>CM032376.1:8345251-8901183 GCA_019023105.1 Diglossa brunneiventris
AGGGAGGAACAGATCAAAGGCGAACAGATCAAATTCAGCTGCATTTGGACCCAGATTGCAGAAAAAAGGACTCATTCTTAAGCAAAATGGCTCAGGCTTCTGAGGTTCAGCACCTTGAGAGATTTGGGTACAACACAAGGCAGAGAAGTTTCCACTTCTCCAGTGCAGCCACCTGTGACCCCAGTGCCATCACCCCAGGAGTTTAGGCCGTTCCTGACCCCCCAGCTTGGACCAGAGCCCTCTCCAAATTCACACACAACATCTGAGCACCTCAACCTCTCCAAGCATCTATGACTCCCACCCCAGCCCTCTCCCCTTTTCCCATTTCCAGCTCTGAAATGTCCATGGCACCAGCCCTAGTGCAGGCAAGGAGAAGCTGGTCCAGCTTTCCAAGCAGGAATGTCCCACCCTGCTGTAGGAAGTTCCCACCTCTGCCATGGACAGGAGAAGTGCCAGGTAGACTTATGGGCAAAGCGAGACAGAAAAGCACCGGGGGCAGCAGAACGACCTATTTGACAGATTTCCCTGCCGATCAAAGCTAACTTTGCTGAGAGCTTTTGACATCTGATTAATTACGTGGCGCTGGCTCGCCTGAAAATCCCGAGTTTTCGGCAGCGCTCACTTTCCCTCCTCGCAGCCCTTGGCGCCCAAACCCACTTCCCTGGAGCCAGCGGAGGAGGCGATGGCAGGAGGTGGCTTTGCCAAAAGCCCTGGCCCGTCCCTGGGAGGATGGAGATAAGGAGGGCGAGGGACAGCTGGGGACAGGGCCCCTTTGTCTGAGGTGCCTTTTGTCACAGGGAGATAGGAGGAGGCTGCCGTGCGCTGACATTTCGGTGACCAAATTAAAATGCGCCGCCGCAGAGACTAAATGTCATTAGCCTCATTAGAAGTGATCGCATTAAAATAAACAACCACAAAAAAAAAAAAAAGAAAAAAAAAAAAGGAAAAAAAATTGAAGTGGAAATTAGCCAATGCTGTTAAATAAAACAAATAAATGGGGAGATCCTTCGAGGACTGTGCAGGTGATGCCAACAGAGAAGGGGCAGGAGCAGCCAACATCTCCATGGGCTCTGCTGCCAGCCTGGACTGTGGTGAGACAAGTCCCCTGCTGGTGTGGCCCCAAATGGAGCTGCCCCTTTGGGAGAAGTCTTTGGAGGTTCCAGACTGGCTTCCACCTCAACGCCCATGTCCCCCAGGGCTGGTGCTGCGGGCACTGCTCTGCCAGCACCTCTGCAATCCAAGGGATGCACCTGTGTGCTGCTCTAACAGGAAGGAGGATTTTTTTAGCAGCATCAAGGTTTCTCTTGGACGCTTCCCAGTCAATTACTGGCCAACACCAACTGCATTTGGCTGATGCTCTGTGACAGGACCGCCACACGAGGTGGAAGGCTTGGTGAAAGAAGTGCCACTTTGTCCTTGCAGAGAGAGGAATTTTTCCTCTAACGCCCCTTGCTATGCAAACGCCATTTCCTTTGGGGCGGGAGAAGTCATCAGAAGGCCCTTGCAAGATCCTGCTTATGACAGAGCAGATTTGAAAGCCCAGAGATCTCCTTCCCCCTCCCTTCCTTTCTGTCAAAAATTATAATCATCATTTTCCAGCTTGCTGAACAATCAAAGTGTGGCCTATATTTGCTGGAGCTCCTTCCACATGCTGCATGCATAGCAACAAGTCCAGGAAACAAAAGCCAGAAGTAAACAGTTGGGAGAGAGGAGGCAAAGGGCTGGCAGGGGACAGCAGGGGGACACTGCTCAGAAAACACATGGGGCACAGCCTGGCTCAGCCCAGTCTCACCAGTTTGGAGCTGCTCTGAGGGCCAAAGCCCCATGTGAAGACCTCTTCTTCCATCCTCTGCAAAAA
Source organism: Diglossa brunneiventris (assembly GCA_019023105.1). Lineage (NCBI taxonomy): Eukaryota > Metazoa > Chordata > Aves > Passeriformes > Thraupidae > Diglossa > Diglossa brunneiventris. The sequence continues at coordinate 8,347,110 of CM032376.1, forward strand.
GCATGGGAATACACATGCCTGGGAAGCGTGGTTAGTGGAAAAGGCAGTGCCAGAAGGAAGCCCAAACCCTCCTGCAGCAGGGTCAGCTGGTCCTCATGTGGCTGAGGAGCCAGGAGGAGCAACCCACGGGGTGAATCACATAGGACGAAGCCATGTGAAGCACAGGTAACCCCAGCTGCCCTCCTGGGAATCCCTTATCCACTGGGAAACCCCACAAGTGCACCAGCTCTGCTCAACACTACAGACATCCCCCACAGCTTTGCTTTGTCCAGGCAGTCTGAGCTGATGAGGTCCAGTCCCACCATCCCCTCCTGAAGTGCAGAGCTCACAGGGAAGCTTCCCTGGGCCACCCTTCCCTGCACTTTGCTTCAGTCTCCAGAGCAGTCAATCCAGCACTTTTCACTAGCGCTGAATTCACAGAAAAGTAAACCTAAAAATATCTCCTCTTTTTCCCCCTTCCTTGCCTCATCTCACACGTGTCCCTGGCGCACATGACTCTGCTGCACAGGCAACAGGTTCAACTTCCCAAAAGCAGCTCCTCCCAAGGGGGTGGCTCTCTCACTGACGGGTCCCTGCAGTACCTGAGCATCCCAAACCTCTGCCCTCAGCCATGCCACGCTGTCTGAACCTAAGCTGGGACTAGAGGGAGAATCCCCCAGCTCCCACTGAGCCTCACCCAGGCTCACGTGTCCACCCATCCACAAGGGTGACACATTCCCTGCCACTCTCACCAGAAAAGCCACCTTGCCTGGGCACCCATAGAGGGTGAAAACACAATCCCAGAGCTTTGGAGAAGCAGGCAGGAAAGTGTTTCTTCCCTCTAAGCATGAAACGAAGAGGAGCTCCCTGGAAAAACCCACCCACGGAGCAGCAAGTGTCAAAGCCACCTCTGTTATGTGCTGTTGCTGCATTGGTAATTATAAGTACCGTGCCTTCATTAGGGAAAGATGACTGGGAGGCAAGGAGATTTGCAGCAAAGCTGTTATTATTTTTAAGTTTAAACAAAAAGGAGGAGTGTGACAGCTGAAATCACTCCCCATCGTGCACATGCCAGCAGCTGAGAGCATCCCAGGGGATGCTCAGAAGGTAAGAAGGGCTCAGGATCAGTGCCCAGCTTTGCCTGACTGGGGAGGGGAAAGGCAGGGCTGCAAAGCTGAGGGTGACCCCAGGGTCATGAAGGAGATTATAGATAAAATCCAACAAGTTTTCATCCATCCCCACCTGACTGCAGCAGAAGGATCCTCCTGGGTACCCTGCCCCCCCAACACCTCTCGGGGTTCATCACTGCACCCCGACAGCTCCTCTCAGTGACTTTGGTTTCCTACCAAGCAAAGCACAAACTCCGAATTTCATATTCAACTGTAAAATATGAACACAGCTGTTTATGCAGCTCAAAATTCGCCATAACCAAATATTCAAGCCTTTGGAGAAGACTTTCAAAGGCGTCAGTTAAGGCACAGAGCTCCCATCGGTGCCTTTGAAACATCCCTCCCTTTTCAGTTTTTCACAGGGATTCGCACCAGCAAAAGCTCCTCCACCCGGCCGTCTGCAACCACGGAATGCACAAAGGAGAGGCTGTCAAAGAGAAGCTGCTGGAAAATGCAAAGCAAGGTTCAGCACTTTGGGGCATCCTGAAAGGCAGCTGCCAGAGCCACCGACCTCGAAACCCACAGCCCCCAGGGCAAATTTTTCTGGGAACTTGCACGGGAGGGATTTGCACGGAGCAAGAGCGGTGTGTGCCTCCTCTCCCGTCACGCTCCCTCCCCACATTGCTTGGAAATGACAGCGAGTGCTGCTCCTCCCCAGCAGAATTAAAGCATCCTCTAAGAGGCCAGCACCAACCTTCTCCCTGTACTGGAAGCCAGGAGATGGAGAAACCATCCTCTGGCAGGGAAAGCACAGGCCAAGCCTCAGGGAGAGGCAGAGGAGACCAGACAGTGTTTTTGGGCTCACACCCCATCCCGCTGGGACACCCTCCCCAGCTTCCCCGACTCCTGGAAGACTGATGGTTGCAGTGCCTGATCCACACCTATCCCCAGCCTTTGGGAGAGCACAGAAAATCCCTTTAAGCCCCTCTTGCTCATATTGAAATGACACTAAAGCAGAACTAATGTGCTCCAGGTACTTATTCTCAGGCTTAGTCGCAGGGATCAGCAGCCCTCCACCAGCCCGGCATCCTCCACCAGAGAGAGGTGACAGTCATGTCACAGGCAGCAGGAAAAGCAAGCTCCTGCAGCAGGGACCCCTTTAGGAGAGGATGGGAGGCTGTTTTTAATGCCTGTAATGTCTGTTTTGTAAATTTAGGTGGGTTTTACAACCACCACCAAAACCAGGCTGCCCCATCAAGGATGAAGTCACACAGAGTCTCTGGGAGGATGCAGAAAGCAGGTCCTGGGTGCAAGGGTGACAGTGGCACACTGGGGGACGCCCCAAGCTCTACAAGCTTCACCTTGATCCTGGAGCAGTGAAAAACAGGATTGTCCATCTCCCCCTGCAGTGCCAGATTTTCTGACCACTGCCATGACAAGTAACTTCCCCCAGCCTGCAAAGGCAGCGATATAAATGTCTGAAGAGGCTGATGAGCATTGATTTTTGCCACCTGTAGAGCCATGATGTCACCCTGTAACTGCAGCCCAGACAACGATTCCCCCCTGCCCCAAATTCATTCTCCATCACAGCCCACCGTCATCTCAAACCAGCAGCACCCACAATGCCCAGCAGTTCAAAGCATTTGCCAACAGCTTGGCAATTAAATTACCCACTCACCTCCCTATCCTGCAGTGCTGGACTCATTAAAAACCCTCAGCATCCTTCCCACCTCTGAGAGCAGCCCCTGTCCAGGAACCCGCCTCCCGCAAGGCTCCAGATGACAACAGCATTAAGGCTTCCAAATTATTTTAGATAGAAACTTGTCTTACAAAGAAGTAAAAAGCTGCAGAGTAAGACAGTCTCCATGACCAGAGGGGTCAGGGTTTCATTATTGCATTAACCTTTTGTGTCTTTAGATTCCACGAGAGTAAATTGGTAACGAGATGACACGAGACCCAATGGGGAAAATGCATCTTTCCTAACAAAAATAAGAGAAAGGGGGGAAGGACAGAGGTGGGAGCAGGAGAAAGAGGAAAAACTGGCAAATAAGCTATTACAGCTAATAATAACTTTGCGATGCTATTTTCCGCAGGAGCCTTCAAGTTGTGATGTTTCCCTTCACTCTAATTACACCTTCTAAAAGCAGGTTCCCTTCTCACTTTAACCACCCCGTGTGAAACTCCCGCAGGATTCAGATAAAAACGGAACGGAAAAGAGTTTGCACTTCAGAAACAGCCTCTGCACATCCCAGGGGAGAGTCACCTGCACAAAACCTTTGGGATTTTGCCTGTGAATAATAAACAGCCCAAGAAAAACACTTTGGGAAGGTGCAGGCTCCAAAGGACAGCAGGGGCCATTCACCTTCCCTCTGCCATCCGTGACTTTGCCAACATGACTCGTGTTCCAGCCCACAGCAGTGAAACCATGACTGAAATCACTGCTGGGACAGGTTGGGCAGGGAGGGAAAACATCCAACCTCTGCAAGCCAGGCACAAATAAAAAGGATTGGAGATGTTCAAATGCAGGGCAGGAAGGCAAAGCACCAGCAGCCCAGAGTATTTCCCTTCCTCTAATGCAGGCAGAAGGGTTTGGCTTGATGGATTAAGGGCTGAGCCCAGCCAGGCAAAGTCCTGGGCTGGTTTAGCTCAGGGGAACATCCAAAGCCAAAGCAGATATTGCTGCTTAATAGAAATAAGAAGGGAAAGCTACAACCGCATAAGTGCGGATCAAGAAGCCTCTCCCAAGTTTCCAGGGGCTTAAATGCAGGGGCCTTTTCCTCCCCTGGCACACACAGGGGCCAGAGGCAGCCCAGGCCTTGGCTTGGCCTTGGCCCAAACAGCCACATCCTGAGGAAAGTGCAGCAGGGCATTGGCAAACAGCAAATGCACCCTGTCAGGTCTCTGCCAGCTCCTGCAGCTTAAGGACATCTCTGTGACAGCCCATCAAGTGTCACACATCCTCCCATTTGGCCCACACAGCTGCTTCCATCCATTTCTCTGCAATTCCAACCCACAGAACCTCATCCAGCAGGAGGGTGAAAGAGCCAATGCTCTACTCAGAGCAGCCTTGCTGAGGCACGCCTGCCCCCACCCCAGGCACACCCACCCTGTCCTGCTGAAGATCTATTTTCAAAGAAAAACCTTTACATGCACAAAGTCAGGCAGCTCACACAGCCATGGCTCCCTTGTTCTCACATGCTAAACTACAGAAGCACCATTTTGGTTTCTGGTGCTGCTGAGGAGCTCGAGGCTCTGCTGCCAAGGGTTCTCCACCACTGCTCCCCAAAAGCCAAAGCTCAGCCCAGGGGACAGTGCTGACCCCAGTGCTGATGCACACCCCAGCCCCCTGCCATCCCACAGAGGGGTACCCAGCCCGTTCCAGGGGGCCTTGTACCCACTGATCTGCTCAGTTTGCAGTGTGGCAGCTCCACAGAACCCCAGGATGTGGCTGGTCCCATGGCACAAAGCCTCCACAAGCAAGTTTAAACCCAAGAACCCTCCTGTTCAGCCCTGCTGTGGGCAGAGCTGTTTGGCAGTTGTGACATGAGTAACCTCTCCCCTGCCAGCCTCACCCTCTTGCCACCCACACCAACCCCTCAGAGCCCGTGGTTCAGCTGCTGAAATCACAGCCGTGCCTCTCTCTGCCCTCCCGGGTGCAACAGAACCCTCCCTGGCAGTCATGAAAAACACGAGGCTGGGTTAAGATCAGATCCCAGCCTCGACACCCAGTCCCCATCTGCTTGCACAGGGATGATAATCTTCCCAGCTGCTAAAAGCGCACATCATCATCAAAAACACGCCGGTGACTTCCTCCCCCCGGCGCTCAGCTCTGCTCTCCGCCCCCATCGCCCTCGCTGGATGCAGCGCCCGCTGCCCCGCGAGCATCTGCACGGAGCCAACGCTGGATGCAGCCCCAGCACCTCGCCCTGAGCCGGGGGGACGAGGCCAGCCCCCGTTTCGGGAGCCACCCGCTCAGTTCGGCGAGGCTGCGGCACCGGCACGGCCTCCCCGAGTGCCTGGATTGGGGCGGGGGGCTCATTGCCACTTTGGAGGGGAAGGCACCGAGTTTGCCTGGCAGGAATCGGGGAAGCACGGATGAGGGCAGCGCAGGGAATAGCATGACAGCTCTCAGAAGACGGAGGGCACAGCAGGTGCCCAACTCTGAAGGGAAAAAAACTGCATGAGCCCATCATTTCGAGCAGAGGTTGCCGGAGGGGACAGAGCCTGCCCAGCTCGGGGGCTGCAGGTGCCGGCACCGCTCAGGTACCGGCGGCTCGGTGCCCACCTGGGGGTCCAGCACGCCTCCGGAGCCCCTCAGTGGGAGCTCACTGGGCAATCCCCCGATGCAGAGCCCCTCACTGGGAGCACTGGGCAATCCCCCGATGCAGAGCAACTCGCTGCCTGCCCGCCTGCCTGCGCGCGTTCGTGCGCAATGTGCGCGGATCCCCGTTCCCTGCGCGCAAAACCCGCTCGGCTCTCCCACCCTGCCAGCCCCTGCCCTCCCATCCGCCCCAGAAAAAGCTTCCTGCGCTACCTGGGATGAAGAGCAGGGCAGTGGTGGCCGTGAAGACGATCCAGCAGGCAGGATGGTACATCTTGGAGCTGCGCTAGGCGAGCGGCTTCGCTCGCTGCTTGCTGCTGCTGCCGCCGCTGCTTTCCGTCTGCGCTGAATTCTGAGCAGGTTTAAATCCAATGTTAGCAGAGGGAGGGAGACGGAGTTAGCGAGCTGGAGAGAGGGGGAGAGACGGGAGCAGGCAGTCAGTGTGCCTGGTCTCCCCTTGCACACGCACGCACACTCGCACACAACTGGCAGAAGGAGCAGCGGGCTCCGTGCGTGCACCGGGAGCGCAGACCTCCTACCGGGCACCCATTGGCTCAGGATGCTGACTGACACACGCACTCCCGCTCTCCTGCGGGCTGCGCTCCGCAACCAGGGAGTTAAATGCAGGCATCGACCCCCCGAGCATCCCTCCCGGCGCCAGCTGGTGCCCGGGATGCAGGGAGCAGCTCTGGGATGGTGGGAGCAGCTCTGGGATGGTGGGAGCAGCTCTGGGATGGAGGGAGCAGCTCTGGGATGGTGGGAGCAGCTCTGGGATGGTGGGAGCAGCTCTGGGATGGAGGGAGAAGCTCTGGGATGAAGGCAGAAGCTCTGGGATGGAGGGAGCAGCTCTGGGATGGAGGGAGAAGCTCTGGGATGGAGGAAGCAGCCCCGAGATGAAGGGAGCAGCCCCTGGATGGAGGCAGCAGCCCTGGGATAGAGGGAGTAGACCCTGGATGGAGGGAGAAGCTCTGGGATGGAGGGAGCAGACCCGGATACAGGAGCAGTTCTTGGGATGCAGAGAGCAGCCCCGGGATGGAAGGAGCAGCTCTGGGATGGAGGGAGTAGACCGACAATGGAGGGAGCAGCCCTGGGGTGGAGGGAGCAGCTCTGGGATGCAGGAGCAGCCCCGGGGTGGAGGGAGCAGCCCCAGGATGCAGGAGCAGCCCCAGGATGCAGGAGCAGCCCTGCACGGACACAGGCACAGTCACACCAGCTCCTCCTGCGCCAGCCACCTGCAAAGGGGAATTTTTTCCTTCCCCAGCCTGGAGCTGGCTGGTGGGGCAGCCCCAGGCTTCAGCCCCTTGGCTCAGCCTGCCCTCTGCTCCCCTCGCCGGGAAGGCAGCAGCAGCTCTTCTACTGCTGAGGCAAACCAGGGAGCAATCCAAGCTTTTTAGCATGAGTGGGTGTTTTTCACACAAAATCTCTGAAACCAGGCAGCAATCTTCCCTGTGCATCCCAACTGGAGACATGTTGTTTTCCCTTCAGCAGCTCACAGAGCCCCAAAAAGACACTGAGCTCAGGGCACCTGCTCCTGCAGACCCCCTACTCAATACCATCCCATACCAAGGAGTTTTCCTCGGGCTCTCCCTTCCTTCCAGGATGCCACAATTTTCTTCCCTACCCCCAGAGCCCCCTCCCTGGCACGTTCTCACACCCCTGCTGAGCCTTGAACATCCCTGGGCTTGGGCAGCTGCCCCTGCCCTGTCCCCCTCCCACAGCCACCTCCAGACCAAGGCATTCACCTGTCATGGCTTGAGTTTGCTGCATTGCCAAAAAAAGAAAAAAAAAAAAAAAAAAGAAATGCTGCAAAGGTTAGTTTCCAAAACAAATAGCACTTATTTTTGACATTTTCTAAACAAAAAAAAAAAAAAAAAAAAAAAAAAGATGTTTCTTATTTCTCGTTGCAACTTTGTTAAAAACAGACTGTAAGTGGGTTTTTTTTAATGCTTCAGGACAAATTTAAACCTTCAGTTTTTTCTCAAAACAATCTCTTTCCCCACTAACTCAGGGTTAAAGGTCTCTTTTTGAGTTCCAGGCCAGCCAAGAGAACTTTCAGCCCGGCACTTTGGATTTCCAGCTAACTCACCACAGCTTTCTGGCACCAGTGGCCACAACTCCTCCACATCCCACACCCCAGGGTTTCACCTGCTCCTCACCTTGGTCTCTTTCCCTATCTACCTGGGCTTGTTCTCACCATCCCTGGATCCACATTTCCCTGGATTATTTTCCCTTGAGACTCCTTTTCCCATTAGACCATCATCTCAGGGAGCACCTGGCTAAGAGACCCTCTGCACTGGGGTGCAGGAATCCTGGAAGAACGATGGATCCACCAACACCAATTCCCACAAACTGCAACAGAGCTGGGGGCAGAGCTCTCCTGGCACCCAAACCCACAAACCCCTGATCATTCCCTCCCCTCTGGTGTTTTTCCCTTTTGTCTCACCCACCTGTTACTACTCAATACCAGCACATCCTCATCCCTGCTCATCCCCCTTATCTGGCATTATTTCCACACACAGCAGCACTGGCAGGAACAGGAACAGGGGGTTTGGAGCACAAAGCCACATCCCTTGTGCTCTGGAAGGGGTGTCCTCAACCAAAAAGAGGGATGGGAGCCAAGCACACGCTGCCAGGACAAACTCCTCTGGCTTTTAACCATTAATTCTTCTTCATTTTCTATTCCGCATGAATAAACCACAAGTTTTCAAAAGCTTTTAGCTCAGCCATATTCCACATTATCTGCTGAAGGCATCCCATCTCCTCCATCCTCAGGAAAGCACCAAAGAAAACATGACTAAGGATTTCATTCCTTTAATAAGAGTAAAGTTATGTTGTTTGACCTCTGAAAGAGCTAAATCATCACATGGAGCAAAAACCAGTGAGCAGAGTGTCTCCCTGAGCCTGGGATGAGGACAGGGATATTTCTGTCCTGAATCTCCCTCTAAATGACACCCCAGCAGATGACACCAAGCAAATTTATCCTTTGCTTCACAAGTATTTTGGGAAAACAGCTGCAAAGAGACATTTGGGATTTCCCAGGGCTGCCAGGCATGTGGCTGCATCCTTCCTGGCCAGCCCAGGACAGGGACATCTGTCCCCAGGGGAAACTGAGCTGCTTTGGGGCTCAGCTGAACCCTGAGGCTGCAGCTCAACCTCCAAATGCACACAGCGAGCTCTGAATGCGCCCAAGGCAAAAAGAAATAAAGTTATCTTGGAGGAACTAAAGGAAATGAACAAAGAAATCATTTCTAATTAACAGAAATGTTTGATGGACTCAGAACAAACATGTTGCTCTGCTTTCAAACCCTGAGTTGAAAAGCTATATTTGGGTAAGTTTCAAAAAAACACATTCTTACTTTTTTTTTTTTCTCTCCCACCACACTTCTCCCATTTGCTTTTTTTTTTTTTTTTTTCACCTGGTAGTGAAAAAAAAAACAAATCCAGCACACACTGAGCTGCTCTCTTTGCATATATTTTGGCCAATTAGGCTGGCACCCGAATTGCCAAACACAGCTCTGAGAGTGACCTCAGAGCAGACCTTTGGTACCTTGCTGCCTTTACCTTCCCATCTGCAAAATGGGAACAAATGTGCTTTGATCAGCCAAACAAATCCATCACTGCTCACCAGCTCTGCAGGACTGAGCAGGCACTGGCCTGTTTCATTTGTTTGATTTCCAAGACACATAATAAAAAGGTGTATAAATATGTATTTAGCTGGTGGAGCTTTTCTGGGATATTTGGGGTTGTTTGCTTTCCGATATCAAGCAGAGAATCTGAAATGCATATTTAAATTTGACAGGCAGCCCCCGATCGGAGAGGAGACATTCTGCTCCGCTGGGCACATTTAGACATGATTTTTGTGTGTATTTCCAGAGGTTTTTTTCCCCAGCTGTCTCAATGCATATTCACATCTGGGACCAGAGTAGTCTCTGGGGGAAATAACACGTTTTCAGTGAAGCAAAGGTTTGCACAGCCAGGGAGAGAGGGCAGAGCAGCACAGGAGAGCAGCGTGAGGAGCATCCCTGCTCCCATCCTGTGTGCTCCATCCCCAGAGCAGCCTCCACTGGGCTGATCCCCTCTGCCAGAGGTGATCCCTACAGTGTCCTGCGTCACCTCATGCGATAGATCACCTCGTGCCAGAGATCACCTCATGCCACAGATCACCCCATGTCACAGATCACCTCATGCCACAGATCACCATGAGCCACAGACCATCCTGTGCCACAGATCACTGTGAGCCACAGATCACCACAGGCCACAGATCACCCCATGCCACAGATCACCCCATGCCACAGATCACCACAGGCCACAGATCACCCCATGCCACAGATCACCCTGTGCCACAGATCACCCCATGCCACAGATCACCCTGTGCCACAGATCACCCCATGCCACAGATCACTCTGTGCCACAGATCACCCCATGCCACAGATCACCCTGTGCCACAGATCACTTTTTTCCACAGAGCGCTGCCTCCCTGCTCCTCCAGGTGCTGAGGACCATCCTGGCCCTGGCCACCTCCACTCTCCTTCCCAACCTCAGCATCCCACACCCCCACGGACCATCCCCCCCAGAGCAGTGCCAGGGAACTGGATGGCACCTCTCTGCAGGGCTGTGACTTTGCAAGGAGCCCAAGGGTGCCTTGAGAGGTGTCTGCTCACACTGGGAGGTGTAGGGGAGCAAAGTGGGAGCCCTGGGATGGGCAGGAAGGGGTGCAGAAGGGTTGGGATGAAAGGGATGCTGAGGGGGGCAGAATGGCGAGCAGGAGCTCTGGGATGGGCAGGAAGGGGTGCAGAAGGTTTGGGATGGGCAGGATGGGGTGCAGAAGGTTTGGGATGGACAGGATGGGGTGCAGAAGTGTTGGGATGGGCTGGATGGGTGCAGAAGGGTTGGGATGGGCTGGATGGGTGCAGAAGGGTTGGGATGGGCTGGATAGGTGCAGAAGGGCTGGGATGGGCTGGAAGGGGAGCTGAAAGGTTGGGATGAAAGAGATGCTGAGAGAGCAGGATGGGGAGCAGGAGCTCTGGGATGGGCAGGAAGGGGCACAGAGGGCTCCAGGGAAACAGAAAGCCTTCCAAACCAACCGTGCCTGTGGCTCTCACCCCCGTGCCCTCCCCGCAGCGCCCGCCCCAGGCAGCCCCCGCAACCTCCTCCCGCCCGCTCCCTCCTTCCTGTCCCCTCCCTCGGGGTGTGTGTGTGTGCTCTGCTGAATGAAAGGCTACCCTTTTCTCCTTGACATCTTGTTAGAATGTGAATACAACAGCTATTGATTTGCATTTCGTGCAAGGAGAGAGGGAAAAAAAAAAAAAACCTAGCTTTTTTCTTTTTCTATTTTTTTTTAAAGAAAGACTCTGAACTCAGAGCTCCTGCAGGAATAAACAACCTGGATGGGGCTTGGAGCAACCTGGTCTAGTGGGAAGCGTCCCTGGCCATAGCAGGGGGTTGGAATGAGGTGATACTAATCCAAACCATCCCGTGATTCTATGAATTGAGCACCAACCACGCCAAGCTCTGCAGGGAGAGCACAAGGACCCACCCCACCATCCTCTCCAAGTGCCTTTGCCAAGGGCAAACGCTGCGAGTTACCCCAGGCTGGGCCAGCAGCATCCACCCAGCCCCGGGGGGAATGCAAAAAAACAATTAAGCTGGACCTAAGGCAACTAAATGAGCAGGGAAAGCCAAGGGAGAAGCAGGCTGGGGTTCGGGAGGAGATGGAGCAAGCAGCACTGCTCACCTCTTGCAGGTCCTGGCTTGCAGTGCCACCAGTCAGGCTCCTTCCACGCAGGTCCCCAACCATTGTGACACAGACACCAAGTGTCCTGCTACCCTTCCATGGGGAGAGTGTCCCACTCCTCCAAAGCAGGGCAAGCGCAGCAAGCAGGGAAGAAACCAAGGGCGAGAAGTGAGGGTGCTGGCATCAGTAGCTGAGGGCAAACAGCAATGCATCACCTCCCCCAGCGGGCTGCTGGGGGGATTAATTAGCGTTTGTAAAGCACTTTGAAGATAAATGAGACTGTGGGAGAGCTCCTGACCAGAAGAGAGGGGGAGATGGGGATCAGGGAACCCAGGTATGGTGTGGTTTCTTATCTGGTGTGCAAGCTGCAGCCCCGGCTGGGCCGGCGCCACGCGGGTGCGGATGAAAGGTGGAAAGGGAAAATTTCCGCAGAGTGAAAAAAAAGAGAAATCACGCGCATGCTGCTTGGGAAAAATGAGTGAGAGAGAGATGAAAAGATGGGATCTAAGTCTCTAAAAGCTGTAGAGACCTGCTATTGATTCTGGCTTGGGAAGAAGGGGCCTGAACAAGAGCTGGTGTGTTGTTAAGTGCACTTATCTCCTCTTGTTAGATGGCAGAACGGGGCCAGATGGACAGGGTCCTAATTCCCGTCAAGAATCATTACCTGCCGCATGCTGGATGAGGCACCTCCAAAGATGTGCTGTGAGCACTGGAAAACATGGCAGCACCAGGAGGTCAGGGCCCCACAGTGCCCCTGGACAACCCATTCCAGTGCTGGAGCACCACTTCCCTGAAACAGATTTTCTTACATTTAAAGAGAATTTCTTGCACTTTGATTGTGCTCGTTGCCCTCTCTGAGCACTCCTGAGAAGAGCCCGTCCCCTGTGCACCCCCAGGTGCTCCCAGCCACCCCCAAAACAGCACCACCCTCCAGAGCACCCCATCTCCTGGGAGGAATCCTCATGGGAAGGATTTGTGTATATTTCCAGAGGAAATCCATGGGAAGGAGGATGGAAAAGACAGGAGGGAGTTTGCTCCTCTCCTCAGCCGTCAGGAGGATGGGCCAGCGCCAGGAGTGATGAAACACAAGATACCCTCACACAGATCTTTGATCACAGTAATTATCCATTGTTGTCATGTACAAAACATTATCTCCATGCAGGCATCAAGTTCCTCTGTGCCACCCCCCATCCCCTCATGCCTCAGTGCTCCAGGCTCCCCATCCCACCCTCTCCAAAGATGCTCTCCTCAGGACTGGGGCAGGACTCCCTTCTCCCAGTCAATGGGGTGAGAGCAAAGAGTTTTTTGTTTGCCTGGCTTTGATCAAAATGATTGAATGTCAGGGAAAGAGCGGGGGGGGAAGAAAGAAAGCAGAGTAGAAATGATGCATCCCTGATCCATAAGCAGGAGACGGTTCAAGGATGAATCCAGGCATCGCTCACTGGCTGTGCACTTCTGGGGGTTGGGTTTTCTCTTTCTTTTTTTTTTTTTTTTTTTTTTTTTTTTTTTTTTTCTTTAAGAATGAGAGAGAAAGAAAACATTTTTTTAAGCTTTGCTCCTTTTCGTTTTTCTCCGAGTTCAGTGGCTTTCCTCGTCAAGCCTCTGTAGCTCAGGTAAGAACAGAGGGCTCCAGATTAAAGAGCAACACGGCAGCCAAGCAGAAGCCGTCAAGATAACAGAGAGGACAGAGTCAGGAAAGACAAAGGAGGGAAGCCTGCTTTCTGCAAGATTCACACTCTCAGCTTTTATGTAGATTACTCCAGAAACAGGGATCAAGCTGATCAAGCTGCACATTTCAGACCCCAATCCTGACCCTCTCCACCTGGACGTTGGGTTCCAGGACAACGATCAGCATCAGGAGCCCTGGCCCCAGCAGCAGGGCTCTGACAGATATTTAATCCAGCCTGGATTTTTATAGATGCCTGGGTGGGTGGACAGACAGACAGCACGCCAGACTGACAGCTCGAAATACCTCTCTGCATGAGCGTGGGTAGCAACCAAGCGTGGAGCCTCCTGCCAGAGCATTTCACGTGCTGGTGAAAAGCCCAGCCCTGCAGCTCATCCCAGCCCTCAGCCCTCTGCCAGGGCACCCAGGGAGACAGGTTTGGGAGGAAAATTGGTTCCATCCCTCCAGACCCCAACAAGAGCCTACCAGCTGTGTCCTGCAGCATCGCCCACCACAGCTCCTGCAGCCACGGGATGCAATATTCCCTCTCCTGCCTCAGCTTTGGGGTGTCCAACCCCAGCGCTGCTCCTTGGGACCAAAAGCAATCTGCAGTTTGGGAGAGGATTTGCTCAGAGCCACCCCCCACACAGGAAAGGCAGGCACCCCCCAGAGCAAGGGCTCAGCAGGGTCCACATCTCCTGTGACAATGACTCCAGCAATGACATTCTCTGAGAGTCCTGAGAGGTTCCCCAGGGAAGCCTTCCCTGCTGGCTTGTTTATAGATCTATTCTTAGCCCGACTTGGACTCATTGCAGAAGCAGCAAGGAGCCTTTCATCCCATGACCCCGAAGTACCTCAAAGAATATGAGCCAAGCCTTGTGGAGAGGAAATATTGTCCATTCTGTTTGACAGAGGGGTCAGCCCACGTGTGAGGCCAGGCAGAGGAGCAGGGAATAGCAAACAGGCAGGAGAGGCTTTGGATGTGCACAGGGTGAGAGGCAGCCCAGGGACACCACAGGCAAGATGTGCACACGAGGTGCATCCGAAATTGGATGGACTGGGGGGGCTCAAAGGATGGAGAGCAGGGGTAAAACTCCACCTGGAGACCCAGGGCTTGTGCTGCTGCCCAGGGATGAGGGAGGTGCTCCTTCCCTTCCAGAAGGAGCATTCTGGGGGTCTGTCTGCTTCCACAAACCCACTGCCTTATACTTAAGGCACAGGGAGGTGGGAAATATGTGACCAAAACCTCATTTACAGCAGAGCAGCAGGAAGGAAGCTGGGTGGTCACAAACTGTGCAAACAGCCCTATCCTTGGGATGCTCCCAGGAAAAGGCCATTCTGGACGTTGTTGTTGTGAAGAAGCCACCAAACCACCATGCTATCACTCTGCCCTTGATTGACAACAACTTTATTTCTTTTTTTGTTTCTACAGAATCATGCTGGAGTGGTGCTCTCCCAGCTGCAGGGCCCTGTCCCAGATGTGTGATGGGAACATCTCCCATTAAGGATGGGAGATGCTCATTGTTGCGTGGCACCCCTAATTTGGGGAGGCAGAGCAGGTGCTGGGAGAGGGGGCACCGCACCCTCACACAGCACAGAAAGTCTTTTCCATATGCTGCCTGATCAGTTATATCAGTTTCTTAAAATGCTATTGCACAGATATTTCAAAGGCATCCTGTAGGACCATCTGGTATGTTATATATTGCACAGAGCCCGGCCAATTCTCAGATCCTGTAATTTTATCTCCTCCATTTCATATGCGGCGCAGGCATTTTGCAAGGCGACGGGGAGTGGGAATCTGTGGAGTGACGGAGCGCACGCAAACCGAAAGGCAAGGCCCAAAACTGAGTGGCACTGGCAGCTCCCACCCATCCCAGGCACTGGAGAGGAGTTTTAGGGCTGCACGGGGGTGTTTGGGGTCACCCTGCTTGCCTGCATTGCCCAGGGCAGAGCGCAGCTCCCTCCATCCCTCCCTGCCTCCGACAGCAGCGCTGCGGGGTGGAGACGCCTCCGGCATCTCACAGATGTCCTTTTCCCTGCCTCCCCCAGCTTTTCCAGGCAGCATCGTGGTCCCCACACTCCCCATGGAAGCAATGAGCTGCACTCCAGCACGTCTCCCAGTGTCCTCCCAGGAAGGGAGCAGCAGCTCCATGCTGGGGTTATCCCTGCCATCATTCCTTTTACCAGGGAGAATGGGTATGCCGACCTATGGAAGTGCCCAAGGCCAGGCTGGGTGGGATTTAGAGCAACGTGGGCTGGTGGAAGGTGTGCCTGCCCAGGCAGGGGGTTGGAATGAGATGAGATTTAAGGTTCCTCCCAGTCCAAGCCATTCTGGGAAGCCATGAATTCTTGTTGCCCATCTGAGAGCCTGTCAGCAACATCCAGCACTGTGACAGTGTTCACAGGGGTCTGAGGATGGGGGAAGAGACGAGGATCTGACTCCATGTTTCAGAAGGCTGATTTATTATTTTATGATCTATACTATATAAAAACTATACTCAAAGAATAGAAGA
This sequence comes from Diglossa brunneiventris, assembly GCA_019023105.1. Classification (NCBI taxonomy): domain Eukaryota; kingdom Metazoa; phylum Chordata; class Aves; order Passeriformes; family Thraupidae; genus Diglossa; species Diglossa brunneiventris. Next base: position 8,362,432 of record CM032376.1, read on the forward strand.
AAGGGTTTCATCAGAAGGCTGGCTAAGAATAGAATAGGAAAGAATGATAACAAAGGTTTGTGGCTCAGACTCTCTGTCCGAGCCAGCTGACTGTGATTGGCCATTAATTAGAAACAACCAACATGGACCAATCACAGATGCACCTGTTGCATTCCACAGCAGCAGATAACCATTGTTCACATTTTGTTCCTGAGGCCTCTCAGCTTCTCAGGAGGAAAAAATCCCATGGAAAGGATTTTTCATAAAACATATCTGTGACATAGCTCTACTTTGTGGGGAGAGCAGTGACAAGCCTGGGCAAGCAAAATTCCCAAGCTATCCCCATGGATAGCTGTGTGCAGAAAGAGCAGGGAAAAGGCCAGAAATAACCCCTGAGATTATTGCAAAAAATAGACTGGAGCAGGTGGGCAGAGCAGAAAGGAGAAAGCCCCGTCCTCCCAGAGCCAAAAACTTTTGATTTTTAAAGTGAGTGTTCCCAACTCATCCATCACACACTGACACCACTTTATCAACTCTTTCTCAACTGACAGCAAAGTTTGGTGCTGCTCCACTCAATTTCTTCTGATTTCATTAAGAAAAGAGATATTAAAAAGGCAGAAATGTTCTGATTTCCTGTGTTTTGCTGGCTCCCTCCTCTGGCACTTGGAAATATTTTTATTTTGTAATGGGTTTGGCCATGAAGTAATTGGAAATATGTCCTGTGCTCTCCTTGGCGCTGCTCTTCAGGACAATCAAATCTTGCTCCGACTTGTCAGAGGACCTGTTTTTAGAAGCTTTTTGTATCCTTGCTACAATAATTAAAAGGGAAAGGAGAATTGACCAAAAATAATACCCTTGCTGCTGACTAATATTTAAAAAAGCAAACACACTTTGAGAACAGCACTGTCGAGCAGAATTAGCAGCACTTAAGCACATCCACATCATGTTGCTTAAGGAAGATGCAAGAAGCTCAGAGACAACTCCTTGAGTGTTTCCTACCCAGAAGGGTCTTCCCCTGACCACCATTAATATAACATCAATGTCAATCTGGAAGCCCCACAGCTGATTTTCCCCCAAAGGCACATTTTGTGGCTTTATTTGTTTTTAAATAAAGATATGACCCTCTCCTGTGGTGATGTGGCAGAGCCTTCACAAAGGTTTGGTGTCAGGCATGAATTTCTGCTTTTGCATTTTATTCTTCTCTTAGCTCATTAATAAGCATTAATACCTTGTATTTGTGGCATTTAGTATTCCCCCCAGCACTTCAGTTTTGCTTTTGAAAGGGACACGTCAAATGCTTTTGAAACATTATTTTGTTATTGTTCATGAAATGGTCCTGACAAAAAACATCATTTCCATTCTGGTTTAAAATTTGTAAACAACTTTTTCCCTTTCCGAAGAAATAAAATGTGTTTATCCACCTACTAAATCCCAGCCAGTGGAGACCTACAGGGAGCCTGTTAACTCCAGGAGCTCAGGGTGGGAGATGTTGGAAAATAATAAATAATAATGCCAGTTTCTCCATGTTTCTTCTAAAGTTGAAGGACTCTTGGCACCTCTACCCAGCATATAAAAACAGGTTTCATATTAAAACATGAGCTTGGGTCTAGAACATTCACCCTGTTTCCCTGGGTGTGGAACACCTGAATAACCTAATTGAGTGTTCTCTGTTATTTGCCATGTAATTTAAACAGATAATTAACAGCAGAAGCAAGTTCTGCTCCCAAAAGGAACTGAGGGTCTCATGGCAAGCATGTGATTGTCCTCTCCCTCCCCCAAAGGAAAATCTGAGCCCTCTAGAGTGGGGATGAAGAGGGAAAGAAGAATTTCAGAGAAGGAGGAGGGAAGTGTGAGCAGGGAGGAAACTGCTTCTCCAAGGCGCAGCAAAATCACCAGAGCCCCTCCAAGGCTGCTCCCTCCTTCCCCAGCACAGAGCCCTTCCCAGCTGGAGAGTTCCCCCTGCCCGTCCATCACTCCCCACAAAGCTCTGGAACACTCAGCCAGCTGCAGGCTACATAAATATTGACAAGGTGCATTCTTAAATAAATGGCTCTGCTCCAGCAGTCGATATTGACCACTTGGAGAAGGCAAAACAAAAAGGCCTGGGGGACAGGGGGTTTCATCCAGCCCCAAATTGGATAAGCACAGATGCAGCCAAGCCCTTTGTTCATGTCCTGACACCAGCTGGGACATGAGCAGGGAAAGAAAAGCCCTGGAGAGACAAGGAGGCAAAATCCTTGCGTGGGAATGATGTCTTGACGAGACATTTGTTTTTCTGGTTCTGCTGCCTTCTGGTCAAGTAACTTGAAAATTCGATAGTGTGAGTGGAGAAGTGGGGCAGGGGAGGAGCGGGGAGGCAGCGTGGTCCTCTGGGGACGATCCATCACACAGGCAGGGCTGCCAAATCACCCTGGAGCTGCCCAAGTGTGTTTATGGAAGAGATTAGAGAGCTCCTTCTGGGGATCAAAGAAAAGCTCTCCCCTAGGAGCATGCTGCCTTCAACTCCCAAATTCCCAGAGGACTCCTTTAGCAGCATCTCCTGCAAATATTTTCTTTGGGAGGGTCACAGTCCCACAGGTCTCATTAAGGACCTTGAAAGAAAACAACGCTTAATTTGGGGGACCCACACTTCACCCAATTTAAAGTCAAAATTCCACACTGGGTTATTTGGATGCAAAGCCTCGAGTCTCAATTTCTAACCCAAAAGGTATCAACTGGTGCATCCCCAGCGCCCTGCACTGTAATTAAACTGGAAATTATCATTCCGAGTTGCAGCCCTCGTGCAGCCAATGGCATTCATCTCTCTGATATCAACCCATAAAAAAATAATAACCACAACTGGAGCTTGCTGGAGGAAATGAGCATCTCAAGACACAGGGTTTGGATCACAAGAGTTCAAACCCACCAGTGGCAGGAACCTTGCAGCTCCAGGTCCCTGGTAATGGGAACTTGCCTATTCCATGAACTCCAAAAGCAATCCAAAGGAGAATCATTCTTTTTAATTGTTTTGCAACTTCTCCTCCAGCTGGAGGAATAATGATTGCACAATTCTCCTAACAACATGATCATAATCTATCAGTTCTATGAACTATAGAATGAACCCAAAGAGATAATTGGTGCAGGCACTGAATGATAAACATGTCAAGATTATGATTTCTTTGCTTAAAAATGAAACAAAGATATGATTGGAAATGCCATGCTTGGGGAGTATGAGCAATATTCCCATGCTCCATCATCTAAATTAGTTTATAATTTGCGTACACTAGTATTTTTAGGCATTGTTCGAAGGCAGGGGAGCTGTAAAACATTAACATCCAAACATCCTCAGACGTTGTCCTTCAATGGCACCTTCCCAGTAAAGATCTCGCCGCGCATCAGGAGGTGCCATTACCAAGGGAGCAGCTGGGGAGGTGCAGCTCTGCTGGAGTCTCAGGGGCTTTATCACCTCATTCCACCGGGTTTTACAGCCCCAGAGACTCGCTGGGAGCACGAGGTGCGTGCACACAGCAGCAGCCAGCTCAGCAGGCAATGAATTTCAGCGCTGCACCTTCCCGGCTCCCGGCGCTCCCAGAGGGACCACAAACCCAGGCTGGCATTCAGCTCATAACAAACTTAAACCACAGCAAAAATTCTCCTGATTTCCATGGTTTATACAAGAGCTGCTGCGCAGCCCTCTGAGGTTATCAGCCCACGGGGCTTTGTTGGGTTAAACAAGAGACAAAAGCACCTCCAGCCCAAGCTGTGCTTGCAGGCTGGAGGAGCTCTGGCTCCCCTCCTTCCCTGAACCCACCTTCACTTTTTTAGCAGCAATGCCAACAAAAAAGGGAGGGAAATGGGCATCTCCCAAAACTTGGGAAGGGGCTATTTAACCCCCAAATCCAATGCACACCTTCATCCTGCACAAAGATGCCCCACATCCCACAAAACACCCTGTTTTCTCTGCCCACCTCGTGCAGCTCACAGGGGCTCCCCGGAGAGCAGCAGGTGGAAACGGAGCCTGCTGAACCATGAAAGAGCAGCTAACAGGTCCCTGTGCCTGTGACTGCTCCTGTCACTGCTTGGAAACCCCTCGGGGCTCCCTGGGAGCATGGAGGGGGGGTGGGAGGCAGAGCCAGGCTCGTTCCATATGGCACCCATTAGCCTGAGCTGGGATGGCAGTGACAGCGTGGCACGAGCCAGCTGCCAGCCAGCGTGGAGGCATCACCCCACCTGGGCAGCTCCTGCTCCAAAGGGGGTGGGAGGAAGGAGAAAGGACCTTGGTGGCCCTTTGCTGCATCGCCTCCCATGGATCCTCCCAAACCCCCGCACAGGGAGCGGAGCCTTGTCCCAAAAAACCCAGCACAGCATCCCACACACAGAGGGATGGGAACCACAAAAAAGGGACATCTCTGCTCTGGGACAGGCTCTGCAGGACTCAGGAGCAAGGAGGGAACACCAATAAAGGGAGCTTGAAAGATGAAAGCACCAACTCCATCCTTTCTCTGCTAAAACAGAGTCCCTTAAAGCAAGTCTACTGAATTAAAGAGGAAACCCCAGAGAGCCTCCATGCTCATGAATAAATTCAATTTGCCATCTCATTTTTGAACTTATAAAAGCCAAGGCTCTCTAAACAAGAGACAAAGCCTCGCACTGTGCCTCCAGGCACCTGGAGAGAAGCCCTCAGATGGGGCACCAGGCTCCTTGGAGTGCCCCAGCAACTCAGCTCCATGTCCCTTGTCCCATCTCAGAGCCCCAGTCCTGGTGACCAAACCCAGTGTCACAGAATTGGTCACCAGACACAGTCAGGACAGGAAGGGAATTTGCATTAAATCTTCCCATGGCATTATTTTTCATTCTGCTTGTATTATTATTATTATTATTTGCTTTCCCCCTCCTTGCTTCATGCTGCCTTATCCAGAATTGCAGTGACACAGCCCCTCTGCTTGGGCACTGCTCCCTCACCCAGCACCTGCCAACAAAACAAACCCACCTCCTAAACAAGAGCAAACCAAAATCCAGAGTGATGGGGGTGCTGAACAGCAGCTGCTTGGCTGAACTGACCAAGCCCCTCTGATTTTACAGGTTACAAACCAGCAGCAGCCCCACTCCAGCGGCACTCTGGAGGGATGATTGCAGGGATGGCTTGGCCCAGCTCCTCCCAGAGCCCTGGATCTGCACACCTGGGGCTGCCTGTGGCCAGCAGCACCTGAGCAGGTTTCTAATGCAGCTGCAGTGCAGGGAGAGGCACACCCCAGGCACTGGGATGCTCTGGGCACTCCCCCTGCACCGCTCCTGCCCGGCTCCTCCTGCTGTGTTCAGCACACTTGGGAAATTCGGGTTCACAGTGGGAGCAGGCCAGAAGCAAATCCAGACAGAGACTCCCTGGAATTTGCAGATCCCACCATGCTGAGCCCTGTAAATCCTGGAGTTTGTGGCTCTGGCAGCAGAAGGGACAACCCAAGTGATCTGATCACATGCCCCCCTCCTCAAACACCATCAATCCAGCATTAAAGGCCCCCTGATTTTTCCTGCATTTTGTTGCGTGTTGTGTTCCTCCTGTGTTGGGAACACAGGCAGCACAGCCCAGCTCAGCAGTCAGGAGCCAGCAATGAAGTGCTTTAGGAACTCAAGCCAACTGAATTTTGTGCTGTAATGTGTTCAAGAAACACTGACACACTTGTCAAACTCTTCACAATTCCTCCTTTCTCTTTCCCTTTTTATTTTTTAAATTTCTGCCTAGCTTTATAGATCATTGGATAACATTCAGAAAATCATGGGGATGATTTTCTTTTCTTTCCCCATCATTGCCATCAAATGAAGTTATTTGTGAATACATCTGCTGGAAACCAAACCAAACGAAACATGACAAGTCTATTTTCACCGTTGGCAAGGCACTGAGGTGCTCACAGCCCCATGTGTCACGCCTGGCTGAGGCACCAGCAAGGCACTTTTTGGGAATTTGGGAAGCATTGTGTCCAGAGGGGGGCTGCAGGAGGAGCTGGGATGGGATTTTACATCAGGAGAAGAATCCTCTAATACCAGAAAGCTCAGGAAGCCGTAATGCACAGGGAAAAGCCATCCTCTCCCATAAAATACAGCAGGTTTTGGAGTTGCAACATCCCAGTGCAACCTATTGCTAAGTCATTAGCAGTAAAGTAATATTCTAATAGTTACCAATTAGACTAATAAGCCTCCAAGGCAAAGGAAAAGCAAAGACAAAAAGTGCCTGATGCACCAACTTATCCTGGTGATAAACTCCTGTCACAGACATCTTTTATGAAAAATCCTTTCCTTAGGATCCTGAGAAGCTGAGAGGCCTCAGGAACAAAATGTAAACAATGGTTATCTGCTGCTGTGGAATGCAACAGGTGCATCTGTGATTGGTTGTTTCTAATTAATGGCCAATCACAGTCAGCTGGCTCGGACAGAGAGCCGAGACACAAACCTTTGTTATTCATTCTTTCCTATTCTATTCTTAGCCAGCCTTCTGATGAAATCCTTTCTTCTATTCATGTAGTATAGTTTTAATGTAATATATATCATAAAATAATAAATCAGCCTTCTGAAACATGGAGTCAGATCCTCGTCTCTTCCCTCAACCTGAGACCTCTGTGAACACGGTCACACACCCCTGAATCAGATACAACCATGTTGAGGCATGCTGAGGTTTGCTGAGGGAATCCTCTCCCTACAGAGAAACACAGGTGCTCTACCAGCTCCTCTGCAGCCATCTCTATCTGCCTTGCAAACCTTCTGAGGTTACAGAAAATAAAATCCCTCTTTTAGCCTGTCCCAGAGCCCAGGCACAACTCCCCCACCTTCTCCCAGCCAAACTGCAAGAGTCCTTCCCCCTCCCAGCTGTGGCTGGAGATTCTTCCTGAAGAGGTGATTCAGGGTCAGTGGAGGCTCTTGGAGTTCAGAGCCAAATCCTGAGGTTCTGCCAGGGGAACACACACAAAACCCCAGCGAGGGACACAGCCCAGGATGGGAAATGAAACCAAACACTCTGGCTTAGGCACACACCATGCCAAGCATGGCCCTTTCTGGATTTAAAATCTTGATGCTAGTGAAATCTCTTCCCAAGAGGATGCCTGGAATAAATTGTCATCTGATAATAGCTACCAGGTGGTGAGGGGATGAAAAAACAGACATGCACAGAATGTTTTGACTTCAAACTCATGTGGATTGTCAGAGAGGGAGTGTATTTTGTGTCCCTTCCTCATGCCCACCTCCCCCTCCCCATTTTTACCCCTCAGTGGCTTTTTTTTAAATTATTTTGGCTTTCTTCATGTGTTAGGCAGATTCTCTGGGGCAGAGGCTGAGACCAGAGGCAGAGCCCAGAGCAAATCCCCACCACTCCTCAGAGGCTCAGGAGTGGCCAGGTTGGGGTCTCCTCTCTAATTAAGTGAGCAGATGAAGACAGCCCTGCACAGACATCCTGCTTCTCTCTCCTTCCCCATCCTTCCACCTCCTGCCTTATCCATCTGCCCCTTCCCACTCTGCTCCTCACTCCCCATCATACCTGTAACCTTTCCCATTAACACCTGCCCAGGCAGGGAAAACCCTTCCTGAGCTCAAAGCATCTGCTCCTCACCAATTTGCCAGGGAGCTGCCTCAGCCTGGGGCGAGGAGCAGGCACAGAACTCCCTCTCCAGCCAGGATGACATTTCCAGGGCAGGGCAGCAAAGGGCAATCCTCTCACCAGCTTCAGAGGCCAGGGAGAGGCAATGTCAGAGCTCCCTGCTGCGTTTGGGGAATGCACATCCCTTTCTTCCTGTTCCAGGAGCCTGATGCTGCTCTGTGTGAGCCTGTGAAGGCACACACACACAGATTACATCTTGTTCCTAGCGGGAAGAGATATTGACTTGGAAAATATCAAAACCGCCTCTGAGCCCGCAGCACCCTCGTCTCACAAAACAGAAAAACAAAAAAATAAGGACAGAGGTTGAATCAAAGGAGAAGAGACATTTTACTACAGAGTATATCCAAGGCAATTTGGGTCTGTAATGAGGAGGTCAGCACAGAGAGCAAGAAGGAATTTTAAATGGCATCTTGGAATTCTAGGGGTCTCAACACAGCAGGAGGGAGTGGAGCAGGAGCTGCCAGGAGGGCTGAGCTGCTCAGCCATCCCATGTGGGAGGGGACATCCAGCTGAAGGCACCAAGCAGAGACAACCAGGAGAGCGTCAGCCACTGCCCTGCACGAGTGGGAACAGATGCTCAGGCCCAGAACCACACAGGTGTTGGAACCCAGGAAATTCCTCTGGCTGCCCTGGAGGACTCGAGACCCTGGCAGGGGGCTCAGAGACCTTGGCACAGAGTCAAAAACACCTGTGCCTTCCATTTTAGCCCATGGAAAAAACTACCATCTTTGTATGAAGATGTACAAGCCACAAGAGTTTGAATAGAATGATAGTGAATTTATCACAGGGTGAAAATGTAGAATTTGGGGGATTTAGAATGGGGGTTCAGGAGGCAAGATGGAGGAATCTGGACATGTCCTGTCCTTCCTCGTTCTCCTTCTTGTCCTCCATCTTCTGCTGTGATGGTGGCACTTTTGGATTGGTTTAGAGTAGAGACAGACTGTCTAACATAGGTGATAGGTATTGGAAAGTTATGGTAAATAAAGTGCAAGTAGTTTTTAGTATAAAATGATAACATTGCCCTAAGGCCGGTCAATGTGCCACAACCCAGCCTGCTGGACAGATCTCAGCAGGTTGGAGAAAGAATGTAATGGATAATAATTAATAAACCTTGAGAATGAGAGCCAAGGAATCCTGTCTTCTTCAGTCTCGGGGCTGGGAAAAAGAGACTTTCCAACACCTCAGGGTCATCTCAACACCAGAGACCTCCTGACCCAGGCACTGCCTTGGGCAGGTCAGTGCTGCAGGAAAACCCAACATCCCAAGCCCAGCCTTGGCTCTGCCTCCACAGCTCCATTCCTGCTGTGTCAGACACGACTCGAGGAAAAAGAAAGTGGTCTCAGGCAGGCACTAATGATGAGTGCCAATCTAATAACACACATAATGCAGGCAGCTCCATTGCAAGTGTAATTGCAATCATAATGCAATCAATACCAATGGAAACACCGTATTTATACAGGGCCTTTCATCACTCACATGGAACGCAGTCAGTGCCAGTGCAAATATGCCAGCATCTGAAATAAAATATTTGCCACACATCTCGTGTACGTGCAGACCAAACACTGCATTCGGGAGAGCCTTGGGATGTTGAAGGCTTTGGGAAGCTTCTGGGCATCTGACAAAGGCAGGAAAAACAAAATAAAAATCCCAGGTCCAGCTGTACTTTGGGAAATAATGAAACCTCCATTCACATTGAATTCTCCTTAGCTTAAGTCACGATTTCCACATTGCTCTGCCTGTCAGTTCCCTGCCCTGGCACACTGCCGTGGTCAGGCAGTCATTAACCTCCTGACGGCGAGAAAATGGGGAGAAACGCTCCTGGCTGCCAGCAGCATCCAAATCCTCCCCACAAGGGCTGCACCAGACACCTGTGGTGCTGCTCCATCCAGTGATGGGCAAGCACCCGAGCTTCAGCTCCCTGCTGACATCCCTGCAGACACCTGTGACTGCTTCCATTAAGGTGAAGCAGCTGAAGGACTCTGACATTTGGGAAAGCACAGCATTCCTGAGACTCTGGTGCCTGGGAGAGCAGAGAAAACCACCCTGCCCTCACTCACCATCCCTTCTGCCCTCTGAATCTGATCCACACAGTCCATCACTGGCTCTTGACACATTTAATGTCTCAGTAAAGAAAAACATGATGTGTTGATGCTCCTGTAAAGCTCTGACAACTGACAGCCTAATGGCTCCTTATTTTTTCCCAGCTGCAGTTTAGAAAATGAAATAAATTTAGGTCCTTAAGCAGACGGGCTGCTCCGTGAGTAACGTGTTTGCTGCACCAGCTCTGGCTGCAGGAGCAGGGAGCAAGGCTGGAGAAGGGAAAGGATGAGGGCTGGAAGTGGATGGAAGAGTTGCTCAGCACTAATTTAAGCATCCAAATCCACCTGGAATATCCTTCACTTCTGTTTGCTGAAAGTGAGAGCAGCGCCTAAAACTCCAGCTGCAAGTGATGCTGCGGCCCTACCCTGGAAGTGATGGTAAAACATGATCCATGTGATGGGGAAACATGATCCATCCTGTGTTGGTGGATTTTAGGATGATTGGGAAAAGGTTTTTCCCCCAGAGGGTGCTGGGGACTGCCCAGACTCCCCAGGGAATGGGCACAGCCCCAAGGCTGCCAGAGCTCCAGGAGGGGTTGGACAATGCTCCCAGAGACAAGGTGGGATTGTTGGGGTGTCTGTGCAGGGTCAGGAGCTGGACTGGGTGATCCTTGTGGTCCCTTATTACAGTAACAGGTAATAATTAGCATAGACTCCATGCATTACAGAAGGCTGATAATAATATTCATGAAGAAACCTATACTTTTATACCCTAGTTCACTACAGATGTACTTGATTGGTCCTCCAATCCAAATACTATTACCATTGGCTAATTAAGAAACGACCCTTTGGTAACCAAATCCCCATAACACATTCCACATGTGCACAACACCACGTGCAGCAAGTGAAGATAAGAATTGTTTCTCATTCTTTTCTCTGATCTTCTCAAAGCCTTTCCCGTAATGATGCCTGGGAAAGTTGTGCTTGTCTCTGTGGCCAGGGAGCTGTTGCCACAGCCCCTTCCAGCTGAGGATACCCTGTGATTCTCTGGCTCCATCCACAGCAGGAGGACTGGTGCTCCTGGGGCAGTAAAAGCCATGAGATGCAGTCCAGGCTCCCAAGTCTATTAAGCAGTGCAGCTGTAATTAGGCTAAAGCAGTGCATGGCCGCAGGGCTGGGAGGCAGTGATGGAAAGCCTTTCCTGGGAAAGGGCCAGGTCCTTGTGAAGCACTCCCCAGCCATCCCTCAGCAGCAGCTCGCCCAGACCTCATCCAGCCTCAAGCCAGCAGAGTGGATCTCAGAATCTCTGCTGCTCCGAGTGACTCTGAGATATGTACAAGCCTCTTTTTCCCAGACTGGCAGCCAAACAAGGAGTCAGGATTCTTCTGTTCTCATGCTCAAGGGTGTTTATTATTTCTTATCTATAACATTATTTCTCCAACCCACCAAGGTCTGTCTGGCAGGTTGGGTTGAGGCACACTGGTGTTATCTTTTATACTAAAAACTACATGTACATTATTTACCATAACTTCCCAATACCCATCACCTATGTTAGACAGTGAGCTTCTACTCTAAACCAATCCAAAAGTGCCAACATCACCCTGAACATGGAGGCCAAGAAGAAGAAAGAAGAAGGACAGGGGACGCCCAAATTCTTCCATCTTGGGACCCCAGGCCCCCATTCTAAAAACTTCTAAAAAATCTATTTTTCACCCCGTGACAAACTAACTATTATTCTACTTAAGCTCTCTTGTAAATCCTCATATAAGGTTGGTAATTTTTTCCATGGGTCAAGATCAAAGGCACAGGGGTCTTGGGCTCTGTGCCAAGGTCTCTGAGGCCCCTGGCAGAGTCTCGAGTCCTCCAGGGCAGCCAGAGGAATTTCCTGGGTTCTGACAAGTGGAAACCCTTCCTCTGCAATATTCCTGAGGCCCTGAGTGATGGAAGATGGGCAGGGCTGCAGACAGAGCTCTCATCTCACCACAGAGCCTCTGGAGGGCAGGAAAGGAGGCTCAGGAGTGGGGACACCACTCCCAGCTCTCTCTCTCAGTTTAACTAAAAATAAACTTTTGCAACTGTGTCATTTATTAACTTCTTTGCATTTCATAGCTTTACTATATTTGCTTATTACTTCCTTAAATTATCTTTTTTGCTCACATTAAGCATTGCTATATTACAACACAACAACTTTAATGCTGTGAAAGTCCAGTCAGTTGCTGTCTCTGAGGCCTGTCTTTTGCAGCTTTCCCAAAACCCTCTGATTTTAAGGATTCCCACACCAGCAGCTTGGATGCAGCTCTCTTCAGATGCAGACAAGGAGGGATGGGGGTGGGGGGATCCTGCTGCCTCTCCCCCTGCCCATTACAATCGCCATCGGACACGACACCGTCTCCAAAGCATCACACAGCTGGCAACCCCAGGCAGGGAGCTCCCACCCACCCAGATTTTGGGAGACCTTGGTAGCACCAGCATCATTTAGAGGGCACTGCAGAGGTAAGAGCAGCTCTGATCTTAATAATGTGGAACTCTCAGAGTCTAAAAGCCATTTCTCTTTATTTTTTTCTCCCACAAATGAACTGCTCTTAGGCCATTTCCCCCATGGAGTCTTGGCCCCTGTTGCAAAGCACAGCTTTGATGGTGGAAGCTGCCAAACCCCACCAGCCTGTACCAGTGAGCAGTAAACCCCATTGACCCCAGCCTGAAAGCTCAGGGGGCTCCTTTATGACCCCACACCTTCCCACTGGAGGGAAAAGCCAAGCAGAAAGACAGGACAGCACAAAGCCAACCAACACAAACTCTGCTGAATCCCCCACAGGCAGTGTGGGGTGGGGGCTGCAGCCCCCTCACACACCCCCAAAATCCTGGTGGTGCCAGGGGAAGCTCACACAGCCCCTCTAAGCACTGTCCCTGCACTCAGGCCCCAGCTGGAGCACAGAGGGACCTGGTCCATCTGCACACACCACACCCCCCCGGGCACAGTGTGGAGCGCAGACTGTTCCTTTCAGCACTTTTCTCACCCCAAATTCCCTGCCTTCCCCCTCCCTCACTGCCAGAGGCTGTTTTTCTCTTGATCCAGGCCAGCTTCAAAACCAGGGCCACTGCAGCATCTCTTTGCAAGTGGTGTTTATTCCTCTAAATGCATTCCCATCTGTAGTCAGGATGATCCCATTTCTTTCTGGAAGCACCCAGGACTTGGAAAAGGGATGAGAAGGGAAGACAGTCTGCAGGCTGCTCTGAGGCCAAAGATGTTGAGATTTTCAAAGAGGACATTGAAGGTAGAAAAGAAAAGGCAGTGTTAACTGCTCTGAAGGGAGCAAAGGGATGGGAAGGAGTAGAGGAGAAATTAGGGAAGATCCAGTGCATTGGGAACATCAGGGGCAAGGGCAAAAGCAACCTCAGCTCCCTGGCTCTGCTATGCATGAGTTCATCTCATCTTGGGGAAGTTATTCCATTCCTCCATGCCCTCCCAAAAATACCTGTGGCTGTAAGAAAAACATGTTTGGAAAAGTTTGGGAAGGCAGGGAAAGGCAGAGAGGAGGAGAGTGGTAAATTGAGGCTCAATAGCTGCTGGAAGCAAGCAAAGGGCCCAGTCTGTCTCCTCCCAAGCATGGCAAGACACATGGAGTGATGAAGCCGCCAACAAGTTATAATCAGGACTAATAGTTTGAGGTTCTTAATATTCCTGCAATCCAATAAATCAATGGTGCTAAATACGAGCGCGGGAAGCGAGGGGGATTGACAGCACAAATTAGCTTGGGCTGCAGGGAGAGATTTCTCAAGCTGTTGGTTCTGTCTGAGCTCACAGGCAGCTCCTAAGCGAGGGGTGAGGTGAGGATGCTGCAGGGGCGTCTCTCAGGTGAGCTGTGCCTCCTGTCCCCACACCTCTCCCAGGGTCCTCTCATGCTCGGGGAATCCAGAGCAGCCCCACCCACGCCACAAACATTAACTACTTGCTCACCCTGCTGCTCCCCGGGCGCTGAGAGGATTAGCTCAATGTTTATTTCCTTATGGGTGTGCTTAAACCATCATTCAAGTGCCTGGAATTATTATTAGAGATATACAAATGCTGGGATTTACAAGAGGATTAGTACCCTAAAACAGGGCTGCTGCTATTCCTCCTCTGATCCTCCCGAGTATCCCAGGAAAGACTCTTGTATTCCAGGGGAAAACCGTGATGCATAACCTTCAAATTAGGGGGAAGGGAATAAGGCAGCCTAGCTCTTCCAAATCCTCCAGAAGACACCTTGCAATTACAGGAGATCTGGATCAGGTCTTAAGCAAATACCACAGCTACAACCTCAGCCAAGTTATAAAACATTCCTGTGGAGGGAATGACTCAAACACATTCAGCATCCACCTCTGAGTTTGGGACTAAGAGGCCATACAGACAGCTCCTATCAAATTTAGCTTATTCTGTATAAAATTCAAACTTATCACAGCCCAGAATGTCTTACCAGCATCAAAAATGGGGTGAACAGATGTGTTTCCATGCACTTGTCCCTGTGCTAGCCACAGGACATCTGCAGAGAAACCAGGATATTCAGCCCAGTCATGTCCATCTTCTGCTCTGTCCTCCAGAAATGAAAGGACCAGACTGAACACTTGAATCTCTGTATCCCTTGTCATATGGAACTTTTCCAGCTCCTTAAATCATTCTTGTCTGCATATGACAAGGGATTGGAAGGGCTGAGATTATTTATCTTAAAAAGGAGACAAATAGGAAGTCTTATGATAAATGTATATGAATTAATGAGTGAGGGAGATAAAGTACATCTGGTATTTCTACCCTCCCTGCCTTGCAACACAGAAGTCCCGTTTGATTCCACTGAAATAGTGACAAATTCAAAACTGATGAAAAGAAACACTTTCCCTAACCAGCCTATGAAATCCGTCAAAGCCTGGAGCTCAGGAGGTTTCAAAGACATTTATATCAATAACACGGCTCTCCAGAGCTGATGGTCAATGCTAATGAAAAGGAGAGAATGAGTTTAAGGCCCTCTCTAATGACTGCAGTGGGCTGCACAGAAGTCCTGGATTTAGCCAACAATTCCAGCCTGAAAACTCTACTTCACCTATTTGCAAGTCAGGTGCTGTGTGGATTTATTAGGGGAGACTGTTCTCCCCAAATCCTCTGCTCCTGCCTGTGTTTCAGGGCCCATCTCACAACCCTGCTCTAGGCACTATGAATTCAGGAAGATCCTCTTAGGAAATGTTTGTGTTTCCCTTCCCACCCTCCCACCCAGGTGAAAGAGCACAGGGAGGTCTGGAAGGCTTTGTTCATTGCACACCAGATTTCAGTCCACACTAGAACTGCAGCCTGAGCTCCCCAGTACTTCTTATTTCTTGTCAAAACTCATCTATATTCCTTACCCCTGAATTACCAATACAGGAGAGCACCACTGCTCTATTTTTCCTGAGAATTGTTCTTTTGTCTTTGGTCTCTTGCTATCATGATTGTTATTGATATTAAAAGCAGTGCCCAGAGACTTCAAACAAGAGGCAAACCTCAATTAAGTAGACATTGTAAGAGATGGTCCCTGCCCTAGAAAGCCTAGACACAAGCAGAAAAGACAGATTTGAAAATATCCTCAAGGTCACAGAAGGAATCTACAGCACATCCAGGGGAAAAAACAGTGCTGAGCCACCCCTGTCGGAAATCCACCCCATACTCCTGTGGCTGTAAGTTTAACATGCTGGTTCTGCACCAAGCCTGGCCCATCACATCTCCCTTCTTAGGGTCTTAAAACTCAGGACATACACATTACAGGGATCTCAGCTCCTCCTCCCCTGCATCACCACAGCCTCCTCCTTCCTTTGCTCGCCACTGTGTTCTTCATGGTTGGTGAGGACCTCTGCATGTGACAGCTTCTCTGTCTGAGCAGCACACTGAACTCATCATCTTGAGGCCAGGTAATTAAGGCCAGCTCTCCAATGAGTCCTGATAATAGACTGGGGAGGTCAATGGACCAAGTCAACAAGAGGGATGGACTCTACCCAAGGGCAGCTCTCCTTCTGCTCTGACACAACTTGGGACTTTACTAGACAACAGGACTCAGAGAGTGTGAAAGTCCTGCAGCACCTCTGAGCATAAATCACTACCCAAAAACTACCTGAGCAGAATGATGCTTCCCTACACAAATACATTGCAAAACACTGGGCACATTTGTCCTGGCCATCAGCAGCTGCAGTGATCACTGTAAGAGGTTTGAACACAGCAGAATGTTCTTTACTCTGGAGTGCAACATGCCCATTATTAAGTGCTATATAATGCTGAGTTCCTGCTGTAAAAGGGTCTTCAGAAATGACAACATAAAGAATTAACGGCCTCCAAAACAGGGCTCAGGTGAAACCTGATAGTTAAAGCTGGGAGAATTTTATAACAAAATCCTGCAAGTTTCACAGGAGCATAACACAAAGCAATAAATCACATTGGCTCTGCTCACAAGGTTGGTGGAACTCAGGAAATATAAAACCCCAAAACTTTTGATGAACATCCCAAGTCCTGAGCTTGTTACATGGTTCTGAGCCACTGTTTGTCAAACCCTGTTTGCCAACACACCCTCAAATAATTCATGGGATTCTGCCAAGTGTAAGGCAAATACTACTCAAAATAACAAAGTTACAGTGCTGGCCCAAAGCAGGTACAACATGGGGATGGCACGTGGAGGACATGGCTCAAAATGCCCAAGGAATGAGATCTCTGACTGCTGTAGGAGTCCAGCACTGAGATACAGCCCTGCAACCCAAATCCCTCTGCCCAAAGCAGGGACAGAACCACATTTTACCTCTACACTGTGGGTTTCAGCATGTAAATGATGAGGAAGTGCTCAGATATTAAATACAGGCATGAAAAAACATACACACACAAACAAAAAAACCCAAAAAAAGAACGATGGCACTGCAAGCACTCAGAGAAGATTATTCTTCAATAAACCACCAGCACTTTTCCCCATGTGCTTCATCTTCTGTGTCCTACTGATGCCTTGGAGTGGCTACCTAGAACAGAGGCTAGACAAGATTGAGAGAATAAGAATAGGTATTTATTAAAGGCCCTCAATAGATACACCTCAGGCAGTCAAAAGCCTCTGAGAGGGGCTAAACCCAATTTGGATGACGGTGATAAGTTTTTCATAAGATTTAAGATTGGTCCATTCATAGATAAGATATGATAGATATAAGATATAAGATATAAGATATGATATAAGTCCAGATATAAGTTTGGTCCATTTACAAATCAGGGGTTAATCCTCCAATTACAGCTTCAGGTAATGAAGTCATATCCCCCCCACCATTTTCTCCCCTCCCCAATTCACTTCTGTTTACACTTTTCAGGGCCTGAAGCTGTAGGGTGTCCATGGATCTCAGCCCTAGAGGAATTGTTTTGTCTGACAAAAATGACTAAATGTGAAGACCGACTAAAATGTGAAGAGTTAACTACACTTTATATGGAGTTTGGAGTTATGCACTGATGCAGTATACAGGATTTGAAAAATACTAAAGGCTAAAATTTTAAGGCAGCACTGCAGGGCCCAGTGTCCAGCCCAGCCCCTGTGAGACGTGGTGCCAGAATTTGTCCATCAGCAAACGAAACCTGACGCGAGAATAAAGTTGGCCAAGAGTTTTAGCAGTTTTATTTCTGTGGTGTTGCTTCCCCTGGCCATGGATTATCGATCTCTGGGGAGAAGAGGCAGCAGCCATGGCTGATGTGCTGTTCCACAGCCGGGTAATGTACGGCGCTGCCGGGATCTGCAGGTAACTGATGATCCCATCTGGCACAGGAGAGGAAGTGATTGATTTACTCTCCATCCTGGTACTTAGACTTTTCACCCTCAACAGGCCACAAAGCCTCGTTCATCATCTTCATCAATCAAATGGGCAAATATCATTAAATCTGCAGGCCACAAGCAGCATCATTTATATTTTTGTCTTTTTTTTTTTTTTAACTTTGTTTCAAAAGTTTGCCACCTCCTCTTCCCACGTCCCTTTCTGAAAAATAGTGCTTCCACCTGTCAGGAATTCAGTGAGGCAAAATGCAGAAGCTGGACCTTGAGAAGAAGGGTGGTGCCAGGCTTTGAGGTCCTCACTCCCAAGCCACAGGGGATGCTCAGAGGAGTAGAGCACTCCCAAATTCTCCAGAGCTGCCAGGCATCAGTGATTGGCCCTTTTTGCCACAAGGCTGACCCAGGGCACAGCATTTAAGCACCACCACACAGGATGTGGAACAAACCAGGGCAATTCCTCAGAGTTCAGTGGAGCAGCAATGACCTGTCTGTGCTGTTCATCTGCCCCATAACTTCCCAAGGACAATGGGAACCTCCAGTTTGTCACCACTGTTTATTTAAGCATTGATTTTTTTCCTTAATGCATTTTTTCAAAGTCACTTTTTCCAATGTGCAAATGTACCAACACCACCAAGCACAGGATGTGCAGGAAGGGGACGTGAAACCCACCAAAAATCAGAGATAGGTTTGAGGCCATCTTGAAAGAAGGTGACAATTCACCCTGGCAGGTTCCCCCTTTCCCAGAGCTGTGTGAATCCACTCTCTTTATCCCAGGGCTCTGAGCAGCCCAGAGTCAGTGCTGAATGTGTGGATGGATGGACAGCACTGCCAACAAGTTCACTGCCTCCCCTCCCAGCAAGGCACTCCATTAGAAAAGTTTTTTAGAAATAAAAAGAAAAGCAGCCGTAAACACTGGGCAAAATAATCTGACTCAGGGAAATTTCCAGCGAGTTCAGAATAGCCTGGAGTGAAAATCCATCTCTAATGTGACTGAAAGAGCCTTGTGAAGGAACAGATGCAGCCTGTAAATTAAATCACCAAGAAAGGTTGGAGGAGCCAAATGAAATCTCCACCTGCCATTACTTCTGAGGCAGAGACAGGGCTGGGAACAGGGAAGGAGGGCGATGGATGGGCAGACGAATCATTTTATTAGCTTTAATTGCCATTTCAATACCATACCCATGTCTCCACATAAGCCTTCATTCTCTGCAAAGTTGTCAGCTCATGTCCTGAATGGGCCAGCCTTGTTATCAGCAAGGCGTTTACAGCCCCTGGGCTGTGCATTAATTAAAAAGGCTTTGTGCTGAGGCTCATTCATTAGCACACTGCTCCTTTAATCACTGCCTCTTCAGCCACCAGGACAATCTATAAATCTCCTCAAATATGAAATAATGAAGTGGAATGGTTCAATTTATTACAATGTAATAAGGCAGGATAATGTGGGGGTGGACAGGGTGGCACTGGAGCTGTCTCCTTGCCCACTCTTCCCACTTCCCTGGCAGGGACCATGAGTGAGAAGGGCAGGAGGGATGCAGGACAGGATGGAGAACACATAGGACACAGATCTTCCCATCTCCTGCCATCCCTCCCACATGAAACCCAGCATGCCACAAGTCACTGAGGGTGATGCTGGAAGCCAGACATGGTTCCTCGGCCTTGGGAGGGAGGCTTTGCCCTGAAGAAGTCCCCAGGATTCTGCTCTTTGATGCAGACACCAGCATCCATCAGCAGTAGGGGAAGTCTCTCACCCTCCATCCCGTTTTCCCACTTGCAGCCCCATTTCCCCACCTCTCCTTGTGCCACCATTCCTGGAAGGATCCAGGTTGAGCTGGACGGGCAAGTGCCAAAGAGCAGATGTTCTAGGGAACATCAACAAGCTCCAAAAATCCACATATTAACTCAGCACAAAGCTCCTGTTTCCCTCTCATGGCTCATCTCCCAGCAGCTGGGCCCTCCAGTCAAGCTGCCAAATAAAATGTGATTGTACACACTGGGTTAATTAACAAAGGGAGAAGGGGCAACACTTGCCTGGCTTTGCATTTCCTAAATGAATGCATCAAGGACACCTAACTAGTGAGAGGAGGCCAAACATGAGGTTTTCTCTCCACGAAAATTGCAGACTAAAAATGCCAGAGGAAGAAACAAAACTTTAGCTATTCCAGAAAAGCAGCCATGGCATTCAAAGAAAGTGCAAAATGAAAACTGCCCATAGAAAAGTTGACAAAAGCTAATTATGCTCTAGCATAGAAGGGAAGCATTTAGAGAAAAGCAGCATTTGTAAAGAACATTGTAGTGGGTTTTAAAAAGTTACTTTTCCCTGTCAAAAGACACCAAATAAGAAACATCGAGTTCACACTATAACAGCTCTAGAATTTGCCATTTTATTTTCATTGCTCTCCCTACTCAGTCTTAGAAGACCTTGAATTCTTATGCACAGTTATATAATTAATGTGGTTATTAATATAATTAGCACAAGCTGTTGATTTATCCAAAATTCCTTCCGGGGGAAGTGAGTTGTGATAAATTCACAGTAAGAAAAAATAAATTAAACTATCAGAATATCCCATATCAACATTCTGTTTGAAACTGAAATTTGTCTTGAAGACTTTATTTCAGAACCCCGGTTAGGATTCTTCCAGGTTTTTCCACAGGGAAGACGCAAGCTGCAAACACAAATCTTTTTAACTGACCCAGCTTTACCCTGCTGGGAGGGAATGCTCTGGCCCAGGAAAAAACTCAAAGCTTTCATTTTTTCCCTCCCTATTTATTACCAGAAGTGCATTCAAATGCTGTTAGAGAATGGGAAAATGATTTTTCCTGTGTTAAAAAGGCCCAACTGTACACATCGCTCAAACCCACAGCTCTTTAATACCAGCAATCTGCTAAGTGCTAATTTGTCAAGACAAAACCTTTCATCTCCAAGGCTCCCCGAATGTTTCATTTGCTCGAGAATCACCCAAAATAAAATTCCAGATCATCCACACAGCACCACAACCGGGAGGTTTGGGTTCCTCTTCCCCTCCAGGGAGGGCTCCTCCAGGAGAAGGGCAACTAATTACTGCTCAAGTCAACGAATTAACCCTGTCCCTGGCTACTCCATGAGTTTCAAGGTGCTTTTTAGAGGGAGCAGTGTGGCAGGGTCCTCACCATCAGAAAACTCTATTACACGGATCTTCAAAAAAAGCTCATTACTACAAAGCTACCAGCATTCAATCCCATTAATAAAACACATCGGTGTATAATTATAATATTAGGCACTTAAATTGCAGTTTTCATCTGCAGCTCTCAAAGTATTCTGCCAGAGTAAATTGAGTTCCCCCTAATTTGGGCTGGTCAGAGTTTTCTATTTGAAGACTTTCCTGATGGAGAATTTGATTTTGCGTTTGAAATGAAAATTGCAAAAAGGATCTGTTCTTCCTCAAAACGGCTGTTTCCTTCTGGTGAGGGATATGCAATGGGGAAAAAATCCCACAAAATCTATAAAATTGATGGGGAGGAAGAGTTAAAATGCTGCCAAGAAAGGAATAGCCATAATCTATAAACTTTTCATGGCAGTAAAATAAGTTTTGCTGCGAATTGTTCGGGGTGTGTTTGCACAAAATCCAACATTTGGGGCTGTCCAGCTTGCAACATGGTATCAGGGATAAAAAGGACAAAAATGCTTCATTTTGTTGACAAAACCACCCCATGAGCTGTTTTTCTTCTCTGATGGAATCTCCAAACCGGGAATCTCTGGATTCCTAAGGGCTGCTCCACAGGTTTGGGCTGCCGGGGACAAAGCCGTGCTCTCTGCGAGGTGACAGCGGCGCTACCTGTGACAGATGGAAGGTGACAATCGCTCCTCCAGGGCCACATCTTGGCCCATGCCAGAACAAATCTGCTTCCAGCAGGCAAAGAAGCTAAGGAAATCAGAGATGATAATAAAAATATCAAGGAAATTGTCTGTCTAGGAGCCAGAGCCAGGCAGCACAAAGGGCTCAGCGTTAATTTGTGAGGAGACCTGTGTGCTCTGGAGGTTATCCCAGGAATACCACTGGAAATGATATCACCATGGGCACCCACCAGGCAGCTCCCTCACAAACCTATTCCCTGGTAAACACCAATCTTCAGTAATTCCAGCTATTAAAAACAACTTAAAGAGGACTCGGATCTCATTTTGCAGAGAGCGCAGGGGTCTCGAGGACTTTTTAAAGTTTTCCTGCACTGGAGTTAACAGTCTGTGGCTTTGATATGTTCAGCTGCTGTGCTGCTTCCAGGTTTATTAAATTTACAGCCAGAGAGACAGCGTGGCATGTTATTTTTTTTCCAAAGAATCCCCAGAAGAAAGGCAAAGTTTGTCAGGCATCAATGCAAGCTGCAAGCTCAGAAACCATGGGTGTCCAGGAGTTCCCTTTCCTAATGCCACACAACAAATCATTGCTCCATGCACACATTTATTCAAACCTCAAAAGGATTATTACGTATGTGGTACCCTCACAAACACACCTACCTTTGGACACTCACATTGACAACAGGGAACAGATTAAATGATCAAATTCAATCTCCAGTGGGGAAGGTTAACCTACCTGCTAATAAGGGATAAATACTACAGCAGCACCTTTGGGCACTGGGAAATACCCCAGACCCTCCTATTCTCCAATTATTTATCCCACAGTTTGCTTTTGAAGAAGGGGCTTGGTTTGGACATGAAAACATGACAGAAATTATACATTTTTCCCCTGTTGATGACCAAAAGATTTTTTTTTTTTTTTTTTTTGCTGAAACAGCTCTTCAATCAGCTCTCATTAAAATTAAACTCTTTTTGTTGGATCTGGAGAGCATTTATGGCCCATCCTCACACGTGTTTGGTGACCAAGTGGCTCACAGGATGATGCATCTCCAGGTTTCACATGGTGTTTCCACATTCTGTGTGAAGGGAGGTTCTCCCTCCTGACAAGTAAGAGGATTTAATGCTGCTCATCACAGACATCTCTGCAATGTCTGGGTAAAATCCCATTAAATTCATCCCACTTTTTGCAAACCCTGAGGAAGGAGAAGAAAGGACAAGGCCAGGCACAAACCACCAACATCTATTGTGCATCACAAGGGGAAGAGGTTGAGCTCCGGGGACATTTTTCTTTTGGCACTTATTGTCTTCTAAACTCCACAATCTATACAATAGCTATGTTTGTAATCACTCGAAAATTTTCAATTAAATGTAAAAAACCAGAAACAAGTAAATCTATTCTCTCTTTTGACTGTTTTATTGATTAAAATGGATGCCTGAGCTGCGGCCACTGAACCATGAAAAGCAATCTGTCTTGGATGGGTAAGAGATCGTTAGGAAATCGTTGTGCTGAGGCAAGAATAACTATGCATGTACACACACGTGTGGGGCTGGGCACAGATACCCACATGCTACCAGGGGAAAAGCCACCTGCAATGAAAATTGTGTCTATATATTTCAGTATCGAGTTCAAAGAAAGCTGAGGTGTTAGCCTGTCACAAGACCTCTCGTTTTCTAAGTTTCATCATTTCCCTCAGCAGCCAAACCTCGTCTCTTGCTGCAGAGCACAAAAAAAACACAAGGTAGGAGAAGAAAAACCTCAAGGTCTGTCATGTGCTACAAGCTCCAAGAGCAAGGAAACCACTCCTTGGGTCATTAGGAGATTTTCAGGATGATGACAAGGAGATCCTTCAGCTGATATTTCAGATTCCTTTTTGTCCCTGTCCTTCCAAGGTGACGTGGAGGATGTTAAACGAGTTCTAGACATCACCAGGAACACTCAGCTTTGCAAAGCCTGACTGGTTTGGGTGTGAGTTAACCCAAGGCAAGGCAAAGGAGGGATGAAACTTCCCACATGAAGCTTTTGCCATGAGCCCTCACTCGCAGATTCCCAGCCTGCAGTGGAGCTATCTAATATTGGCTCCTGACAGCCACGGGAACAGATGGAGAACACTTCGCTCTGCGCTGACAATACTCTGCTTCTGAAGCAAGACTACCCTGACATCAACTCTGTTTTATCTCAGCAACTCAAGTTAAAGCTTAAATTAACCAAACATTGCTTTTCTGTTGTAGCCCATCACACAAGCTTTGGGGAGTTCAGATCTGTGAATTCTCAGCCTTTGCAAAAAACTCTTATTTGCTGAAGCCAGTCCAGAGCCTGCTCATCTCTAGGAATCCTGGACCCAAACATCACCCGAGGAAGAGCCCTAAGAAAGGTCAGGTTTGGAAGCTTTGCAGCAAAGCACAGCTCTGAAATCCTCAGCTGATGCTCATCCTCTCCAACAGGAGCAGCAGGAAACTCCTTTCCAAAATCCGCTTCCTAGCAGGTTTTTGAAGGCAGGGACTGAGGCCACAGCAGCTTTGTCCCACCAAGACAGGTCTAGCAGAGGTCTGTCCTCATCTTAGCAATGGCAAGATCAACAGCAGACACTCCCCTGCCCAGGATGTCTGGGAGAGGCAGGAATGTGCTCAGCATGGCTGAGCCAGGCAGGGAATGTTCAGCAGA
Source organism: Diglossa brunneiventris (assembly GCA_019023105.1). Lineage (NCBI taxonomy): Eukaryota > Metazoa > Chordata > Aves > Passeriformes > Thraupidae > Diglossa > Diglossa brunneiventris. Next base: position 8,386,343 of record CM032376.1, read on the forward strand.
GCAGCATCACTAATGAGTTTCGCGCTGAAACAAGCTGTCATTTAGGAAGGAGGGCACACCCGCCTCCCCACACACTCATCCCTGGTATTTGCTAATGGGAAGAACGAGGCACAACAGCAGATTCAGGCTGACTCATGCAGTTTGCACTTTTATTGGGTGACTTTTTCCATCCCCCCCCTCCAAAGTGCAAACAACACAAAGGAACGGTGCTGAATGAGAGCGGATCTTTGGGAATGGCGCTGCAAATTACTCCTGTTCTATTTATTTGGGTGTGAGAACTCTGGGACCATGACTCCATCTCATGCTGCAGGCATGAGGTGCTCACAGACACTGGGCAGCTGCCAGGTGCTTTGGGAAGAGCCCTCTAATAATAATAATACCAATAATACCAATAATACCAATAATACCAATAATACCAATACTACTACTAATATACTACTAATAATAATAATAATAATAATAATAATAATAATAATAATATCAACAATAAAATGTATTGTTGTTATTGTTATTGCTTTAATTTAAATTTTAAATTTAATTCTTTAAATTTATTTTTTTTATTTAAGTTTTTGAATTGTTGTTGCTTTGATTTAAAAGAAAAATTTGTAAGAGAATAAACTTCTAAATCATCAAACTGGACAGGCCTAGAAAAGCCCTGCCAGGCTTTAGAGGGCAGTAAAACCTCTTGTGCCATCACCACACCACAAAGCATCACATAAAAGCAGCAGCAAAGACAAACTGGAGGGGGTCTGGAGCCCCACACATGTGTAAGACCACACAGATGTACCAAGAAGAGGCACTGAATGGGTTAGCATCTCTCAGATCTTTTAATATATTTTCCCTAATTAAGCTGTTCAATTCGGCAGCTTAAAGAGCTGCCAATAGCTGCTACAAATTGATTTATCTTTTGATGAAGGTAAAATTTGCTGGAAAAAATGAGAAGCAAACAACATATGGGTTTGGGAGGGATTAAATTACTTTGTCTTGTGTTAAGATTCAAACATATTCTGGAGGCAGGATGAGTCTTTTACAAGCAAATTGTTTTTATACTATATATCCATTTCTTTGTAAACAGAAGGATCCTCATTTACACATCCACCTACAATACCTGCTAGGTAACAGAAGCAGATCTTATAAGCCAGATGAGATCCCAAGCTTTTCGTGGGCACACACACACAAATAAAAAGCAATCATCCTGCAAGCCTTCCCTCCCCCCAGGGTGGGAGAGAAAAAAACCTTCTGGAAACACAATAATCCATAATAGACATGGCCTAAAGAAGTCTCCACATGGAGGGTCATCACCAGCTACCATGGGGAACATCAGGGCTCCAAAACTGCACTGAAATTCCCAACCCATCCCTGCCTGTGAGCTGAAGTCCCCTTGGATAGCACAAGCTCAGAGTTTAACGGCACCACTTCATTATTCTGCTTTACTCATCAGTAGGGAAGATAAGGTGAAGAGGGATAAATATTAAGAGTAAATCAGCCAGCCTGACAAGACCAAGCAGCAGCAGCAGCCAGAGAAGGGTAATTTTCTTGATCTCAGATGAGGAGCTTCCCTGGAGGATGGGATGTTACAACCTCAGGAAGGAAGAGGAGACAAGGAGATGGCTCCTGCAGCTCCAGAATCAAAACACACTGGGCTCCCTGCACTGACATCCCCTCAAACACAGATCCTTCTCCTTTCCTCAGCAAAGTCGTGCCCGTCTCACCTCTGCAGCAGCGAGGAAATTCCTCTGTGAGCTCCCTCACTCCAACCCAGCTTCAGAGCCTCTCCAGATCTCTCAGTTAGAGAGAGTTCAGCAGGAGGGATGCAGCAACAGCCATGGGGGGTTGCATTTATTAACTGCTGTGCCCTGCATCCTCTTTATCAGCTATTTTGGACTCACACATTTCCTACACAAGCACATGCCAGACATCTGAGAGTGGATAATTTGCCCAGACAGGCAGTAAATACATCCCATCTCATGCCTCCTCTGAGAATAATGTGCTTGCCAGTGTCACCTGTCATGTAAATCATCACCTTGCAATTTATCCTGAGCTACATTTCAACTGTTTCTGGACCAGGAAAAAAAAAAAAAAAGAAGAAACACTCAGAAAGTCCAGTAACTCCTTCTGTGAAACATGGATGCTTCTTCCCTGGCCAATATTCTGAATTTATTGAGGAAAAGACATCTACTGAATTTATTGCTTCCCAGATGAATTTCCAACTCTTAGATTTAAAGGAGTCCTAGACTTTCTCTGAGCTGTACAGAAGACATTTACGTAAGTTTTTGTGCAACATTCCTTCAGCCTGTTCCTCTCTCACCATATGAGTAGCCAACAGCTACCCACTGAGTTACTGCAACTCAACAACTTTGAGGTGGATTTGAAAAATCCCACGAGTTGCATGAGAAATTAAATGCCTGTGATTTTTTTTTTCCCAGCCCCTGGCATTTTTTATTTAAATCTCCCCGCAAAAACAGAGTTGTGTAAAGAATTGGGGTTGATGGCGCTGCCTGGGCTGCTGCCTTTCAAGGGAAAACAAGAGAAACTATGTTTTCTTTCCAGAAGCAAGCACAGAAAAGCTCCCATGGGAACTTTCCACTAGAAAAAAACCAAGACATGTTCCCCAGAAATCGATTTTAAAAGGTCCAGTGGGAGGTTCTCTAGTGGAAAGTGTCCCTGCAGAGGTTTGGAATGAGACAGCCTCCAAGGTCCCTTCCAAACCAAACCACTCCATGATTCTCTGAATTTATCCCCAGCAGAAATTCCTCCAGCCAGCTGGGCTTGTCGAAAAGGTTGGATTTAAAGAGGTCTTTAGGCAGCTTAAGCTGGCTGGGAGTGCACAGTCCTGGAGGACCCCTTTAATCTGTGTCCTCTGGCTGCAGAGAGAAAAAGCCTACCGCGCATCTGTGTCGTCTCAATTCTGTGTTCAAAACACTTGAGAATCTCTCTTTTGTTCCTTGCCTGTCTCCCTTAATCCTTGCCTCAGTCATTATTCAATATTTGGTTTTGTGACTACATTATTTAACTTGGCAGAGCGTTTTGGGACGTAGTTTGCATAAAAGCCGCTATTTTTAAGCGGTGGAGGGGACTGTCACCGAGGCAGGGAGGAGACAGCAGTGACAGCAAAGAGGAGACCAAAGCTTCACCCATCAGGAAAAAAAAAACCTTCTCCAGGGGAAAGGCAGTCACAGGATCGTCATTCCAGGGAATAAATCACCAGAGCCAACTCCAGTGTCAGTAATTTTGTGACGCAGAAAATTGATTCGTACGTTACAATCAAGGAGCGCCCTCCTCCATAATGTATGCTCGGCATTTTAACATAATTATTTGTGCAACAGTTTTAACGTTTGCAGTCTTCCCTGGCTGTCAACCTGGAAGTAGTGGGGAAAAAAAATAAAAATTTTAAAATACTCTTCTTCTTCAGAGACAGGATTAAAGGGAAAAAAAAAAAATCAATCTCCGAGCAACCTCCTTTGTATTTTGTTGTGACAAGCCTGAATTTAAACAGCCTGTGAAGTCAAAACAACAGGAGAAATATCAATACACATTAATTTAATCAAGAAACACAACTCTGCCATGCCAAGCCCAGCTTGGCTTTATTTCCTCTGAGGTTTCTGTGGGAGCTGATGACACCCTGGTACCTGCCCAGCCCCCCCGGTGACTGGGGGGTCTTCTCAAAGGCCCTCTCTCCATTTGGATGCTTTGCCATGCAGAAATCAAAATTCCTGGTGCTGCAGCTCCCCGCTAGCACATCTCCCTCTCTCCGCCCCTCAAAAGCTGATTTTGCTGGCAGAGCCTCCCCGAGTGGCCATCCTGCTGCATCCTTATTGTGTGCTGGGGAGCTTTCAAAGGACAGGCAGATAAAAGGGTAAACACGATAACAAAAACTATCTCCAGCACACTTGACTCTGTCAAATCCTGGGCACAGCGCGACTCTTTGAAACAAGAATCTCATTAAGGAAGGGAGAGTTGAAAGGATAAGCCCCCGCATACCAAAGGCAGAAATCAGATGTGCTTGACCTTTCAAATGAATGTACATTTTCTGAGTGACTGTTCATGTCAGAGTAATTCAAACAGACACCTGATAATCCTCTTAAAAGTCTGAAATTTGGGCACTGGATTGGACACAATGCAGTGGGATCTGCGGGTGGTCTCATCGCTGTGCTCCGTCCTGCCCTTGCTCCCAATTTCCTGATGCACCCTCAAGTCTTGTCCCCTCCCTGGGCTTTCATGTCCCCACACATACATAGAGATGTTTCAAGTCCAGGATTCATTAACAAGGAAGCATCTTCTGTGCTGGCACAGCTGGAAATGAAGAGCTGATGCTCCTTAACACAAATTAGGTGATTAAACAGTTTGCATGGAAAAGAATTCCATCCAATTGCCCCACCAGCAAGGGAAGAGGAGGATTTCCTTCCAGACAGGCCCCATGTACAAATCCAAGGACCATGAACCCCACCTGGGTCCTGCATCTTGTATATCAACATAACCCATGTGCTGGGGCTTGCCGGGAAGGAGAAATCCTCTTGAGTATTCTTAGAAAGTCCAGCAGCTTCACAGGGAAACATTCACACAGTAAATGGCTTCAAATGGAGATGTTCAGTAAGGCAAGGATGTAGAAATTACAGCCCAAAAGCTGTTAATGAACACAGAGGGCAACTGAAAGGTTTCCTCGTGGACAATGTTGCTGGAGAGGTCACCAGAATGAGGTCCAGGAGTCAGCTTGAATTACCTTCCCCTTAATTTTTGGACGCCCTGGTCATATCTAGCGACCATCCCTGAACTTCAGCTCCATTTCCACACACAACTTCTGGGCCTTGCTTTGCACATCCATGTGTTCAGCTTGAACAGATTCTGTCAAACCTTAGAGATCCCTGATCCCAGGGAGTCAGTAACCCAACAGACACTGCAGGAAAAGGGAGTTTTGGTGTCTATTTATGGCCTGTCTCCATGAACAAGCCCACAGAGGGACAGACCATGCGGTAACTAACACCAAGTTTCTTTTGAAAACCCCCAAAATCAACAGCTTAGCATTTCCAATTGAGTCTAGTGGTGTTTTAGTACCTGTAAGGAATCTGGGAGTGCACCAGCCTCCTGCTGATGTGGCAATAACACCAGCCCAGCCATGGCAGCACACACAAGCTGCTGGCTTCTGCTCACAGATATTGCCATGCTGGACAGGTACCTCATGGCTTTGTACCCTCAGTGAATCCTCCCCTTCCTGCTCCCCCTGGGCTCCCCAGCACTCCATGTTAATTAGCTAATATTTGTGTAGATCCTTCCTGACACTGACTTTTGATTCCCTCTGAGGGCATCAGCAGCTCTGGGGTCCTGGAGGAGCATCTCCATGGCTGGGGGATGGAGGATGCAGCTCCAGCCAGGAAGGAGGGTGGGACTGGGGGGCTGCTCTGCTTCCAAGTCAGCCCCCAAACACACAGGACAGGTGTCACATTCACATTCTCTGAAAAATCTCTTTCCCCAGGATTTTTCTCCTGGGAAGCTGAGAAGCCTCAGAAAAAAAGGAAAACAATTCTTATCTCATTTGCTTCTCTTGTGTCTTGCTCCTTTGGAATGTGTTTGGACATTGTTTCATTGCTTTCTGGTGTGTGTTATTTTGACTCATTGGCCAATCAGGGCCAAGCTGTGTCAGGACTCCAGAGAGAGTCACGAGTTTTTATTACTATCTTTTAAGTCTTCTGTAAGGACTCTTTCTGGATTCTTTAGTATAGTATAGTTTTGTATTCTTTAATATAATATAGTATCATAAAATAATAAATTAACCTTCTGAGAACATGGAGTCAGATTCATCATTCCTTCCTTCCTTCATCAGGGCACCCTGCAAATACAATAGACAGGCTGCAAAGAAATCTCTTGGAAAAGTGGGATGTGAGGGTGTCAACCAGCTCATCTCACAACAGATGGACTGGAGCACGCTGCCCATGCAGTGACACTCCAGGGAACTGCCTCCCTCTGTCACAGTCCTTCTGAATTCCAGGGAATGGAGCTCATCTTGTGGATTCCCAACCACAGCTCCAAAGAACCACAAATCCAAACTCCAAACCAGCAGCAGGCTCCCTGAGCAGGCTGAGCCCTGCTGTTTCCAAGCCCCTGGGCTCCATCCTTGAAAGGATTCCTGTTTCTCCAGTGTCTCTCTCTGAAGGCCACCCAAGGAAAGCTCTGCACAGTGTGCAGGTAAAGACACAGTGATTGCTACCAGGAGAAACCAGCATCTCTCCTCCAGTGGGGACTCATCCCTCTGTCCTGCATGAGGCTCTCACACCCCATCTCTGAGCCCCACAGGGTCCCCAAAGCAGGACCCTGCGGGATGTGCCAGCAGCCACGTCCTTGCTGACTCCCAGATGTGATTTTCCCCCCTCCTCTCCACACTTCCTAACAGCTCATGAATTTTATAAACTAAACTCATTGTAACCAAACCATGAAATTGCAAATTTAACTCTGTCAATAAACAAAGCTTTGGCAGGGAGCTGCCGCTGTCTGAGCCTTTCCAGCAGGGAGGGAATCTCCTCCGAGGGACACTGCACCCCCTTCAGTCCCCCTTGGCCATGGGGCAGTGGCACAGATGGGGTTGTGCAGGATGCTGGAGCATCACAGCCTACACAACGTCACAACTCACTTCCAGAGCTTCCAGCGGTGCCAACCATCCCCGTCACCCTTCCCTGATGTGGCCATTCCCACCCAAAGCCCTCGGCAGCCCCAAAAGCCCAGGGCAAAGCCCTCCCTGCTCAGCCACAAAGGCTCTGCCGCAGCCCCCGGGTCCAGCCAAGCCTGGCTCTCCCTCTCCTGGCCGCGTCCAGGGTGGCCGGCAGAGCCTCGTTAAGTTAATGGAGTGCTAATTACCTGGCAGCCCCCGGGTCCAGCCAAGCCTGGCTCTCCCTCTCCTGGCCGCGTCCAGGGTGGCCGGCAGAGCCTCGTTAAGTTAATGGAGTGCTAATTAGCTGGCAGGCCGAGGGGAGGGCTCGGAGGCGCTGCCTCATTTGCTCGGTGGAATTGGGCCATTAAAGCCAGGGTGGGCTGCAGAGGCTGCCGGCGCTGGAGGGATGCAGCGGCATCTCCGCCGGGACACCAGGGGCTGCGCAAACCATTTCACCGCTGTGCAGCAGCCCCTGGAGCTGAGAAAGTGCTGCCTGGGGACACCAGAGCACCACCAAGGGACCTTCTCCCATCACCCTCAGTGTCCTCAGCGCTGGCTGTTATGAGTGGAACAGCTGCCTATTCTTTTAAAAGATTGCAGGGTTAACAGGTTGGGCCATTTGCTGCCAGGGTGGAGTTCTAACTGTTTGTTGTTGTAATCACCTGTCGTTTTTGTTAACCACCTGTTGTTGATGGTTAAGAATTCCCCCTTTTGTCGAGTGACACCCTGCTGCTTCCTGGAGGATGGCACGTGAGGAGGAGGGGACATTGGAGTTGGCACGCAAATGACATCGGACCCAGCATGCAACGGGAGAGACCCCTCACCAAACCTAGCCAAAAACCCCTAAAACAACGAGCCAACACAAAATTGATGAATCAAAGCAATGGCTAGACGTGAGGAACAGAATCTAGTATCCACCAAGACCTTTTTACCCCTCACCTAAAGAGATGTCACCTAGACAGAGGACCTCGAAGGTTGAACCAAAAAGCAAGGGATTTCCCAATGCCCTCATGAGGATGGAAGGCCCAGCTCTGCCCACAAACCAGCAGACACGGCTGCACTCTTCCTCCTCCTTTGAATCACTCCTGGGAGCAGCGGCAGCGTGAGCCTGGACCTGTGGGTGGGTTCTCCCCACCTGAGCTGATGGCTTTTAATCAAGGCATTGAAAAGGAGAAAAGTCTCCTGCGCGTGCTTATTTCACTGGCCGTTGGAGCCCTTCCAGCACAGTCACCCAAGCCAACCCTTCTTTCCCTCACACACACAACTTCCAGTGGCCAAAGGTGCTCGCTCCAGGTGGGAAAAGCACAGCATGTCCTGCCAACATGCCATTGGGATCTCTAGCTGGTCAGAGTGACCCTGAGAAGAGCTCAAAAGTCTCTTTTCCCAGCCCAGTGCTTGAAGGAGTCAGAGCTCTTCATTTCTCGGTCTCAGGGTTGTTTATTGTTTCTTATCTATAAAATTCTTTCTCCTGCCCTGCCGAGGTCCATCCAGCAGGACAGTTCCAGGCACTCTGCCTGCCCCCGGGGCAGTGTTATGTCTTTATACTAAAAACTACGAACACAATGTTTACAATTACTTCCCAATACCTATCACCTATGTTAGACAGTGAGCTCCTACTCTAAACCAATCCAAAAGTGCCACCATCACAGCAGAAGATGGAGGCCAAGAAGAAGAAGGAGAAAGGCTGGACATGCCAAGTTCCCTCCATCTTGCCTCCTGAACCCCCATACCAGAAACCCCAAAATCTACTTTTTCACCCCATGATAACTTCACTATTATTCTGCTTAAACTGTTGTGGCTTGCTGGTCTTCATATAAGATTGGTAATTTGCTCCACGGGTCATAATCAAAACCACAGGGGCAGCTTGGGCTCTGTGCCAGGGCTTCTGAGCCCCCTGGCAGGGGTCCTGGCCATCCTGGACAGCCAGAGGGATGTTCTGGGTTCCTACACATGCCGGTGCCACAGGGTGTTTCTATGGCAACGAGCAGCTGATACAGCCAGCGGCACCGCGATTCCAGCGCCGTTCTGCTGACACCCCAGGCAAGGTCCTACCAAGCCCAGGCAGGACTCCCAGAGTCCTTTGAGAGCCTTCAAAACCAACTTTGCAGTCCTTTCCCAGGGTGGTCACTGAAATAAACAGGGCAGGAGATCTTTCTCCTTTTTAATGCCTTTATTAAAAATCAGCTCGAGTGGGGAGAACCGACGGGTCGCGCTCACGCCGCCGCTGCTCCCAGGAGTGGCACAGAGGAGGAGGAAGAAAAGTGCAGCTTTGTCTGCTGGTCTGCAGGCAGAGCTGGGGCTTCCATCCTCAGGAGAGCACCAGGAGATTCCGGCCCTTTTGGTTTGACATTGTCTGTCTAGCCGACATCTCTTTAGGTTAGGGTGAGGGGTAAAAAGGGTATTAGCAAATACTGGATTCTGTTCCTCATGTCTAGACATCACTTCGATCCATCAATTTTGTGTTGGCTCGTTGTTTTTTAGGGGGTTTTGTTAGGTTTGGTGAGGGGTTTCTTCATTCGCATGCCAACCCCGATGTCCCCTCCTCTTCACCGTCTGGTGCCTCCTCCAGGAAGCAGCAGGGTGCCACTCGACAAAAGGGGGAATTCTTAACCATCAACAACAGGTACTTAGCAAAAAAGACAGGTGATTACAACAACAAACAGTTAGAACTCCACCCTGGCAGCAACTAGCCCAACCTATGAACTCTGCAACCTTTTAAAAAAATGGGCAACTTTTCTACTCGTAACAGTCACCATGACCCACTCGGGTATCCCACCCATGGGAAGGACAGTATTCCTGCTGGGGAGGGTCCTTCCCACCGACAGCAAGGACACACCGTTCCTCCTGGGGATGTCACCATCAGCTGGCCCTGGCACTGGCAGCCCTGCAAGCTCCCAGCCTGCAGAGCAGCAGCAGAGCTGGGGTCATCAGTCACAGAGTTGTGCTATAGGCAGCCTTAAATCCCAGGTCTACCTTCCCATCGATCTCTTCAGCTCCGTGAAATTAAGAAAAACGCAAGACAAACACAAGCGAACGTCCCCGAGCAGGCTCTGTGAGAGGCAACCAAACAGCTCCAATTCCCCTAAACAAGGCTGGGCCAGCGCCTGGCTGGGAAAAACAAAACCCAATTCCAGCAAGAATGCCAATCTCAGCTTAAACATCCCCCTGGAGCCCTGGGAAGGGGGACCCACAGCCCCCACGAGCACCTCCAGGGCTTTTGGGGGCTGCAGCAGGAGAGGGGCTGCAAATCCCCCTGCCATGGAGCAAAGCTGTCATCAAATGCAGCAAGAAATGACAAGGAACACCTGAAAGATTTCCCTCCTTCCACAAAAATCGCTTCCCAGAGTAGATGTGCACTTTAAGGATTAAATGTGCCTGGACAACTCAACACAACATAAATAATGTCCATTTTCAACAAGCATCTCCATTCCGCCCATCTTTTCTCTCTCTCTTTTTTTAAACCATCACTTTAAAGTCTTTCCTGTCCAACCATGTATTGTGGGAGGGAAAAAAAAAAAAACTTGTTAAAAAAAAGAAGAAAAAAGTAATTTAAAAGCTTTAAATCCAGTTCTCTGGTCTCCGACCCCCTGAAGATTCCTGCACAGAAAATAAAGTGCTTAGCTGCCCTCCTTAAAAAGATTTAATCTCCCATATTTCAGAGCTTGTATGATTAAACCCTACCTCTAATTCTGCTTTCAGAGCCACAGCCAAATCTCTGCTTAAAGGGAAGCGGTGCAGGCGCCTCTCCTCCCCTCTCCCTTTCCCACAGGGGAGTGGAGCTGCATCCACGTGAACGTGGGGGAAGAGCTGGAGGTAGAGAGGCAGCTCCAAGCATCCCTGCATCCTCCTGCTTCCTTGCCAGACATGGAAATACCTTTTTTTTTTAGGCAGCTTTCAAGAAAATTGAGCTTTCTTATATGCAGCTCTGAAGGAATGAAGAGGGGAGGAGGTGTGGACGTGCAGGGCCAGCTCACACTCCCAAATCCCATCATTTTTACCCCATCCATGGCAGTAAGGAGGGAAAGAGCCTCAGATGAGCAAGGAGAGGAGAGCCAAACTTCAGCTGGGAGACTTAGGGCAGGACAGAGTCCAAAACCCTGGTAGGAGAACACCCAAACAGCTCTAAGATGAGCTGTTCCCTATGGCAGCAGGGAATTTGGGGATGCTGGGAGCAGGGGCATGCTGGAAACTGGAGCTTGGTGAATTCCTGACAGGCTAATCACTCACTTACCCCCAGCCAGGAATTATTGACCAATTCTACCAGAGAATGCCAACCTGCCCTGCCCCAGGCACCTCCATCCCAGGTCAGCAGCAAGAGGGCTGCAAAATAAAAACCTCATTTTGCTTCAGACAAACACAGGCCCTGTCCCTGCCTTCTCTGCTTTCTGGTGTGCACAGAGTTCGTTAAAAATCTGCACTAATAAGGTGGAATATTTATTGGAAGTGCAGGAGAAATCAGCCTTCCTGAGACACAGCAACCTTCACCAGCTGAAATGCGGAGGGAGCTCAGGCCAGCTCTCCAACACACCCAGCCAGCAGCAAACATGGCCCAGGGTGGGATGGAGACAAATCTCCAAAGAGCAGAGCACTGCAACAGCCAAGAAGGTGATTATTGACACAGCAATGTTGTAGCTCTCACCAGCACCAGGAGATTTGGACAGGGGCTTGATGGAAAAATATCCCCTGACACTTCTGCTGAAGAAGTTTTGCTGAAATTCCATGGGCAAACGATACCAAATCAAGTTTCACACCTTCCCCATCCCCTTGTTCAACAGAGACTTTTATGCTGCCAAAACCTATTTATTTCTAGCAAATCTCTCTGAGCTACTGCTCATGAATAGAAATGCTTTTATCAAAAAAAACTGTTCACATTTTCCACTGAAAATTTTGAAACAAGTGTTTTCAGGGGGAGGCAGGTTGCCTTCTGTGAGAAAACCACATATAATGCCCCTTTGGAAAATTTTTACTTCAAAAACAAATTAAAAAAAAAAAATTAGATATGTCAGCCTATGAGATATGAACAAAAAGCTGTTACTGCTGCTTCTGGGCTTGATTTCAAAGAACTTTGCCTCAGACATCCCCTTTGGAGAAGGAACCTCTCCAGGGTGTGTGCCCAAGGACCCCCAGCACCCACCCCAGCCTGGGCTGTGCTGGTGCTGCAGAACTCCCTTGTGAGCCAAAAACACCATGGGGAGGAGCCAGTGTGTCCAGGAGCACACAAAGCTGGGCTCTGAGCAGCCCCAGGTCATTTATCTTGATTTCTCTTTGCAGTGCTGGTGAAGGCTGAAAAACATCAGCTGTGTTTGCTGGGCTTGAATTCAGCACGAGGCAAAACCATGAGTGCTGTGAGAGCCACCCCAGGGGCTGCAGGAGCCACCATCCTGCCAGGAAGGGCATCTCCAGGGCCATCCCCCTGAGGACAGCACTGTCATGAGTATCCCAAACAGCACAGAGGGGTTTGGGGCTGAATCTCAGCCCCAGCAGTCCCTGATCCTGAAGTTACTGTAATTATCAGGGCAAGCCACGACATCTGCACGAGCATCTGAGATGTTGCGCATCCATCAGCTTTGGGTGGTGCATTATTGTCATCTCCTGGGGTAAAAAACACCACCCCAGAATCTGAGGCAATCCCACTGTCCTTTCTGAAAGCTCTAATGTGCAGCCACTTTGGGAATTGCTGCATCTGATAGATTTGGATTGCTCTGGGAAAAAAAAAAAAAAAATAAACCTTTTAGCTTCCTAATGCAAATTGCTGCATTGTCTCCTGAGCTCTGCTAAACATTTCCATGCAGAAGAGAAAAGGCATCTCCTGTCCCTCTCACCACAGATCCAAAGGGCAACGGTGTGTGTGGATAAATGAACAGGTAGATGTACTTTCATTAAAATCACCACATTTAAATTACTCACAGACGAGATTGAAGACATGAGGTTAAAAACTTAATTGACTAAATCAGCTGAGACGCCAAGGGCTGATTATATCATTTAAAATAAATGTAATATTGGCCATCAAAAAAAACCCCACACAATATTATTACATATCAAAAGCCATTATTCAAGAAGCACAAACAATATCCTCCTAAAGCCCTGGTGGATTCAAGAACATCACCCTCCCTGCTTTCTTGATTGTTTTTCTTCTTCCACAAACTGGATTGGGAGAGAAAAACAGACACCTTCCTGCGAGTCTCTGAAATCCAGCATCAGAATAAAAATCTCCCTGGCTGCTTTCTCATCAAGGACAGCACCTTTGATTTAAGGCTAAAGGTGGGCAGGCACAGCCACCTTGCCCAGCCTTGCAGTGAATTTGGGATATACCCTCATGATATCCAGGTTTAACCTTAGAAAATCCAAGTGGTTAAAAGCCATCTCCTCTCACCATTAATTGTCTTCTTCAAAACACGTTGGGTTATCCAGGCTCCATCCACTTCCAGCTCCACACTGGGGCTTTGCTCCTGCAAGCCACCAGATTTGTCCCCATGCCAAGGGACAGGAGCACCATCCCCACCTCAGCATCACGGGGACAATACACTCAGGCATGTGGTGTTAACCCTCTCCTTGCTACACCATCCATGCAGAGATAAAAACATCCACACTCTTACTAAGAGCTGAAAAAGGCAGAAACCCTTCAGCAGACAAGGACATTCCGTGGAAATCCAGAGCAGCTTCCAAGTGATTTCCTAGCCTGGACTGGGAGCTCATTACAGCCTGGGTGTTATCAATGGGGGATGGCTCTGGTGGCCCTCAAACCCAGGCTGTGGTGTCACAAGGAGACGTTTGCTCTGTGCCTGCAGTCACAGAATGGCCAGGTTGGAAGAGACCTTCAAGATCATCAAGTCCAACCCAGCCCCAACATCTCACCTAAACCCTGGCACCCAGTGCCACATCCAGACTTTGTTAAACACACCCAGGGATGGGGACTCCACCACCTCCCTGGGCAGAACATTCCAGAACTTTATCACTCTTTCTGTAAAAAACTTTTTGTTATCATCTGATTGAAAAGCTCCCGTATCTTCTTGGTGATTTCTCATGGGCAGCACCTCACAACACTGACTCCTTCCTTACAGCACAGCCAACAAACTCCAGCTCCCTTCCCAACCAGCTAACCCAATAATTAGTACAGCTGCAACTCCTCAGGGGTGAGATTACCTTCTGCACTATCTCTACTTTCTTACATTCTATCCCCCCACAACTTTTTCCTAATATCCAACCCATATTTCCCTTGGCACATCTCAAGCCTGTGTCCTCTGGTTCTGTCAGTTGTTGCCAATCCTTGTCCCCCCTCCTCTCCTCCTGGTCTCCATGGACAGGAAGGACCCAAACCAAGGCAAGGCAGCATCATGAAACCCCCACAAACCGGGCCTGGGGAGGTGGATAACCCCACAAGCCTCAATATAACCAAAACTACACAAATCAGCCCCTGGGCTCCCCATTACTCCAATTACATTCTAATTACAAGCAGTGCCATCAAGGGTTTCTCAAACTCTGCGTCTGTTCCTAGAGGCTCCTGTGAGGCAGGAAAAGCACATTAATAAGCATGTGCCATGCCCATGGAGGAGACCACGGGCTGGGAAGCAGCCTGGCAAGGAGCAGGGCTCTCTGATGTTGGCTTTGCTGGGCTGGCAGACAGAAGTGCCACCCCTCATCGCCTTCCTGCATCCCTGTACCCATGGAGCCAGGTGTGTCCCAGTTAGCCATTCCCCTCATTTCCCCCAGATCCAAGGTGTTGGAATCCAGGACACCGCTCTGACTGCCCTGGAGGACCCAAGACCCTGGCAGGGGGCTCAGAGACCAATTACCAACTTTGTGTGAAGATGTACAAGCCACAAGACTTTGAATAGAATGGTAGTTAATTTGTCACAGGGTGAAAAAGTAGAATTTTGGGGTTTTAGAATGAGGGTTCAAGAGGCAAGATGGAGGAATCTGGGCTTGTCCTGTCCTTCCTCCTTCTCCTTCTTGTCCTCCATCTTCTGCTGTGATGGTGACAGTTTTGGATTGGTTTAGAGTAGAGACAAACTGTCTAACATTGATGATAGGTAGTGGAAAATTATTGTAAATAAAGTACAAGTAGTTTTTAGTATAAAAAGATAAAACCACCCCAAGGCGGTGAGTGTGCCTCAACCTGACCTGCTGGACAGATCTCAGTGGGTCAGAAAGACATTGTATGAGATAAGAGCAAATAAACAACCTTGCAAATGAGAGCCAAGGAATCCTGACTTCTTCTTCAGTCTCAGGGCTGGGAAAAAGAGACTTTCCAACACCTCGGGGTCATCTTAACACCAGAGACCTCATCACTGAGGGATCTTTCATCCATCTGGCCACATACCAGGGCTCAGCCAGCTGCAGGATGAGCTTTGCCCAGGGACCCGCAGCGTGGAGGGGAGGGTGACAGGCAGCAGGGTGATGTGTCACAGCAGGGCTCATCCTAAATCCAAACCACCAGGGACTAGGAAGGGACTGACTCTACCCCAGCCGAAAGCAAGACAGCAGGGAAGCTCCTCATCTGTGCTGAGCTAAGCAGGAGCACAGTGCCCCCTTGCCTGGATCCTATCAGGATCCTCGATCCAGGGATCGGGCGAGACCCTGGATGCGGTGCGGGATCCCCGGCGCAGCCCCTGGATGTCCCCGCGCTGCCATCCCTGTGGCTTTTAGGGCATGAAGCACGTACTGTGTCCCACGGAGCGTGCCCTGCAGGGGGGCTGCATTACAAAGCCATTTACTGGAAATAAAAAGCCCGAAGCCCCAAGCAAATGCAGGGTAATTGCAGGGTTTTCAGGCGTCAGGCTCTCTCAGCGCTGTGATCAGCCAGGCTCCGGGAGCCCTGGCCAAAACCCACCCCAAGCGCTGCCTGAAACACCTCCCGAACCCGCACACGGCTCCTCGAACCCTCCCTGCTCTGGAGGGGGGAGCGGGAGCGCCGGGATGCTGCACATCTGGCAGCTGCAGAGCCCACATCTGGCAGCTGCAGAGCTCAGCATCGCTCCTGTCCGACACTCGGGGGTAACACGGGCAGCAGGCACCATCCAAGCCGGGGTGCTGCTCCCCTGCCTGCTCCCCCTCGGCCCTGCAGGGGCTTTAAGCTGCTGGATGCTCCACAAAGAGCAGCTGGAGGTGTTAAAATTCCCGTCACGGCCCGCGAGGAGACATCCCCAGCACCCCGCTGCAGAGCGAGCTAATCCTGCCAGGTTAATTCTCATCCTCGGTTCATTCCAGCTTATGAAAGCCAGCAGGCACCCTGCAGAGGATTCATTACCTGTGTCACTCGGAGGCAAGGCTGGGCCTTAATGAGCTGAGAAACGGGGGAGCGGTGCTGGGCAGGGTCCGTGCTGGCTGGGGGGATACCTGGGATTCCTGCAGCCCCGCTCCCATCACGGGCTGTGCTGTCACAAGCAAGAGCAATGCTCAGGTTCTGAACGTTCTGCAAGGTTCCAAGCTCCATCCAGACACATCTCACCCCCATTCCCTCCCTTACACCTGCTCTCCCCAAACCCCCAGCCCAGCCCAGCTGGCCTCGGAGCTCAGCCTGGAGCTCACCAGCTTTTATTTGCTGGGAATTACTGGCAGAGGGCAAAAGGAGATGAATTTTCAGCTAGGTGAGCGAGCACATTACCAGCCAGAGAGATGGCAGCTGCTGCAGTACATCTTCATCCCTTTAAATAGTTCCCAGCCTTCCCCCCGCAGAGCCGGGCTGGCTGTGGGAGAGTGAGCTCTCCTAATTAATCCAGTGCTCTCCATCGCTGGTGAAACAGAGCCCGGGCTGGTGGATAAAATATTGCAGGAGCTAACAGAGGATGGCAGGCTTGGGGTAGCGAGGCAGAAAGCAGCGCTGGACTGCAGCCGAAGGGGTACAATTATTTTACTGCCATGCTATGCCTCTATTCCCAGACCTGTCTGGCATCTTCCAGCACCAGCCTGCCTTTTTCATCTGGGTTTTATCCCCCCCCTGCCCATTTTTCACTCCACTCCCTTTTTTCTCACTGGGTGGCTATTTAATTTGTTGTATTCCACACTTTCCTTTTCATGAGCAAAAAAAAAAAAAAAAAAAAAACTTGCATCTGAGCTTTCTTTTTCTCTCTTTCTCTCTCATTTCATTTTCAAAAATTTTGCTTTTTGTGGGGAAAAAAAAAGGGGGAGAAAGAATGGGATGGAAAATGCTAAAGGAGGCAGGAGATGAAAGTGGCTTTTATTCACAAGAGGGAGGATGCAAAAAGGAGTGAAGAGAGCATTGGATGCCACTCACACAATTATTTCGACCATACAGGAGTGAGACGTGTTGGACAACAGCTTTCAAGGACTGCAGTAGAGCAAAGCCATGCCCAAAAGCACTGTGGCATCCAAAAAAACTGGGAGAACATGCTGGGAGTGCTGGGGAATCACTTTTCTTTCTCCTGCATGGGGCTGGGCTGATGTTACCACATCAGGGAGGCACTGCCTTCCTCCTCAGTGCTCTCCCCAGCCATCATCTTCCCCAGCAGCTCTGTTCCACCTCCTCACCTCTACCCACTGTCCCTGCAAATCCTTTTTTTTCTCTCAGGAGCAGCATTTTGGGTCCCCACACCTTCACCACCGAGCAGCTCAGCAAAATCTGCACACACAGCCCCCAACACTTTGCCTATTTAAGTCCAAGCAGGTCTGCTCAAGGAGGAATATTATCTGCAAGAAGCAGAATGTCTAAAAAAACCATCTTTGCTGGTGATCAGAGAAATTGAGACAACAAACAGAGCACAGGAGGGAGGCAATCCCTCGTTTAAACCTGAGCGAGGAATCTGGCTGCCAGATCTGGGCTCTGCTGATGAGAGTGTTTAAAAACCAGTGGGAAGGCTTGCAATGCTCACAGGGCCAAATTCACCCCAGAAAAAGGTCCCTGGCTCCCCGTTTGGCTGTGGCGGAGGAAGAGGCACAAAGTTACCAGGGTTTGCCTCAGATGAAGAGGGAAAACAAATTACTGTAGATCATCAAAGGTACCAAAGCCCCCACAGCCATCCTCATCTGTGCTGATAGCAGGGCTGTCTGTCCTGGCCCCTGAAAGGTTAAAAACACCATCAGGAAATCAAAGTAAATGACACCTGGGTGCCAGCAGCCTCCCACCTAGAGCTGCCATGCCTGCCAGGATGCCCAAGGCAAACCTGCTCACTGTTAAATGCTATTTCATCCTTCCTGGCTGGCCTTCATCCCCGGGCTTTTACCTTCTCTCCTCCCCCATAATGCTTTAAAGAGCATCCTGGTGCTACACTGATAGCTCTCAATTACTGCAGAGCCAGGAGATGTTTGCTTTTAATAAGTTTTCCTAAAGAGCAGAGCAGCAGTGCTTGAAAGGGATGGATATCACAGCTCTGCCAGGCTGGGACCACCCCGAGGCGGCAGCTCCAGCTCCCACCGCTGTGCCAGGGCCGTGCACAGCCCCGGGATGGCTTGGACACCTTTCCCTGCTCATCCCTTGGCTCTCTAGCCTGGGGCTCCCTCTGCCTGTCACCGCACTGTGCTTGCTGTCCCCACGGCTGGGGGGACATTTAGTGCTGCCAATGACAATCAGTGGTCAGACCAGACCTCCAAGCATCACCAAAACCTCCTCCTGGAGGTTCCAAATCCACGACCCAAGCCCAGAGAACTGTGCCACATTATTAGGGGAGCAGGGGAAGGTTTTCCCTCAGCTCACGTCCTGCCTTCTCCTAGACAGCAGCCACTGAGAGCATCAGCGAGGCACCAGCACCTCCTCCAGAGGTTCCACCACGACTCACATTTGCTGGCAGCTCAAGTTTTAAAAATACTGATGGCTGCTAGACACGGAGTACAAAAAAAAAATCCCCACCAAAGCCAGCAATTATCTGGGCTTAAGTAGAAATTAATTGCAGGCACCAGGAGGTTCCAGCAGGACACACGGAGACGTGTCACCCCCACTGAGCGTGGGGGAACAGCAGCACCCACGTTGCCATGGCTCTGCAGATCTTACAGGCTTCCCCACAGCAATGGTAAAAATAAAATCCAAAAGTATTCCCAGCTTGGATTTGCCTCCCTGCTGAGCAGGCAGTTTGTGTTGCCCAGTTGGGATGTGGTCCTTGACAGCAGCTCTGCCCATGGGACAGGGACATCCAGCCACAGGGACAGCCAGGGGCAGGGACAGAGCCCTGGGCTGGGTGTGCCAGAGCCTGGCAGAGCAGGGACCTGGGAAACCTCCCCCAGGGATGCTGGAACCCTGACTAGGAGAGGATGGCAGAGCCCTGCGTGCTCAGGGAGGGATGGCAGCAGCTTTCACTGCACAGCTCAGGTGGGACACAGAGGGATGTGACTGAACAGCTGCACAGCACAAAAATGGCACACAAGTGACAAAAGACTTTTGCAAAGCTCTGGTGATGCCAGGAGAGCGCTGCCACCCACAGCCCTCCCAGGAGCCCTACAGCAAGCCACAGGAAAGGCACACTTTGCCTTCAAACACGTCCTGTGCTTCTCAGATGTGCGATTCAGCTGCACCTGGGTCCTTCTGCCTCCAACTCCATGCTCCCAGAGGTCCAAACTCTTTTCTCAGAGAGGCCATTTCCCCTCATCCTGTCTCTCTGCACCACCCTGTTTTGGATTAAATGCGAGGTGCAGCAGAAACAGATCAGCTCTGCCAGTCTCCATCATTCCCAAGTGCCTCAACTCCAAGCAGGCAGGTGGAGAGAGCCCAGCCCTGCTCTGTAGAGCCTGCCAGGATTAGTTTGCAGGTGCTGTTCACCTTGTGCCATCATTTCCCGTGTCTGGAAGGCTGCTGTGTTACCTCTGCTGTGTTATCTCTCCCTCTGCTCCACATGCTGCTCCTCTCTGCAGGATTCCAGAGCCCTCCCCTGCACTCCTGGACTTCTCCCTTGTCCTGCTGCAAACCTGGGGGCACCACGGGCTGGCAAAGCCAGGAGCAGCAGCTTTGGGCTCTCTCTCCTCCCTGCTCAGAGATGGAGCATCCCCAGCCAGGCTCTTTGGCACCTCAAGGAGACAAAGACGGGACAGGAGTTTGAAACTGTTTATCAGCAGGATGTGAAGCCTCCAAAAGGGAGAGCATGATAAATTCACACAGAGAATCAGAGGCACAGAGCGCAGGGTGACGACTTATCCTTCACCATACACACAGATTTATTAAAAATTTAAAATTGCTACATAGATCTAAAGGGCCAGGTTATTTATTTTTGCAAGGCTGATCAATCACATGTGTCCCCACAGGATACCAGACCTTTAGCTACTCATCTGATTATTCCTGCTCTACCTGCTCCAGCCCCAGTGCTTAATATTTCATCCACATGGTTCCTGGGCAAAGCTGGAGTGGAGCCTGATCTCCTGGCAGAGCCTTTGGATTTTATCAGCTCCCACTCAAGGGCAGAGGTGGAAGGAAAGGAATAACTTTTCTTTTACCCTCTGCCCCTCCTTTCAAAGCTACAGATTTCTCTTCAGGCGTCACCAGCCTAAAAATACAGAGGTTTTGATCATGAATGACAGAGGTGCTGTGGTGTTTCATGTCCCTGGGGAAGGGATGGCCAGAGGAGTCCTGGAAGTGCTCACCTGCCTCTCCTGCAAACCACATTTTAGCAGCAGAACTGAGGCTTTCCATGGAGAAGGAGGGGAAGTGTTGGAAAGGCAGGTTTTTGTGGTCTATAAACTGCAAGGAAAAGCTCACACCGCCTCCCTGAGCTGGCTCCAGCCATGTGTTTCATCTCACCCCCATCTCTGCAGCCCACCTGCGAATGCTGCACAGGCAGGACAAAAATGCAGCTCTGGGCTGGGGGGTGAGTCCACAGCAGGGCTGGGTGCCCTCCCCACAGCTGAGCATCCTCCAGGGCACGTCTGAGGAACTGAGGGAATTCTGCAGCCTGACACACTGGGATTGCTGCTGCAAGGAGGCTGATCTGTCCCCTGGGAGGAGGAGGATGCTCAAAGCAGCTCCATCCACTTGGATTTTGCAGCAGACACACAGCCAGCAAAGGAGGCAGCACTGAAGCACCTGCTTGGGAGTCAGCAGCACTAAACACCTCATCCCCACCTGTTGCATCTCTTGGCATGTTCACGCTCAACTCAACCTCTGGAGCCCAGTCCCCATCATTATCCCAATGGATGAGGGGAGAAGATGAGCTGAGGAGTCTCAGGTTGTGCTTGTTAATTGCTGCCCCGAGATGTGCAGGATGTCTCTGCTTCGGCTCACGCAACTGAAGAACGAGTCTGGACTCTTCACTTTTCGGTTTTGAGGTTGTTTATTAATTCTTATCTATAAAATTTCCTTTCTGCCCAGCCGAGGTCTGCTCAGCAGGGCAGCCACAGCCACTCTGACCACCCCCAAGGTGGTGTTGTCCTTTTACACTACAAACTACCTATAACATATTTACACTTAATTCCCAGTACCTATCACCTATGTTAGACAGTGCACTTCTACTCTAGACCAATCCCAAAGTGCCAACATCACTGCAGAAAATGGAGAACAAGAAGAAGAAGGAGAAAGGCTGCACATGCCCAGATTCCTCCATCTTGTCCCCAAAACTCCCATACCAAAAATCCTAAAATCTACATTTTCACCCTGTGGTCATTTTATTATTACACCATTCAAACCTGTGTGACTTTCAGGTCCTCATACGAAGTTGGCAACTTGCTCCAAGGGTCAAAATCAAATCCCCAGGTGCTCTGGGCTGTGTGACAGGGTCTCTGAGCCCCCCGGCGGGGTCCCAGCAACTCTGGACACCCAGAGGGATGTACTGAGTTCCGACGGAGGAGTAACTGGGAAAGCTCCTGCTCTCCCCACAGAGTGCTCTGCATGGGACAGAGCCCCTGTCAGCCCTAGGCTCTGTTACTCCATGTGTCCCTTTTGTGCACAGGGCTAATTGAATGGTGATGGCAGTGCTAAGCAGCCCCCATGCTCTGAGACCAGAGTCAGCTGAAGCTCTGAAATCGTGTAATTTTTTGCATGACTGAGTGTGCAGATGTAATAAAAAAAAAATAAAAAATAAAAAATAAAAGGGGAAGAAAAGAAAAGAAAGAAGGAGGAAATCAGGCCCTTAAATGAATCTGTGATTGATGGCAAGGAATGGTTGGAGGAGCTGAGTTACAAAGAGGCCAGGGGGAATTGTCCCCCTCTGAGCACGCAGGGGGCGACAGACACGCGGTGATCAAAGCTGTGCCCCCCTCGGAGCAGAGGGGCCCTGTCAGACCTCCTCTGTGAGGAGCAATGGGCTCATTAGCACACCCAGAGCTCATTAGGGAAATGCAGAGATGACAATTACCCCTCCAGCCATGCTATGCCAAGCGTGGGCTCTGTCTGGCCGGAGGGAAAATGATGGGGAACTGACTGGGAGAGAGAAAAGCTGAACCCAGACCACTGAGAGCTTCCTCCATCCACACCACAGGAAAACCCTGAAGAGCTACTGAAGACTGAGATGCCTCTTCTGTGACCTTCTTCCCTTCTTTGCCAGGTGACACTTCTCCTTCCAAGTCCTTTCCAAGGCTCCCAGTGGAGCTACAGCCACCACTCCCTGCCCTGAGATGCCCAGGGCCATGTCCCTCTGTCCCTTCAGGTGGTGCACAGGCCTAGCAGAGGTGACAGATCCCTGGAGCAAGGTGAAGGATGGCATCTGGCATCCCCTGCTCCATCTCTGCATCTCAGCAAATCCCACGGGCAGGAATTCAGGGAATTCCTGGGATTCACCCTCCTGGCTCAGGTCCCTCAGCCAAAGCCAACATTAAACCTGCTGCTGGAGCTTTGCACAGCTGTGGGTGCAAAGCAAACGCCCCAGCATGGCCAGGGCACATCCAGGGAAGATTAATAAAGCCTGGAGGATTGACAAGGAAAGGCTGAAGGGGAAGAGCTGGCTGTTAATATAATTCCAGGCACGCCAGGTCCTCCTATCACCCACATCAGGAGGAACAAAAAGAGTTTTCAGAAGAATCACGGTCAGTTAGCTAAAGATTTATTAATTTTATTCTTAGTGCGCTTTAATTGCTCCTATAAATTAAAAATGAACTGATTCTGCGCTGTGTAAAGTGACTGCATTCACCTAAAAAAAATTGCACTTCAACTTTTAATTCCACTTCAATTGCACGCAGGCACCGCGGCAGCGCCGCTCCCGCGTGGCAGCCCTGGCTCAGACCCTCTGGAAATTGCCTTGGCAATCCCATTCCACCTCGGCCGAGCACATACATTTTTTAAAAGTTACTGCTGTGCCGTACAGAGCGACATTAATTGAGTGTTAACGAGCTGTCTGATCAGCTTCCCACTGTCCTTATTACTGGACGTCAGGGTCTCTGCAATGTCCCAATTAAACGGAATCAAAGAATACTTAATGCACGGTAAACTGGTTCCCAGCCACTCGAACTGATTACCCAGCTGTTCCCTTTATTTGGGGCCCCATTAAGCCACGCTGCACAGTCTATATTGCCCAAGCAGCTCCTATATTCTGGGTTTAAATGGAGATTTTCAGGAGAGGCTGTGGGGAGTTTGGGATGGCAGACTCGGCACGTCGCATTTCATCCCAAAACAGGGTGGTGCAGAGAGACAGGATGAGGGGAAGTGGCCTCGAGCTTCACCAGCTTAGATATTAGGAAAAGGTTTTTTTCATGGTAAATGTTGTGAAACATTTGAAAAGATTATTCAGGGAATCACCATCCTGGAAAGTGTTTAAAAAAACATGTGGATGTGGCACTTGAGGACATGTTTTAATGGTGAACACGGTAGTGGCTGGACCTGACGATCTTAAAGGTCTTTTTCAGCCTTAAAGATTCTGGGATTCTATAACAGAATCATCATAATTCAAATTGGGCACCTGTACTCAGTAGGCATTTTGTAGCTCCTGTTTTATTTAACCAGCTCCAGTGATAAAAATGGAAAGGGAGAAAATAACTTCAATCTCTGAAGAAGAAATCCCAGCATCCCAATACCAAGAGAAATACAGAGCCTACAAAACCCCACTGGGAACATAAGATAAGCTCAGGACATAGGGAAGGTCCAGCAAACCCTCTCTGCATATCTGCTCTGGGCTGGCAGGCTGCTCTGGCATAAAATAAAGTGCTTCTGGTTTGGCACCCACCTCAGCTTGGGTGGGAAATACCAGTGCAAGAGATTCCCTGAGGAAAAGCCCCCCAGGCCCTTGCTGTGCACTGTGGAAATACCCAGGGATGCACAAGGTCTCTCAGCTTTGTCTTTCCTACTTCCAGATGGACTCATCACCAGAAACAGAGGGTCACTGAGGTCATTCTGGCCAGGGCGGGAGGAAACAACTTGACAGAGCACGTGGCTCCCCCATGACAAAATTTCTTTGGAGCTCTTGAATCGCCACCCCAAAGGCCAGAAGCTTCCCTCTCCCCAGGATCACCCTTCCCACCGGGATCATCCCTGCCGCGAGGATTTCACACGGCCACCAGGATGGCTGCAGAGCAGAGACACCCACACATCCTCCAAAATGCCAGCACTGCTCCAGCCAGTCACACGTCCCATGGAAAATCCAGGGATGGGGACGGGGCAGGGAGTCCCGCCCGCATTTTCCAGCTGCAGGAGGAAAGCTGCTCCAGCTGTCTGCGGGCTCGGCGGTGACACCAGTTGAGATAAAAGAGAATTTAAGGTGCAGAGGAGAACCAAGCAGATCCTTGTAGATTGGAGGCGAACAAGATAAGGGAGCAATGATTAATACAGGCACATTACACGGGGACAATTCTGAGCACACGCAATTTTGGCGGATGGGAAAACGCGATAGCGCCGCGTCCTTACAGTCCCCGAGCGGAGGTTTCCCCGAGTCAGCCTCAGCCAGCCACGCTCTGGGGGCAAGGAAAACAGACTTTTAAGGATCATCAGCATCCAGTTTCAGGAGAGAAGCCCACGCTTCAGCCAGGAGGACATTCCTGGAGCTCGGGCAGTAACAGTTTTATTCGCTGTTATTTTACAAGACGTTGGCAGAGCGCGCAGCACAATTATCAGCGCCTTCGGCTCCCCCTGCTCCTAAATGGAACAGTCAAGGAAAATAGTCTAATTTGACAATTTTCAGTCAGTTGAAATGATACGTGGAGAAGACATTGAAGAAGGGAAGCGTATTATTCACTATTCGATAAATTATCCCCATTATGCGAGAGGCAAATCTGAGCAGGAGCAGCACGGGCACTTTTGGGAGCCCCAAGGGGAGTGCTGTTGTGTTGGATGGAGAAACAGCCCTGCTCTGCTCAGCCCCTGCCTGTGAAGCCACAAACCCAAAGGAACAGGGGGAAGGTGTTTGGCAGGGTCCAAAATTCATCACCCTCTTCTGCCGCCTCCACATACACCTCTGCTCCTGGGCAGGGTCTCATTTTGGCCATACTTTTCCCTGTCTTTCCCCTATCTCCCCACCAGTTCTTATCCTGGTGTGGGTAACAACCCCAAGCACTGGTCTGGGTATGGATTCCCTGCTCCTCCCAGCCCCAAACGATGCTGCAGACAGACACACACCCCAAAGGGAACACCCCCTGCTCTCCCAGACAAGTTCTCATGGATCCATGTGAGCACAGACACCTCCTCCCCACACTCCTGCACCCCAAACCCCATCCCCACCGCTCCTGATCCACACAAATGTATTCATGAATTCGCTCACAAAGTTCTCCCTGTGCTCGAGCGGGTGCTGCTTGTAATTGCTGGCGGCCAAAATCTGTTCTGTTTTTTCTGGCTGAGGTACCAGGCAATCATCAGCTGTAATTATTTCGAGTCTTGTTACAGATGGATCTCGGAGCTTTTCAGTCTTAAGCAGAATTCATTATTCAAATGCTGGCTCCAGCCTTCTGCAGAGGGGTGGGCACGGGCGCTGCTGGCCCCGCAAACGCTCGTGGGGAAGGTGAGGATGTGGTGGGATCTGCTTGTCAAAGCCACCCCTGCAGCTCCCTGGAGTTCCCTCCCCACTCATGCTTTGGCTCAGGTTTCATGCCAGAAGAATGGGGGTGTCTGAGGGGAGAAGAGCTGGGGGGCTGTGGGGAGCTGGGGATGGGGTCAGTACCAAAAAACTCCAAATTCCAGCTCCAAGCTCACTTTGGATACATGGCAGCACAAGAGAGGAGTCCTGGGGACTCAGCAGTGACTCCAAGCAGCTGGACAAGGTGTGACTGCACCAATCATGGAATCATTTAGGTTGGAAGGCACCCCCAGGATCATGGAATCTGTTTAACCCATCACTGCCCTGTCAACCAAACCAGAGTACTGAGGGCCAGTCCAAGCATTAAATGGCAAAAGTGAAGTGGAAAAGGGAATAGATTGGAGCTTTTTATTGGCCAAACCACTGATTTCAGCCTTTTCTTTTCAATTTTGAAACTGCAAAAGTCAAACACTCAGAGATTCTTAAAATATACCAGGCAGAAAACATTCCCTTACCAAAGGAAAGCACCT
This sequence comes from Diglossa brunneiventris, assembly GCA_019023105.1. Taxonomy (NCBI): domain Eukaryota; kingdom Metazoa; phylum Chordata; class Aves; order Passeriformes; family Thraupidae; genus Diglossa; species Diglossa brunneiventris. The sequence goes on from CM032376.1 coordinate 8,412,319, forward strand.
GCAGGAATGGCAGTGGGCTCAGGGCAGGGCTCCCTGTGGTGCCTCTGAAAATCCCCGTGATGACACTCCAGGAATCACATTTACAGCAGGAAGACTCAAAGCCCAGCAGGAGCAGCAGCTGTGGGTGCACAGTGTCCACCCAGGCACACACCTCGCTCCCCTCTGGCTCAGAATTCCCTGTCACAGAGCCAGCACATCCCTCTCCTCCTTCCATATGGATTTCAGGTTTATGACACATCAAGATTTGCAAGGGAGGCATCTAATTCCAACTTTTCAGCGTTTGTGTGGGAAAAGTAAAAAGGGGACGTTTCCTGGCTGCCCCCTAGGCCAGAGCAGGGACAACATCCAATTTAAAAAGTCAATATTTTCTGCAGGAAATCTTAATCATCTTGTTTTTTTTGTTTGGGTTTTTTTTTTTTTTTTTTTTTCCTTTTGGTCTAAAAAGATTTTTTTATTTTTTGGTCAAAGTTTCCCAGGAGGAGGGGAAGAGGGATGCTCATAGCAGGCAGCAAAGTGTTGCTAATCTTATGCACATACAAAATGGAAACACTGCTTCCTGGTGGGATTGCTGCTATTTTGTTTTTATAAAAATTTTAATCTCTGTATCCCTCCTGCTACTGTTTGTATTTTTCGTGTGTCTATTTGAAAAGCAAACAATATTGCCTGCTCCTGTGGCGCTCTGGGTTTGGGTTTTGCTTTACACTTATTTATTTTGCTCAGCAGTTTAAATTATTAGTCCCTGACCCTGCAAATATCTTGTTGCACGTGGATCCTGGGGCACACAAGCGAGACGTGCCCGAGGTTTATTTGCACTTTTGAGCACAGCCCTGGACCCAGAGGGAGGGAAATTAATTTGAGCTCCAAAGAAACAAACTCTGGTGATGCCCCCCAGCAGAGGGGACAGTTTGAGGTTTGTTTGCTCAGCACCCCTTGGTTCAGTGGACAGGCTGGAAATGGGGTGGGGAAGGGCCAGGAGAGGCTTCAGCAGCTCTGGGGGATGCCAGAGGATGTTGCTGTGGCCCCCTCTGACAGCTGGGAAAACAGAAGGAAAAATCCCTTCCTGCTCCATCCCTGCTTCCCCACTGCTTCAGGGCCCGGCACAGAGAAAACTGCAAAAAATTCTGTGTTATATCAATGTGAAACACTAAAAAGAGGGGGGAAAGGTCTCAGTCTATTTCCAGGATGATAATTTAAATAAAACAAGTAATCCCAGGAGCACCAGAGCCAATGAACCCTGCTTCCCTCGGGATTTTTGCCCGGAGCTTGAATGGCAGAGGAATCAGCCTGTGGAGCTGGGGCTGGGGGAATTTTCCCCCAAAGAAGGGTTCAAGATCTGCCCTTTTGGGATCCCCCAATCCCAGTGAAATCCTGCAACACAGCAGGAGGCCAAACCTGGGTCAAACCACGCTGCTCCTGTTCCACTTCCCTCCCTCTTTCTCTTTCCCCACAGCAGCAGCTGGGCCCAGCTCCTCCCCAGCCCAAACCCCATCCTGAGCCTCCATCCCACAGGGGTGACCCTGTTCCTACTCTTCCCAGTCAGCCCCCCTCCGCAGGACCCCTGCCCAGCAACCCAGCCCCCCTTTCCCCCTACCAACACCTCACTATCAGCCAAACCAACCAAAAACCAGGAGGAAAATCCTTCCTGGGCAGCAAACAGCAAATCCAGCCCCAGCACTCCCCTGGAAAAATGAGATTTCACTTCAGTGCCAAACCAGCCAAAAACAGGAGAAAAATCTGTGACGGTGCTCACAGGGGTCCGAGGATGAGGGAAGAGATGAGGATCTGACTCCATGTTTCAGAGGGTTTGATTTATTATTTTATGATATATATTATATAAAAACTATACTCAAAGAATAGAAGAAAGGATTTCATCACAAGGCTGGCTAAGAATAGAAAAAGACAGAATGAATAACAAGATTTGTGTCTCGGACTCTCTGTCCGAGCCAGCTGGACTGTGATTGGCTATTAATTAGAAACAACCACATGAGACCAATCACAGATGCACCTGTTGCATTCCACAGCAGCAGATAATCAATGTTTACACATTTTGTTCCTGAGGCCTCTCAGCTTCTCAGGAGGAAAAATCCCAAAGAAAAGATTTTTTCATAAAATGTGTCTGTGACAAAAATCCTTCCTGGGCAGCAAACAGCAAATCCAACCCCACCACCCCCCTGGAAAAATGAGTTTTCACCTCAGTGCACCCCAAATTCAGGGCTCAGCAGCTCCACTCTCCCTCCTTCCCAGGCAGTTTGGGGGTGCCCAGGGGATGGGGGGATTTTCTCTCTCCTGGGACACTCCCTGGACACCCAAAGGACAGCAGGACCCAGCCCTCCCTGCTGGGGCAGCTCCAGGGCCACCACCATGGGGATGGAACCAAACCAAAGCAAGTCCTGCTCAGAACCCAACTTGGAAAGACTTTAATTCCTCTGGGAACTTCATATTAATGTGTTCTGCCCCAGGCTGAGCCACATGAGGAGCTGGGTGGTACATGGGCACACTCAGGGACATTTGGTGACACTAAACACAAACCCTGCACTTGCAGGGAGGTGATTTTGGGGCATCCTCCTTGTAAATAATTTTTCCATGGGGTATCAAGAGTGGAGGAGCGGAGTTTGTTTCACTGCAACTCTCAGACACCCCACAGCAGAGTTTGGGGGTGATTTGCACAACGTGGCTCCCTCTCAGAGTGAAAAAAGCACCAAAACTCCTTTTCTGGAACCAGCAGAGCTGAGAGGAGGCAGCTGCACACAGCAACAGCTCCATTCACCTATTAAAAACCCAAATCTTTCTATTGTAGCTAAGGAATTAAACCCAAAAATAAAGACATCCAGGGCTCACCCTCAGCCTCCTCCACATCCTCCAGCTCTCCCACTCTGCAGGATGAGAGTGCGGAGTCTCCTCCTCCTCCTCCAGGGGCTCAGGGATGCTGGGAGCTCCCAGCTCACCTGCAGAACCCGCCCAGGTGTGCTGGGCTGGGGGAACCATCCCGAATTCCCCAGAGCAAGGGAGTCTCTGGACGGGGGTCTCGCTAGCAAGTGGAAAATGTGATGTGAATTAAAAACATGGTGGAAAAGCACAGATATATCACCCCCAAACCCCAAATCCCACATTTATTAATGAAAGGCTCCCTTTTTTATACCATAATGGAAGTGGAGAGGGGTTTTCTGGAATCATTTGAGTTGGAAAGATCTCTTAGGTCATTGATTGCAACCTTCTAAACCCCCCATTCTTCCCAAACCTGGAGGTTTGGGGTCTGGGAGGGGGATCCCAAAACCAGAATTGTTCTAAAGTGCTCTAAAATCCCAACAGCAGCACAGGGATGGGGTGGGGGGACCCTGCAACCAGGAATTGGGGAGGGAGAGGGGAGCAAAATTCACCTCCTTGTTCCCCCAGGGATGGGGATGTGCAGCCCCCAGGTCACAGCTGGGCCCCAGGGGTGCTGCAGGTCCCGAGGAGCGCGCTCAGGACCCTGGAATCTCACCCAAACCCACACCAGCAGGGATATTTATTTCTGCCAGTTTACACACAGCTTTTGTGTCTCGCTGAAAAACAAAAGCCCTGAAGAAAGGCAATTAAAATATTATAATTATTGGCGGTGGAGTATTTGCTTTTATCGGCTCCTATTTAAAAAGATGCAAATAGGGGCAGTTTTAGCATTCCAGTCAGCCCAGCTCCCTCCTGCAGGGATGGAAATATTTGCTTTAGTCAACTTTGTTGTGCTGATTTCCTACTTTCCCTTATTTTCCCCTTATTTTCCCATCATTACACTCACTCCCCTCCCTGGCACCGAGTCCCTTTTGCTGGTTTGGGCTTTTCCCTGGGCTGGGCCCCGTACCTGGGGGGTCCCCAATGCTCCAGGGGGGGACTGAGCCACCCCAGGGGTGCAGTGGGGTGAACGCCCCTTCCCATGCCCGAACCCCCCAAGCTGGGGAGGGTCAGGAGGGCAGGGGGGCTGGAGGGGGACAGGGAGGCTGGAGGGGGACAGGGGAGGCTGTTCTGTACCTGGGGTTGGGGATTTTGGGGGACTGCAAGTGGGGTGGGGATTTTGGGGGAATAGGGGAGGCTGTTCTGTACCTGGGGTTGGGATTTTGGGGGCCTGGAGGGGTGCAGGGTCACAGGGGCAGGGAGGAGGACGGGGGAGCTGTTCTGCACCTGGGGTGGGGATTTTGGGGGGCTGGAAGGGGACAGGGGAGGCTGTTCTGCACGTGGGGTGGGATTTTGGGGGGCTGGAAGGGGACAGGGGAGGCTGTTCTGTACCTGGGGTTGGGATTTTGGGGAGGCTGTTCTGCACGTGGGGTTGGGATTTTGGGGAGGCTGTGCTGCACCTGGGGTGGGGATTTTGGGGGGCTGCAGGTGGGGCGGGGCAGGGGCTGGGAGGGGCAATTCTGAGCCGAGAGCGCCCTCCTCTGGTCACTGCCGCTGGTCGCAGCGCCGCGGGGACCCCCGGTGCTGGGCAGGGGGTGTGACAGGGCTGGGGACACGGCTGGGGACACGCGGGGGTGTGACAGGGCTACGGACATGGGACTGTGTGACAGGACTGGGGGACATGTGCCATGGGCCGGGGGGCATGGGCCATGGGCTGGGGACATGGGACTGTGGGACATGGGGCCGTGTGACAAGGCTGGGTGACGTGTGCCATGGGCTGTGTGCCATGGGCTGTGAGATATGTGCCATGTGCAATATACCCTGTGCTGTGTGCTTGGGACCATTCAGACTTTGCCCTGTGCCCTGTCCCATGTGCCATGGACAGTGTGCCCTGTCCCATGTGCCATGGACAGTGTGCCCTGTCCCATCTGCCCAGTCCCATCTGCCCAATCCCATCTGCCCAGTCCCACATGCCCAGTACCATGTGCCACGTTCTGTGTGCCCTGTCCCATGTGCCACATTTAGTGTGCCCTGTCCCTTGTGCCCAGTCCCATGTGACAGGATGGGAGAGGGGACAGAAGGACAGGACAGGCACCCACCCCTCAATCCAGCCAAACCCAGCATTCATCACCTGGGATCCCTCCCTGGGGACAGCAGAGGAGGGACAAGGGGACAGGACAGGTGCCCACCCCTCATCCAGCTAAATCAGGAGCCACAAGCTCCCCCAGCCCCAAAGGTCTTTGCCCCTTATTCCATTCACAAAGCAGCTTCCCTCTATGTCCAGCCACCCCCTCACAAGCCTCCGAGGGTAATTAACTCTCTAATTAAAGATTAGAGCGCGGCTGTTGTTGGGTTTTCCCCACAGGGACACTTCCACAATCTGGGCAAGGATTATCCAAAGCCATGTGCTGGCTCTGGCCACGGGGTTTGGCTTTGGGAAGGGCATTCCAAGGTGCACAGGAGGGGCAGGACAGGCTGCTGCCCATTCCTCACCCTCTGATTTGGGGAAAGCAGAGAGCAGGAGGGAGGAGAAAGGAAGGGAAAATTGTTGTGTGGGTCCAGGGAGAGCCTGGCTCCAACCCACAGCCCCAGTCATGATGCTGAGGCAGGACAGGTGGGCAAGGAGACACCACAGGGAGCTGGGGTTGGTGATAACCTGTGAAATCAAACCTTTTCCATTCTGTTTTCCCCTACCCTCCTCCCTCCAAGGCCAGAAATTGTGAAAAAAAGAAAAAAAATTCCTGCAGTTTCACACCATCAGTGGGATCAACGTTGGGTAAATCCCTGGAGAAAAGCCAAGGGGGCAAAGGGGAAGCCCAGCCTGGCACCAGCTGCTCACCCCCAGTGCCCCCCATGTGCCCCCAGCCCTTTCCTCACCCTCTCCCTGCACAGCCCCAGGCAGTGCTCAGCAAGGCTCTGGTCCCACGTTATTAAGTTTACCTTGCTCATAAAGCCCACAAGATTATAAAAATGCAAAAAAGGCCCTTTCAGTTCACCTCCCTCATCTTCTGCTTTGCACTTTCGATCAGATTCCAGCACAGCTGACTAATTTCCCTGTTTCCAGCCCTTTTTGCTGCTGGGGGGAATTCTGTGGGATCAGCCAGCCCTGAATTCTGAATCCCACAGAGGTGGAACCCACCTAAACCCCACTTTTCTCCCCTGTTTTGGAGCAGAGCTCTGGTTTTAGGCTCTTTCCCAGCATCTAACAACCTCCTCAAAGCAACAGGCTGATATAAATGAATCACAGACAGACTTTTTTTTCTTTTTATGCCTCTACAGTTTGGCCTTGTTGTGGAAAAATCTATATTTTAACCCTAATTGTCTCCCGGTGGTAATGATTAAGGCATGGCTGGGTGATTTGCATTCCAAGTGCCACAGGGCTCTTGGTCCAGCCTGGATGAATCCCAGGCTCAGTGTCCAAACCCCATTAAAAAAAAAAAAAAAAAGGGAAAAAAGCCCATTAATGTGCACTTGCTTTTGATATGGTCTGTGGGAGCTTCTTGCTCCTCCAGCAGCCACCAGTTCCTGCTCCCCATTTAAGCATCAAAGAGGGGAAAGGCAAAAATTCCCAGAGATTTTTTTCCCACCACTGGAGCAAAATAAAACATCCTGGAGCTGCTTTCCCATCTCCTCCTCACAGATTTGCCCTGCACAAGGAATTTGGGATAATTCCCCCATCCACACACACACCTATGGTTAATAAAACTTCCCCCAAGAGGGGAAAACCTAAAATAGAGTCATCCTTTGGGGAATTGCAAAGTTATATTTGGAATTAAACACAATAGACCTGAGATAATTACATAGCCAAAATACCTATATATAAAAATATTTCCTATGAAATCTGCATATTAAAAGAATTCCCACGAGAAATCACACAAAGCAGCAGAAATTGGAGAGTGGAAACAAGTTTGTAAATAATGAATATGTATTAAAAAAATGAAATATATTCAAGTTAGGAAGTAGAGGGGTTGCTAGGCTGGTAAATATCAGCCTATAAAGAGCAAATTGCAATGGAGCCAGAGTTTATTTAGTCTTATGTGAGGTTTTGTAAAGGCTCAGTCCAACCCACTCTGCAGCTCCATAAATGGAGTTTTCCATTATTGTTTTGCAGATTAAAACACACAGGCTGCAAGTTGAGGAAGGACATTAACCTTCTTTTTTATTACTTTTTATAAAGTGATATAACCGGCTTTATTATATTTTCAAATTTCAATGGAATGAGCATTTTTACTGGCATTTACACATTCCCCCTGCAGCAGGGGGAGCTTGGCAGGGTTGTTACAGGGGATGAGACCCCAGCACCCAAAAATAAAGAGTTAGAGCAATTGCAGATCACATCTTTATTCATATTTGTCAAAAAAAAATCAGGAAAACAGCCCCACAAAATGTAGGAAAACCAGAGTGCACATACAGGAAAACATGGCTGGAATAAATTAAAGAGAGATGCAAATCCTGCTAGGGATCAGCATTTGGAAAAGGAAACTAAAAATGATGTCTCTTGACATTAAAAGCTGAAAAAAACATCCCCACTTCAAATTAATTTTGGATCCACTGCCTTCCCAAGAGGAATCTCAGAGTCCTGCTGGATCCCTGGCCAGGCTGACACCTCCCACAGGGGAGCAAACCCAGCTTGCACCAAAACCATCCAGTCCCACCCCATTCCCAGGAAGAAATATCTCCATTACACAACTCCTGGAGCCTTGAGGGCTGCTGAAAACAAGGAGGGAAAGGGAATGCACTCCCGTGTTTTAAATTACATGAGTTTGGGGCTGCTTTATCCCTCCTGCCTCCCCAACAACCCCACCTGAGCCAAAAAAACACTTCCCAAAAGCTCTTTCCTTGCCAAAAACGAGCCCAAGCCCCACAGATCTGAGCAGAATCAGAGTTCCCTCAGGCTCAGCTCTACCTGGGAGCATCCAGCCGAGCGTGCCTAATAAAGCCAGGAGGAATTTCCTTCCCTGTTCCCATCAAAGCTGATTAGTGGGAGCCGCTAACGAACCCTGCCAGCAGCTGGATGGCGCCTCTGCTTCTTGCTGCAGTGGGAATGTCCATGGTTCAGGCCCCCCCAGATCGGGGCTGGGGATTGTCACAGACATATTTTATGAAAAATCCTTTTGACTGGATTTTTTTCTCCTGAGAAGCCTCAGAGGAAAATAAAAACAATAATCATCTGCTGCTGTGGAATGCAACAGGTGCGTCTTTGATTGGTCCATGTGAGTTGTTTCTACTTGATGACCAATCACAGTCCAGCTGTGTTGGGACTCTGGTCAGTCACAAGATTTTATTATCATTCCATTCCTTTCCCTTTCCTTTCCTTCTTTCTGATGAAATCCTTTCTTCTATTCTTTTAGTATGGTTTTAATAGATTTTTTTTAAATATAATATATACCATAAAATAATAAATCAACCTTCTGAAACATGGAGTCAAGATTCTCATCTCTTCCCTTGTCCTGGGACCCCTGAGCACCACCACAGGGCACAGGCACAATGCCAGTGCCCCCATGAAAATAAATTCTCCCCAGTGTCTGCTGTGAGATGTGACCAGAAATAGAGCAAAGCTTACGGACCAGAAACAGAGCAAGGCTCCAGCTTAGGAATAAAGGAAAATAACTTTATTAACTTACAAGATGAAAAAAAAAAAGGAACACACAGAACTCAGAATGAAAACCTTCCAAAAACATTCCTCCTCCTCCTGCCCCCAGTTTCCACCACCACACAAAAGATCTGACCTGTTTCATGGACTGGAACCAAGAGAAAGTTCCCTGGGAGTTCTCTGCTTTTTACTCCCTTTGTTCTCAGGGGTGTATCCATGTCCTCAGTGGCCACACCAGGTGCCAGTATTCAAATCTGAGCACCCGTTGGTTTGACCACAACCTCCAAAAAAACTCACTTCTTTATCCAACCGGGAAAACAGTAAAAAAGCCGAGCTTCACCCCAAAAGCTGGAGGAGAGCAGGGTGTGGGATTTGGGGATTTGCCCCCGTTGTTGGCTCACTACACCTCCCATGTTCCAAAATCTGCCCAAGCTCCAGTCCCATTTTGGTTCACCCCAAAATACAGAGCCCTAGAGGCCACAGAAAGTGAAGGAACGTGGTCTGGGGAATTGTCACAGTGCAAGGGTTTCATGAAGGGATGGAGAAGGAGGTGAAGGTCACAGAGGGACAGGAGGTGAAGAACACAAGTGTCAGTAGCTGTGAGTGATCCCAGAGCAGCCTCTGCTCAGCTCCAAGGATTTGGGGAGCATGGGCTGAGCCTGGGTGCATCCTGCCAGCTGCAGGGACAGCACCACATCTCCTAGGAGGCATCTGGGGCTGTGAGCTGATGTCTAAAGCTGCCCTGTGACCCCAAGACTTTGAAACCACCCAGTGCTTGGTTCGACCAAAGCAAAAGGTCTGAGCAGCCAGAGCTCTGAAATAGGGAGGGATGAGGGGGAAGAAGGTTTCGTTGGGCCAGCAAATATTTGTTGATTGCATTTAAAATAAAATATTACAATTAGCACAGAAATGAACTTCAGTCCTATATAGAAATGAATCACAGAATCAGAGAATGGCCTGGATTGGAAGGCAATTTAAAGATCATTTTGTTCCACTCTCTGCCATGGACAGGGACCTTCCACTTTCCCAGACTGCTCCAAGCCCTGTCCAATCCACTTCCAGGGATCCAGGGGCAGCCACAGCTCCTCTGGGCACCCTGTGCCAGGCCCTCTCCACCCTCACAGGGAATTGTTCCCTCCCAATATCTGATCTACTCCTACTCTGTGTCAGGCTGAAGCCATTCCCCCTTTTCCTGTTGCTCCAGGCTCTTGTAAAACATCTCTCCCCATCTTTTCATTGGCTCCTGCAGCTACTGGGAGGCTGAAATTTGTCACCCCTCAGCTCTTCTTCTCCAGGCTGAACAATGAAAATTCTCTCAGCTTTCCCTCCCAGCAGAGCTGCTCCATCTCTCTGATAATGCTGGTGCCTCTCTCCAGCAGCTCCACATCCCTCCTGAGCTGGATGAACCTCCCTGCTCTCTGAGCCCATGGAGAGGTGTCACAGACATCTTTTCTGAAAAATCCTTTCCTTAGGATTTTTCCTCCTGAGAAGCTGAGAGGCCTCAGGAACAAAATGCAAACAATGGTTATCTGCTGCTGTGGAATGCAACAGGTGCATCTGTGATTGGTCTCATGTGGTTGTTTCTAATTAATGGCCAATCACAGTCCAGCTGGCTCAGACTCTCTGTCCGAGTCACAAACCTTTGTTATCATTCTTTATTATTCCATTCTTAGCTAGCCTTGTGATGAAATCCTTTCTTCTATTCTTTTAGTATAGTTTTAATACAATATATATCATAAAATAATCAATCAGCCTTCTGAAACATGGAGTCAGATCCTCGTCTCTTCCCTCATCCTCGGACCCCTGTGAACACCATCTCAGAGAGGGGCCAGAAACAACTGGATTTGGGGATTTTCCTCCTCTGTAGGAGCAGCAACACAAACATGGGCACCCCTAGAAGTGAACCATCCCTGGGAAGAGCAGGAGGCTGAGCCAGGCCGTGGGGAACAGCCCGTCCTGGCGGGCGCTGCCGCCGCTCCGCGCTGCCGTCGGCCAACGTGAGGGCAGATCTGATATCCATAAATCAACATATTCCTCATTTCCAGGCATTGCAGCCTGACAGCTGTTACATGAGCACATTGTTAGGAGCTGTCAGGTGCTGATACATAGTGCCTTTTACAACATATGTTGACTTTTATCTAATGTTGTTCCATAATTAGCCCCAGGGAGCGGGAATCTGGGCAGCCGGCTGCCTCTGTGATCTCAGCTAACCTTTGCTGCTGGGGGGAAAAGGGCACAGCTGGGAGGGCTGAGAGCTTCCAGGGATGCAGGAGAAGGCAGGTGGAGCGTGGATGGGAGTGGTACCTGCAGCCCAGCACATGGGGATGCTTCCAGATGCAGGAGAGGGCAAGTGGAGTGTGGGTGTGAGTGGTACCCACAGTGCAGCACCTGGGGATGCTTCCATGGATGCAGGAGAAGGCAGGTGGAGTGTGGGTGTGAGTGGTACCTGCAGCCCAGCACCTGGGGATGGAGCAGGTCTGGTTCCTTTCTGCATTGCCTGAGTGCTTTGGAGCCATCTAAGAGATAAAGTAAAGCCACAAGGGATTTGGGAGCTTCCCTCCTGGATGGAGCCTTGAATTCCAGGCTCAAAGCAGGGTCATGGCCCTGGGGTCTGGGATGGGGAGGGGACCAAGAGGTTCTTCTATCATGCATGGATGGAGAGGGAAGACAGGGATGATTTAGTGGCCAGGATGGGAGATAAATGAAGGAGCAGATGGTGGAGTTAATGAGTGGAAAGGGTGGATGGATGGACAAAGAGACAATAGAGACAATGTGATAATGGATGGTTGCATTTCTACCCAGATGAGAACGAATGTTCTGACGTGTCCTCACAGCCTGGCTCCTGGGACCTGTGAGGGTGCCCACAGAGGACAGTTCTTGGTCACTGTCTCTCTCACCACCCCATGGTCCGTGTCACCCTTCAGGAGCACCTTTGCTGTCACCAAAAATGATTCCACTCACTCTGAAATATCCCCAGGCTTCTGCTCCACCAAAACAAGCACCAGAGTGCTCAGAACATGTTGGTCTCCATGGAGCAGCTCCCAGCTTTGAGGAGGAACCCCATGGGACCGATGGCTGCAGGGAGGGGACGCTGTCCCACTGCAGCCCCGGCTGCCTGGGCTGTTTTCCCTTCCTCGCTGCAGCTGCTCGAGCTTGAAAAAACAGGAGAGGAAAAATAAATCAATGAGACACCAAGATAAATATGCTTTCCATGTTGCAGCCGGTTCCTCTGGACGTGCTGTGGTGGCTGCATAATTCATAAACTCACCCCTAATATGCAAATGGGGCAGCTCCTGCCAGGCTGGCCCACAGGGACCCGAATTTTCCCCCACTGGCAGACAAGCCCCCATTGTGTGTGGTTTTGAGGTGCAGAGTTGTGTGTTCATGTTCAGCACCAGTGTGATCCCTCCCGTCCTGCAGCTCACATCATTCTGGGCTGTGGGGTGTGAAAATATTCCTTCCCTCTGTTTGTGTTCAGCCTGTCCCTGCTGAGACCCCCAGAGTCACCCCACAGGGTTCTTTGGGATTTGGGGCTTTCAAAGATGCTTCACTCCCTGGCACAGTGCAGGGATAACATCCAGCACAGGGTTCATTCCCCACAGGCTGCCCTGGCTGCAGAAATCCTCCTTTTCTGGGTCTGGAACACTCCCACACCCCACCACAGAGTGAGCCTGGGGCAGCCCCAGGTCTGGAAAGGCTGGAGAATGAGGCACAGCTCAGCTGCAAGTGCCCAGGAGAATTCTCTTGGGGAATAAATTCCTGCCCAGTTCCTGGCCGAGCACAGACCCCTCCAGCTCTGCATCCACCCATTTCCAAACTTTCAAGGCAGCATTTCATCTCTCCTCACAAAAGGCATGTCTCTGAGAATAAACCCCAGCCAGAACCCAAGAAACTTCTCCAAAGTGAAGGATAAAACCCAACTCACCCATGGCTGGGCACCTCCTTGTGGAGGCAGAGCTGCATGGCCCCTCTCACTGCAGGGTTACTGTTGTTTTGCTGGAAAAATCCCTTTTTTTCCATATTTTTACACTGCCCCCCTCACTCTGGATTTTTGTCACAGACATCTTTCATGAAAAATCCTTTCCTTAGGATTTTTCCTCCTGAGAAGCTGAGAGGGTTCAGGAACAAAATGTGAACAATGATTATCTGCTGCTGTGGAATGCAACAGGTGCATCTGTGATTGGCCCATGTTGGTTGTTTCTAATTAATGGCCAATCAAAGTGAGCTGGCTCGGACAGAGAGTCTGAGGCACAAGCCTTTGTTATCATTTCTTCTTTTTCTATTCTTAGCTAGCCTTGTGATGAAATCCTTTCTTCTATTCTTTTAGTATAGTTTTAATATGATATAGATCATAAAATAATAAATCAAGCCTTCTGAAACATGGAGTCAGATCCTCATCTCTTCCCTCATCCTCAGACCCCTGTGAACACCACCACACTGGATCACTGGGGGGATGATCCAACCAAAGATTTCCCCAGGTGCTGCACGTCCATGGAACCAAAAGGATTTGTGCCACCACATCGGGGATGGACATTCCCACTGTCCCATGGGACCCATCTCCTGCCCACAGCACCCCCTGGATGGGTTTGATCTGAGGATCCAGGTCTCTAAAAAGGAAAATTTCACAGGCATTTCCTTCCCATCCTTCAGACAAACACAACAGTGAAGGAAAGCACCCGGCTAAGACCTTGATGCAGCAGAAGGGCAAGAAAACCTACGTGCTTTTATGAGGGATTAGGGCCAACTTAGTTGTGTCTTAAGCTACTAAAGGCTTATAAAAGCCCTGAAGAATAGGCTGCACTCCTTGGAAAAACCTCCCAGGGCTCCACTAAAAATGTCAATTTAAAGTTAGAGTGCAGCCTGCTTCAGTGCAGAGACATGCTCTGCAAACAGCAAGCTTGGAGAGGGGAGTTTGGGGGGAGAAAAATGGGATTTGGGTCCCCTGCATGGAGAGCACAGGGCTGAGGGGCAGCTGGGAATAAACACTGTTCATCAGTATGGGTGAGAATGATGGGTGTTATAGAGCTCAGCACCAAGCTGGCAGCTAGGAAAGCAGTTTATTGGTGATTTTAGCACTGCAGCATCCTCAGGGACTCATTTCAGTGCAAGACCAGGATGTGACCTAGGGATGGGCAGGGTCCTGGCAGGGAGTGCTGGGGATGGAGCCCACCTTGCTCAGCTCCCAGCTGAGGTTCTCCCTTTCCAGGGCTGCCCACAGCCTTCTGCTGCTTTCCCCAGCTCTGTGCTCCTTCCTCCTCCATCCCTCCAGCTCAGCTCACCAGGAGTGGCTGCTTTTCCCAGATAAATGGCTTAATTATCTTCCTATTGACTCAAGGAGCACATTCCTCTGGCAGGGCTGGGAAAGGAGAGGCAGGGGAGCACATCCTGCATCCCAGCAGCACCACAGGCTGCCAGGATGGAAAGCTCTTTGCCCCATGGAATCACAGATGAGAAGGGCAGATCCAGCTCCAGGAGGGATTTCTGGTCCCTGCATGAGCATCCATGTGAGCATCTCTGGAGAAAATTCCATCCTGTATTCCCTGGGAGAAGAGGAAAACACAAAAGGTGAGGCCATGGCAGGAGGAGCAATCCAATAAATAAAATTATTTATTTATTTTTGGGGAGGTGGGGTAATAAAATGATGTGAAATTAAATGAAATTAAAAAATAAAATGCAATACAATAAAATAAAATTAAAAATAAGAATAAAAATAAAAATAAGAATAAAAATAAAATTAAAAATAACATTAAAATTAAATTAAATATAATAATAGTAATACTAATAATAACGATAACGATAATAGTATACTACTACTAATAATAATAATAATAATAATAATAATAATAATAATAATGCAGCTGCTGGACAGTAAGTCTGAAAATCCAAGCACGAACACCAAATATGTCTGCAAGACACAGGGAAAAATTTTAATTTTGGAAACTGGCAAAAGATTTGAGATAGCTGGAGAACAATCAGCGCTTCCCTCTGTGCCTGGAGGGACTGACAAACTTTGCATAAACAATTTTCTTTCCCTCTGATGTGGAAAAGCTGCCATGGAGCTGTGGGAGAGGCCGGCGCTGGTCCCCTCTGACTTGGGGAAAGCCAAGCCCAGAAGGATTCCTTGGAAAATGACATTAATGGCCCAGAGCAGCAGGATGGGGGGAATGCAATGGGAGAGAGGGGAAGCAGCAGCTCTGATTTCTGATCCAGGGATCCTGTGCTGCTTCCTAATCATGAACTCTCAACCCTGACCTCGTAGGAAAAGGTATTTCCCTGCCAAGTTAATTGCCATCCATGGAAAACAGGGTGTGTGGGGGTAGAAATAATCCCTTTTCCAGGCAAACCCCCCAGACTGCACCATCCCAAGACAAGCACTAGAATATTAATGTGGTGGAGGATGCTGTCCACCTCAGCCAGCACCAGCTCCAGCACAGCACAGAGATACCAGCAGCTCAATTTGTGTTTGCCTGAGCCAAGGAGAAAATCTAATTAAACATGGCGTGGGGGCTTGGAGGAGCTGGGGATGGGGCAGGAATATAAAGCATAGTGCTGCCTGCAGATCAGAGGGCAATATTAATAAACCCACGGAGGGGGACTGTGGGATCAGCTGGTAATATTGATAAATGTAAAGCAAAGACAAAGCAGTCTGGGAATATTGGATGGTAAAGCTGATAAAAAGACAAGGAGGGAGGCAGGCAGCGCTGTGGTCCTGCTGGAATGAGCAGTGCAGCTTCCCAGTGGGATGGCACCGAGCATCCCAACAGCCCCACAGCTGGGCATGGGGGAATTCTGGCCTCATGGGCCTCTACATCCATTGCTGTGCCCCAAAACGTGCAGCCCCAGAGCAGCACAGCTGCCCTGCACACCCCAGAGCCAGGTCAGGGTGGGAAGAAGCTGTGGAGACATAGGCACAGGGGCTGGGATTCAGCCTGGGAGCTGGGGAAGCACTGGGGATGCGGAGCAAGGACACAGCATGGGAGAGCACAGTGGGGTGAGATGGGGAAGCGCTGGGGATGGGGAGCAGGGACACAGCAGTGGGAGAGCACAGCGGGGTGAGCTGGGGAAGTGCTGGGGATGGGGAGCAAGGACACAGCAGCACCAGAGCACAGCGGGGTGAGCTGGGGAAGCGCTGGGGATGGGGAGCAGGGACACAGCAGTGGGGGAGCACAGTGGGGTAAGCTGGGGACACAGAGCCCTGGGGGAGCTCCCAGCTTGCTCCACCAGCCCCAGGGATTCATGTGGATGGGGCTGAAGGCAGGGCAGAGGGCATGGCACAGCTCCCTGCAGCTCCCTGTTACCTGCAGCCTTCAGCTGGAGCATGAGGTGAGAGATTCTCTCAGAGTGACCTTGAGTGTCCCCGGAGCCCCTGGTGTGGGACTGTGCTCCCCCAGCTGAGCACCCACCACTCCCCACCCCTGCCAGCAGCACATCGAGCCAGGACATCAAAAAGAGCCACTGAGTGTGTTTTAAATAAAAGATCTCATCTTTCAGAGCTATTGGAGTGATGATTTAAACATGAAGTCAAAGGCAGTAATGGTGTTGTCAGAGCCGTGGCGGTAAATCCAATCAATAATTCACTGATAGCAGAAACTCCAGCCAGACCTACCTGTGGAGGGCACAGAGCTGCCCCCTGGGGCATCCCCTGCATCCCTGCCACCTCCTGCCAGTGCCACCTATCCTGGCAGCAGAGATTTGGCCCCCAGTGGGGCTGGGAGAGAGCCAGGGGCAGATCTGGGGCTCCAGAGGAGGGGAACGCTGCCTGGGAGGTGAAATACATTTGTTACCTGGGGACAGGTGTTCAAAATGCTGGGAGCACCTGGGCTCTGATTGCAGCTCAAGGCTTTTTCTCAGCCCCTGCATCCCTGGAGAGAGTCCAGACTGCCCTCAGGAAATGTCAGCTGTCCTTGAGAGGTTTAAAAGCACTGCCAGGGGATTATGCCCCAGCACGGCTGGGCTGCCCACCTGCACTGGGGGAACTGGGGATCCTGGGGGCTCACAGCTCCCATGCACACCAGTGCCATCCTCCCCCAGCCCAGGGAGCAGCCCTGTGACCCACACAGCCTGGGTGAGCTCCAGCAGCATCATTCTGATGCCTTAGGATTTTAACTTTTATATTTTCCGTTTGTAACCCTGCAGTTCTTTAGTGCATAACTCTAAACTCCACACACAGTGGGAGCTGCTGCTTCCCCATTTGGGGCAGACACAACAATTCCTCTCCAGGTCTGGCAATCAAGGACACTTCACTGCCTCAGGCCCCAGAGATGGAAACAAAAGGGAGTTGGGGGCAGCAAACTTGGGGTCAATGACTTCATTAGCTGAAGCTGGAATTGGAAGATGAACCCCCAAAATGCAAATGGACCAAACTTATAAAAGTGTGAAACCCGTGACCCATTGTCCATTTTTGGGTGGGTTTTGTCTGCCCTAAATGTACCTGATAGCCCTTCAATAAACAGAACTGCTTTTGATTCTCTTAATTTTGCCTGGCCTCTGTTTTTAGGCAGCCCAAAAGGCATCAATTGAACTGCACAATCCTCAGTCACAGCCCAGCCACCCTCAGTTTCCCCCCTCACTCCCTCTGAAGCAGCGTGGGTCAGTTCTCCTGAGCATCCAGCTGGGAGGATTCCTCCTCCTTCCCACAGGGTTTCACCAAGCCTGGAACAGAGCTGGGGGGCAGCCCCTGAACAGCCCCCCAGCATCTTCCCACCCGTGCTGGGACCACAGCAGGACGGTCCCTGATCCCTGCACTGACAGAGCAGAGGGGTGCAGGGTCCAGGGCTGCCTCAGCCCCCAGTTTTGGGGAGCAGGGATGTGGGAACAGCCTTTCTCTGCATCCCTGCTCCCGCCTGGAGTGGGGTTTAACTGGGAAGCCCCAGAGCTGGCACCCCAAAGATGCTGCAGTGCCCTGAGCTGCATCCCTGCTCACCGGGGGGAGTTCGGCTGGGACCGGGTTTAACCCTGGAACCGACCCTAAGGATGCTGCAGGGGCTGAGCCCTGTCCCCAGCCTGCTGAGGGCTGTGAGGGCAGCACATTTTCCAGCCCCTAAAAACCTTCCAGGGAGGCTGGGGGGGACTTCGTGCAGACCCCGGCGCTGGGGGATAGCTCAAGGGCAAGCAGGAGGACGGACAGACAGACAGCAGCATCCCCTCCATGCCAGTCCTGTAGGGGACACGCGGAGCACAGCGATGCTGGAGGTGGTCGAGGCATCCTCCTCTTCCTCGGAGCGCAGCTCCAGCGCCGGGAGCTGCCGAGCCGGCACTGCCACCTCGTGGCACGGCCACCAGCGAGCCTGGGGACAGCGGGGCAGCGCCACCAGCGAGCCTGGGGACAGCAGTCACCACCACCAGTGAGCCTGGGGACAGCAGTCACCACCACCAGTGAGCCTGGGGACAGCTGGCACAGTCAGCAGCGAGCCTGGGGACACTGTGGCACGGCCACCAGCGAGCCTGGGGACAGCAGGCACCGCAGAGTCCCAGACACGCTCCATGGCTGCACAGAGATTTCATTATCTTAGGGTTCCTGCGGGATGAATCAGTGCAAAAAGATGGAAAAATCTCCAAAGGGAGCAGGTAAAGAGGGGATGAGAAAGGAGCTGTGGGAGGGGACAGTAAGGGACAGGGCTCACTGTCCATCATCACCCTGCCAGATGGGGTTGGGGCTGTCTCCTCTTCTGTTCCTTGCCCAAAATCAGGACCTGAGCATCAGTGCCCATCCCAGTATCCAGCTCAGCCTGGAGCACCAGCTGGGACATACTGCAAATCCCAGGGGGACTACACAACTTGGGATGCTTTTAGGGCAAAGAACAGCCCAGCATCCCCCACAAACACCTCTGGGACAGCCCACCTCCTCCCCACAGCCCCTCTGAGCAAATCAATGGCAGCAACCGAGCCTTTTTATAGATATTTATTTTTTTTTTTAGCAAATGTTTATTTATATCAAAATACAAAACATTTCTGAAGCAGGGTAATGTTACATGAGGAGCAAGTTAATCGATTCCAAAACCCATCATTCTCCTACAGCATGGCCAGTTGTATGTAACATTGCAACACTGCCAGAATTTCTTATAGTGGGTACATTAGAATAAGAAAAAAAATCAACTCAAGAAGTCAATCTATGAACATGCAATGTTATCGGCGATAAATTAAATACTCAGCAGGCCTTAAAATTCCAACAGGCAGAGACCGAGGGGCCAGCTACTCCCAGTAAGGCAGGGCTTCAAACTCTCATTTCTTCCACTTTTTGTTGGCTTTATGAGCATTTACTCATTAACTGACAACAGTCCAAGAGCCAAAAGGACCCAACTTTCTTGGCAGAGTGGGATTATTGCTTCGAGCTATCAAAGCAGCCCCAGCTCCCCAGGGGAAGGGCTGGGAGAGGGCTCGCAGGGCAGAGCCAGGGGTCTGCCTTGGCTGAGCGCTGCGGAGGTCGGGCTGAGCTGGAAGATGTGGAATCCCCCAGAGGAGGGGGCTCGGTGGGTAAAACGCCCTCGAGGTCTCGGATCCCTGCCCAGGGCAGGATAGCACCCAGTCGGAAGGAGAGTTTGGGGTGAGGGACCCCCGATTGTGCCCCTCATCGCACGCCTGGGGAGCGATGCTGAAATTTGGCTTTCCCTCCCCGCGGGCCGGGAATTCCGGGGAATGACGATTCCCATCCCGGGGAATTCCAGGGAATGACGATTCCCATCCCACGGAATTCCAGGGATGCCGATGGCGAGTGCGGCCGTCGGTCCCTCCTGCTGGCATTTCCTGGCCTTGGCGAGGCCGAGAGCAACAATACAGATACAGAGAGATTATAGAGAGAGCGGAATAAGTTTCGTATAAGGCTTTGGTACAGCACCATCATGTCAGATTTATTTGTAAATCGTTTACAGAAAAAAAAAGCTTACTGAAAAAATAGTGTTTTGTTTCTCTTATCTTTTTTTTTTATTCTTTTTTTAATTATTATTTTCTTCTGAGGAACATACCTGAAAGTTCAAAAATTAACCCTCTAGTTGCCGTCTGGGCTCCCATCAAATGCTCGTTTTGCTGTGTGCAGTTCCAAAATGAAGCTACTTGATCCCAAATCCCACTAAATTGTGATGCAGCCCGCCAAGCTCACAGCATCCACCAATTACCAAAATCAACACCACAGAAACCCGGCAGCTGATCGCTACTCATTGTTTAGTAAAAATTAAAAAAAAAATTAAAAAAAAAGAAACAAAACCCTGACAAAACTTCCAAAACGAGAGGAAAACAAAAAAAAAAGTCACGACAACGAACGTTATGGAACCAGCGGCACTAAAGTTTCTTTTATTGTTATTGTTATTTAAAAAAGTCAGTTCCACTGGTTACCATTGAAACAGCACCAAAGAGCACCCTAACGTGTGTTATACATCGTAATACTCGACATTCAAGAGATGGAAACGAGGTTGGATGGTCTAGTCTTTATATCCAGAGGCAAGAAATTCTTCTTAGAAAGAGGAAGAAGTTGTCCCACAAAACCAGAGATGCATTGGGTGGGTCCAGAAGAAAATCCTGCCTTAGGGGAAAACACTATGGGGTTAGGAGGAGATTAAATCAAGAGCTACCTATGGAGGCCTACGAGGGTTCAGAGAGTCTACAAATCTATTAAAAGGGGATTAAAAAGTCTGGGCTCCCCCGAGAGCCAGGGATGCTCCCATGGGAGAGCTGGAGATGCTCCCGGGGGAACCCAGGGCTGCTCCCCAAGGAGCTGCAGTGCAGCTGTGATCCCCTAATGCCCAAAGGATGAACCTTATGGCAACGTGGGCATTCCCAGGATTTCCAAAGGGCATCCCCACACGGGAAATGCCAAGGGACCAGAGCCTGCACAGATGTGTGGAAGGTCCTGCACCCCCGGGGGCCACGGGAGCATCCCCTGCCTGCTCTGTGCCAGCCCCGGAGAAGGAAAAAAAAGGGAAGTTTGGCCTTAAAGTGCATCTGGGAGGGCAAGGAGTGAGTGCCAGCATCTCCCACCGAGCCAGAACCTCCCGAGCAGAGACAGGCACTTCCCACAGCTGCCAGCCGAGTGGGAAGAGCCTGGGAGGGGGCAGAAGCAAACCCCCCCTGGACAGCAAGCTCCAGGCAGGTGCACGCAGATGGGGTCCAAAAAAACCAAACCAAAGAAACCATGGGAAGCAGGACGATGCTGTGGGAGCCACCAGCCCTGAGCACAGGGAGGGGGCAGCTCCTGATGTGTCTGTTTGGCATCCAGAGGGTTAACGGTACTGTGGGAAGTGTGCTTTGTAAACATTTCTAGCTTTCCTTTGCCTGTTTTTTTTCTGTAAGTGATTCCAGAGAAGATGGGGAAAGGAGAAAGCTGCCCGCCCCCCTGCCCACCCCCAGCAACACCCAAAGCCCCACCGGGGGGGGGCAAGGCAGCCCCCCAGCCCGGACACCGAGCGGTGAGAAATCTCATCCCTTCTCTTTCTCCTGACATCCTTTTTTTTTTTTTTTTTTTTTCTCCATTTGTTTGTGGTTTTTTTAACATGTAAAATACTCACTTATGTATTTACCGCTAATAAATGCAAGTTAGTCCCACCAAACATGCTTTGCTTCGATATCAAGAATTGGTGCTGAACAAATCTCGGCTGGATATTAGAAACATCCCCCACCCCAGCCCCCCCCCGACCCGACGAAGAAGAGAGAGAAATATCATGGAAAATACAGGTGACACCTACGGAGGACACAGGGCTGCTGCTAGGGGCCAGCTCCTGGGAGTGGGCACCACGCTGAGGGACCTCTGCCTGCCTCTGCAGGGCTGTAAGCACTCCAGGGCTGTGCCACCATCCCCTCGGGGACATCTGAGCCCAAACAACAGCACCTGGACCCCCAGAGCCCAGGACTGAGGGACACACACTGAGGGGAGTGAAGCCTCGGTCGCCACTGCCCAAAGACAATCCCCAAATCGTGCCCCAGCAGAGGCAGGGGGGTGGTTTGCAGCTCCCTGGCATTGCTCAGTCCCAAACTGGCTCCTTGTCCTCCCACAGCCCAGGGGGAAAGGGGGCAGGGATCCGACGGGTCCGTTCTGCCCTGCAGGAAAAGCCCCAAATATCCCCAGCACATCCCCTGCCGCGCCGGGGCTCGATGCCAACTCAGCCATTGGGACAGGGAGAGCCCCAGATCCCATCCAGAGGGACAGGGAGAGCCCCAGATCCCATCCAGAGGGACAGGGAGAGCCCCTCATCCCATCCATAGGGACCCCCAGATTCCATCCAGAGGGACAGGAAGAGCCCCAGATCACATCCAAAGGGACAGGGAGAGCCCCACATCCCATCCAGGCAGGGAGAGCCCCACATCCTGCCCCAGTGGACCCCAGCAGCCCCACAGCACCAGTAAGCCCCGGGACTCTCCTGGAGAGGTCCTGACATTCCCTACAGAGCAGGTTCCCCGCTCCAGCCAGGTGCAGGGACCTGGAGAATGCCACTGTGGCCACCTGGGTGGCTCTGAGGGGCTCCACCAACTGCAGGAGGGTTTCAGAAACCCTTGAGGTTTATCAGGGCAGCAGGGACAGGTGACAGGGAGGCAGCACTGTCCTCACAGTGTGTCCCCACCCTGTGCCACCCCCCAGGCTGCAGCTGCCTGATGCTCCTGTGAGCTGAAATTTGTCTTTTTTCTCTGAGAAAAAAAAGCCCAAGACAGCCCTCAGTGGAAACACCACCTCGCCACGGCCCTGGGCAAGCTGGCAGCAAGCCCAGGCTTCCCCATCCCGGGATTTTGTCCCTTTTTAGTGTTTTTCCCTATTGAAACAGCAAACAGTGGTGATGCTGGGTCCGGAGAGGGCAGACCCCCCGGAGCACTGCAAGCCCCCCAGCCTGGCCCAGCCCTCCTCTCCCTCGCCACTGTATTGCTCAAACAGCACTAGGCATGGATACAAAAATAAAACAGCTATGTGACTTAGATATATATAATTTTTATATATATATATATATTTGTATATATATTTTTGTCTATTTATAGGTGGATGGAGAAGCAGAGAAGCTGAAGCGCAATATAATGTAAAAATACTCGCTCTGCTCCTGCTGTTGAGACTCTCCCCACCTCTGACAGCCTCTCTCATGCTGCACAGAAGTTTCTGACACCTATTACTAACGAATTATTTTAAATATTTATTCTCCCCCCCTTCTAAAATAGAGAGTAAATATATATTTGTTTAATTTTATATACAATGCGGTTTCAATACACCAATATCATTTCTTTAGATAGAGATACTGGGGCTCATTTCTCAAGTCTTTTTTTTATGAGTGTTTTATTTTAATCTAAGTGCTGGGGGGGGAGTGGGTGGAAATCCAAGGAGCTTTCAGACCCGGGAAGATGGGCACCCTCTTTTGCAGCCCTGCAACCTCAGAAGAACAAGAATAAAAGCCCTCCTGGGAGAGAAAGTGTCATTTTGATGGTAAATATAAAATCTGGGCAAACTGTCCTCCATGGGGGATGCCAGCCCCTCCATCCTGCATTTTCCACCCCACTGCAACCAGTACAAAAATCCTTATCTACCACTACAGCACATGCTTGCCTCAGCCAACACCCCCGAGCCTGGACCAGCCCCTCTGCCCCCCTGTCACTGCCCACCCCTCCCCAGGTCCCTCCTCCATCCATGCACGTATCAAAAGTCAGCCAGAGCCCCAGGACTGGGGATGCTTGTCCTGCTGCCACACAATGCTGAGGAAAAGAGCTCAGCCAGCTGTGCCAAATACCTAAAATTGGGGAAAACGGGAAAACACGGCTCCCTCTCATCCCAGTCACCCAGGCAGGGGAACAGGCTCCCATCTCCACACAACCACACTGGTCCTCCCTGCTTGGTGATGTGCCAACTCATGGAAATTGAGTGCAATGTTAAGTTTCTTTTTTTGCTGGCACCAGTGTTGCCAAATGTGGTCGCTGCTTCCCAGCCCTCAGTTCCTGGATCAAGCATTCCCTGACAGATCTCTAACAGGAACAACTGCACTTCCCACCTCTCCTTCCCACAAACACAGGCAGAGAGGAGTCAAGATACTCAAAAACAGAAAAAAATAAACCAAAAAAAAATTAAGCTGAAGGGGCGAAATGGGAGTAAATATCCTGCTTTCTGTAAGGGCTACTCTGTGCCCAGACAGCACAGGGATGGCTCTGGGAAAGGAGTGGGGATCCAGCCTGAATCCAGCTGCCCCCATCAGTACCAGCTCTGGCATCACTGGTGACCAAATCCCCTCTCTGCCTCAGATCCTCAAAGTCCTGCTAATGAGGTTTAAAATAAAAAGACACTGTCAAGAACATCTTGTCCCTCCCGGGAGGCACTGCTGGGGCTGGCTGGCACAGCCAGTGCTGCATTCCTCAGCTCAGGGGACAAATTTAGCTGTATCCCTCTCTCATCCCTTCTGACTCACGCTTCTCTGGGAAGAACAGACGCAAAGCAAAATGCTTTCACATGAGTAACCAGAGAGCAGCATCTAGAGGGACTTGAGGGAAGGGTTTCTGCGTGGTGCAGCTTTTTCTTTAAGCGATGGCACCAGGGATGAGGCAACGTGACATCCCCCTCCTGTGTCGTGTCCTGTGTCATGCCCCACGTGCCTCGGACACGCAGAGCGCAGGACCTGTCCCTCCTGCTCCTCCATCTCAGAGCCCAGGGGTGAGTCACAGACAATGAACAAAGCAAAGCTAAAAACTGGGGATGAAATAATGGAACAGAGCGATCTGTTGTGTGCAGCAGGGCCGCAGCGCAGCTCACGCTGGTGCCTCTCCATCCCCAAATTCCCCTCGGGCTGCAGCTGCTCCCAGCCGCTTCCCAGCTTTGCCCATCCTGATCCCCCACCTCAGCATGGCTCTAAACTCTCCCCATGACACACACACACCCCGACATGCAAATCTACTGAATTCTGCAAACCTATCTACCTTTGTCCTACGCTTCTCTATCTATTTATATCTCATATGTACAGTGGGTTTTACTCCGGTTCCTTGAGAAGATTTCCTTCCAAAAAAGCCCTGACTTCAGTCTGGGGCTGCAGCGAGCCCATGTGAGACGTGTGGAAATCCCTGAAGGTCCAGCCTGATGGAAAAATACCTCCAGACAAGAGCTACAGCTGAAACCAACCCAAAACTCTGAGAACTCCCAGATCTACGTCACTGCCTGAAGCAGGAAGAGAAACCAAAATGCCAGGCGGATTTTGTCCTAATACAGACAGCAAGGTGGGAGCAGCAATGAGTCTGGAATGTGTGTCATGTCTGGATGCCACCGGACATGACTAAGCCCTGCCAGGACCGTGCCTGGGCTGCTGAGCCCAAACCCAGTGTCCTCAACACTCCCAGAGGTAGGTACGGCAAGCTGTTATTCCCTTTATATTCCCTTTACATTTCTATATCCAAACAGCATCACCTCCAGCCTTCCTCCAGTGGCTCTGAGCCAGCTGACAAGGTGACAAACACCAGATGAACAGCCTGGAGTCCCCCAGTGCCCCAAAGCAGCCTCCAAGTCACAGGTGACCGGCACAGGGGAGCAGGAATGAGAAACCTCCCAGGAAAAGCATTCCCTGCTCACACAGACACCCTGAGGGCTCATGGAGACTCAGGGGACTGCAAACCATGCCGAGGTTCAGACTGGGAAGGGACCCTGGGACCTTGCAGCTCCCCCATCCCACAAATTCATTGCTCCCTGTGCCTGTGGGTGCTGTTAGTGGCAGGCACAGAAACGGGGCCCCACAAACGAGCCCTGAACGCTCCCTCTCCTCCCCTTACACCAACTTGCATTTCCTTCACATCAACACTGCGGAACCAAAACGCTGCTGGGGCTGCACAGCAAAGTCACCTTAGAAACACGTGGATGACAGCTCAGCAAGTCCTGCTGGAAAAGCAGGCAAAGCACTTTCCCTGCCCTTTTTCCCTGCCTGCTCCAGGACTCGTTGTTCAACTGCAAGGGACAGCACCCCAGGAGCACCCCTTTTCCACAGGATCCCAGCGGCATCCTGTACCCACCTCTCCATGTCACCTTCCCCAGCTCAGGGTACCCCAATCCTGCAACCCCCAAGGTGGCATGAAACCAGTGCTGGAGCACTGAGGGTGCCCCAATCCTGCAACCCCCAAGGCGGAATGAAACCAGTGCTGGAGCATCCCCACAATGTCCACCTTGCAGGGAGAAGCATCAGTAAGGACCCCCCAAAACTGGGCTGGTACTCCTGCACTGACACCCCAGCAGAGCCCAGGGACAATATCCTTGTGATTCAGAGGAATTTTTTCACCATGGGCCAGGATTTGCCAAGGGACCTAATGGAACATCATGTTCACAGCGTGAAAGGAGGAATTGTACAGTTACTGATACAGAAAGAGCCATCTACCTCAGACCAGCTTAGAAAATAAGAGAGTTTGGCCCAGGAAGATAAAAATCAAGATATATTTTGCAGCATGAAAGGAAAAAAAAAAAAAATAATGAAGAAGCAGCAGCAGCAGCGACAGCAGCTGTGTTTGCAAACCACCAAAGCGACACGGAGTTCAAACAGGGGTGAAATGGGGGAAGTGTTTGGCATCATCTGACACGGCTTCGATGTTTCCAGGTCCACGGAAGGAGAGAGGAGCAACCCTGAAGGGCATGGAAACCAGAGGGCTGGGAGAAGCGAGGAGGAGGTTGCCAAAGCAAGAGGCGAGCCAGTCAGCCAAAGCACGGCCCGAGTCTATCAGAAGGTAACTCGGTCTAGCAGGGAAAGGAGTTAAGGATGGTTTTAGGGAGGAGCTGCTTCCACGAGGCGCCCGGGCGGGATTTCCCACTCCAGCAGCGTGGCAGGTACACGGCTGAAAGAGAGAGGGCTGCAGCTCCAGCCTCTAAAGGTCGAAGACCATGAAAAGCCCAGTGGCTCAAAACACCTGCAAAAGGAAAACAAATCTCAAAAGACTGACCCAGCAAGCCGGCATGCTCCGTCAACCTGCCCTGCACTCCAAGTCCTCTAGAGCTCCTTAAGATGGGATGGGGCATAGTCCTGAGGTAGCAACCTCATGAGCCTGAAGACAGCGCCTGGCCCATCCAAACAGGTGTCGTAAATCGTTTGGAAAGCACTCAAATGGAAAAGCAACCCTCTGTTCCAGAGGCTGAGGCAATGAGAGCAAAAGGAAGAGCAAGTTGGCCACGGCACAGGCAGCACAGAGCCTCCACGCCTCCCCCAGCCCCGAGGGTCACCTGTCCATCAGGAGCAGCCCGGCTGGAGTGACCGGCGAGCTGAAGTTGGCCAAGCCAGGCAGAGTTTTCCCCGCTGCCGAGCGGGAGAATGGCATTAAATCAATTCAGATCCGAGCAGGTTCTAGGGAAAAACCCTAAAAACACACCCAAAGAAAAGAAATTCGCAGTCATACTGTTAGCAAGGTTGAGTTCTCACTCTGAGAGTTGAGGTTCTTACGTCAGGTCACTCGTCACATCAATAAAAAGCCCTGGTGCAGGCTGGAAAGAGAGGGGCATTTCTGCCAGACCCTCCCTCCTTCCCAAGACAAACCTGGTGATGGTTTGAGAAAGTTGTTAAAGCTCAGAAATATCTGGTTATCGATTTAGAGGATTCATTGTCCAGTGGTTCAAACCTTACTTAGGGCCTGGAGATTGGAAAAGACACGGTGCTCTGCTTTTGGTGGCCACAGGTTCCCGAGCATCCTGCTGGGAAAGGAAGCACAACCTCTAAAACCAGGTATAGGGAGGCAGAGCAATCAACAGGCTCCGACCTAAAAGCGTGGCATGGTCAGAGAGCCAGATCACAACCGAGAGCTCACGTCTTCCTCCAAACATCTCAGCCCTTGAAGGTTCAACCAGCAGCAAGAGCAAAAACCAAGGCAAAGCAGAATTAAAGGCGAGATTGCAGAGAATCTCTTGGCAATTCTACCTGGGAATAAACAAAAGTTTCATATGCAAATAGAGAGCCTGGGGCTAAAAACATGCCTGCAGGCTCTCCAGCTCTCCTGACACTTTTTCTACAGCCTGAATCCACTCAAAGCAAGAATATCTACATGAAACACTCGGTGTTTTATTCCCAGGCAGGCTGGAGGGTTTAGCACTTTACCGCAGAGGAAGAACTGTGCAAACCTGGATGCAGTGGTTGATTTTACCACTTCAAACAAAAAAAAAAAGAACCAACTCTAAATATTTTAAAGGTAGGGATTGCTTGGTATTAGCACTAAGCATTTACATAGCACTTGCAGTCTGTAGGCCACCAAGTGCTTGTCCAAAGTGCTCAAATATGACTTATCCCCATTTTACAGATGGGAGAACTGAGGCACAGAGAGGTCAAGTGACTTGCCCAAGGCCACGCAGTCAGAGAGTGGAGGCAGAGCAGGAAAGCGAGCCCGGCTGTTCTCAGGTTACACCTTGCCTGCTAAAAACAAACCAAAAAAAAGGCCTATGCAATCCAGAAAACCACCAGCCACCAAACCTACCCTATTCTGAAGAGGAAATACATTCTGGTGAAGGGTTAGAACAGCATTACTGAGGGGAACAGGGAGCAAAGGGAGGGACACAACCCTGGCAGGTGTCACAGCCGACACATCCAGGCTGGAGCAGGAAGGTAGAAGGGAAAAACGGTGAAACCAGCAGCAACGTATTTTAAGCTGGCGCGAAACGCTGGGCTTAGCTTTGCACGGAGCCATCCACGTCCATCCGCAGAGCTGGGCACTTCCAGATGCTCTCCCTGGGGCTCAGCACCTGCCGACGGAGGCTTTGGGGACCAGGCAGCCAAACCCCGCTTGCTCGCACACCCGCGTCTCCCCCTTTGCAGTTATGGGTAGGAATTAAACATCACACAGTAAAGAAATCACATCACCACGCGGCGCTGAAGAACATTTGCCTGAGATACACAGAGCAGTCGGGCAGAATTAATCAAACCCACCCTCATCAAAGCTGGCACACGCCACACCTGGAGGGGGAAACACCCTCAGATCGCATCAGCCCCGCACCTGCGCGCTCGCACGGCATCAAGCACACGTCACCGAGGCTCAAGTGCATTTGCACACAGACAAATGGTGATTTCTCACATTGATTTGAAGGCTCGGGGTCTTTCTGGCTTTTCCCTTTCAGATATAGGTAAGGAAAGATGTCACGGATGGTTTTGCTGCTGTTACCTTCACGTCAAAGGAGGCTGGGAAGGGGGAGGCAGGGAGATTTTCACAATTACATCTTTCCTGGGATTATTTGGTCATGTTTTTATCATAATCAGATTCATGGGATTACCAGTTCCCGCCTGGGTTGTTAGGTTCTTGTCACTTAATTACACCCTGTGTCATTCAACTTCTTCTGGCGATTGAGGGCCAGCTGCTCAATCCCACACTTTCCCCCTAAACGCGCGCTGCCGACGCAGATGTCAAAAGCTCCATCCATGCCTTTGAAGCCTAGAGATCTTTTCCAAAACCGAGGTGCAACACCCCCCTTCCCACCCCACCGAAACTGTTTGGGGTGGGGGAGAAGTGAATTTGAGGAACACCCAGCCCAAAGCATCCTCCCCAAAGCATCCCCCGGGTCCCCCCAGCTCGTCCCCGCCGTGAGCCACCGAACCCCTCAGAGAGGTGACAGCTTAGGGGTGTCCCCCCCTCTTTCCCATCACCTCCCACACCCTGTGGTGTGACACCAGCTCCCTCCACCGCTCCTGTTCAACCTCCTGGCACCGGCGCTAGGCTAGAGCAGGGTGGCGTGTCCACTGGTGTCATCGTGGTCCACGCTGTTGAGAATGGCTGTCTGGTCTTCAGGGAGCTGCCGGTGGCAGAGGTCGTCCTTCAGCGCTGAGAGCCGGGCGAAGGGGTCCTGACGAGGGTGTCTCTTCTTCTTGCGGAGGCAGACAGCTTCGTCAGGTGACAGTACCTGAGAGCTGGGAGGGTGCTGAACCTGGGAGGCAGAGCCATCTGGGAAGGGGGGAGAGAAGGCAGATGGGACTGGAGCCAGCAGCAGGCAGAGCAGAGCGCTTTGCTTGCTAAAAAAGGGAGGTGACAGCAAGCCTGGCCCTGAACATGCAGCGTGGCAAGAAGGGAAAACGCTGGGCATCAGGGAAAATGAAATTAACACGCAAAATCCAAACAAATGACTAAATATGGGAGATGCATGGAAAGGACTCGGTTTGGAGGAGCAAAGGAGGGACAACCTGCAGGCAAGCAGCCCAGGGAGACATCCCTTTGGGAGGCAGGGAACAAGGGCAGCATCCAGGAACGGGCTTGGAGAACCCCAGCACTGGAGCCGGCAGGGATCTGCCCAAGCTCTGCTCACAGCAGGACACAGGGAACGCCGTTGGGGACCGTGGGGTCCTCGCACTCACTGGGTTGTTTTCTGGATTTCGAGGAGCCCTTGGATGACTTTTTGGGCTTCTTTATCCGCTGGTATTTCAGAGCTTCGAGCCTCTCAGGTGCAGCAGCGTCCCCGGGCGGAGATGGACGTTTTCTAGGAAGGAAAAGCAGACACGCGCCATCAGCGGCTCCCGGCCACGCTCGGGCCTCTGGGCGTCCCCGGTGGGGGATCGGCCGATCTCAGCTGGCTCTGCCGTGGAAAAGGAAGAGGTGAGAAACCCAGGGCCGAGGGAGCAGGGCCAGCCAGGTGTGCCAGAGCACCGGATGGAGGAAGTGAGGCGTCCCCGCTGTGCCCCTACGTCTCCTCCAGGTTTTCCAGCGGCACCGCGACCCGGCCGGTGCCACGTCCAACGTGGGCATCCCCCAGCTCACCTGCCTGCCATGCCAACACTGCTAGACAAAACAGGACGGGGCAGATCCTATGTCCGATAAGGCATTTCTGGGAAGTGATAGGAAACCCCTTGGGATGGAGAGAGAAGAGAAGGAGATAGGCAGAAGCGGCACGGCAGCATCGAGACGGGCACCACGAGCCATCCGGGGCGGACAACACCTGCGCCACAAACAGCAGGGAGGCAGGATCCTGCTGGCCCTGCTCCCACAGCCAGAAAAACCAGGGGCCACACAACAGACAGGGACACCAAGGGCACACACCGACAGAGCTGGGAGAGGTACCTCATTCCCAGGTCCCTGCGAGAAGCGACAACAGAAATGCGACAGCACAGGAGCATCTGCTCCTGGAACAGCGAGAGGCTGGGAGCTGGAAATGGAAACACTGACAAGGTTTTATTGCAAGGACAAGGAGGACGTTTGCAAAGGGGTGCTTCCTGCAGGAGAGCCAGCAGGTGCAAGGGATAGTTCATCAGCTGTACCCCCTGAGGAACTCTTCTACAGGAACAAGCTCAAGGTGCCATATCCTCCCCTTTGCAAAGAGATTTTTTGTTTTATTTCCTTCACTGTACCTGCTTTTCCCATCCAAGGCCTGGAAAGCACGACTGCTGTAGAGAGCAGAGCATTAGAGGAAAACCTTTTCCTTAGGAGAGCAGGCAGTCCAGCTCTTATCTATAGCACATCACAGCATCCCCCCCTTCTTGCTGCTTTCCCATCTCCTTCCCCTTCTCCATTTTACTTCCACAACCCTCCAAGAGTCACCAACTCCTAATGCCACAGAAGAAGTCTGAGGACATCTGGGATAAACCCAAGCCACTTGCAGACAAGGTGTCCAGAGAAGATTGGAAGCTTCCACAAAGCACCTTTCACTGTGATAAAGCCAACACTTTAAGCCAGGCTCCAGTGAGGAAAGGAGATTTAAACCAGCCTGCCAGCACCCTTCAGAGGAGGAGATGGTGCTCTTCTGCTCTGACAACTTGGTCACCAGGGGTCAGCAACCAAACCTTGTCACAGGAGTCACACAGAGGACAGTGCTGATGGCAGCTCCTGCATCCATCTGTGACCAGGGCAGTGATCAGCAAATCCCACAAACCACAGACAGCTGGAGGGCAGGAGAAGCCACCTCAGCTGGCTGCAAGAGGCAACATCAGTGCCTTCAGACTCATGCTGGGGCACAGAATCACTGAGGATGGTGTCTCTCTGTTTGTCAGCAAGGTGTGCCCCATCCAGCATTGCAAAAACATCGTGGCTGCTGGCAGGAGCAGCAGGGCAGGGGCGAGGACATGGGCTGGAGCACAGACCCTGCACTCCCGGGCTGTGGTACCAAAGTACACCCACCCACGGAGAGTCTGGAGCTCCTCATCTCCCCCGGGGTCCAGGAAGAGCCTGGCTGGCACTCAAGACACCCTGCAGGCTTTCCCCCACGGGTCCTCATGTGTGCAGAGCACAGTGTGACAGCAGCACTTCCCATTCGACATCCCAAGGGTCTCCAGAGCACTGAAATTTCAGCTGGAGCGCAAGGAGCTCCCAGGAGATTTTTCCCCTTGGGGAGCAGAAGGGTTTTTGGGTTTTTTTTGAAGATGAGTGTGATTGCAAAGCTTCTCAGTTTTGCTGGCAGCAATGGAGAGCACCCAGGGAAGTGCAGCGTGAGGTGAAGAAGCAGCTGAGGCGCAGCAGACGCAACAGAAACCCAAACACTGGGCACAGAAAAGCTCATTTTCATGTTTTCACTGGGCACAGAAAAGCTCCTTTTCATGTTTTCCAACGCAACAGAGACGTCAGGGTGCGGAAGGCCCCTGGAGAGCCTCTGTTCCAGCTCCCAGCAGAGCATCACATCAGCCAAAGATGAAGCAGCTCATTAGACATGCCGGGAGTCCCGCTGGCTGGATCCAAGCTTTTCCACATCCAGAAGACAACGTTTACATTTGCAGAGCTCAAACGCCTTCCCAAGTGCAATCAGCCTCTTGTGAGAGATGCTGCCAGCAGCAGCTCTACCCTCTGAGCTGAACCAACTGAGCTTCAACCATTCTGGCTGAAGGCAGGACCACAGTGACCCACAGGTCACAGCATGGCATTCCCTGCAGCAATTTCTGCTTGAATGGCCAATGTCAGGCTTTTCCCACTTATAGCCAGCATTCTGTGGGGTGCAGATGAGTTGCATTCCTGCAGGTACTTGGCTAATGATGACTTCAGCTGCTCCAGCTCCATTGCACACAGAGTTCAGGTGTGCCAAGCCCTGGACAGCACCAAGCTCAGTGGTCCTGCCACCATCCTGCCCACCAGCACCTGCCTTCTACCACCTCTTCCCACCACCCAGACAGCTTTTGCCACTGTTATTAAAGCTCAGCCTTTAAAAGTCTCTCGCTCTTTCCACTCTGTTTTCTTTCTAAGAAGCTGTCGTGGCATGCTGACAAAATTAAACAGATTTACATGAGGGATTATGAGGAAATTGCCTGAAGCTCATTTCCACTAGTTCTCCATAATTGAACTCGTATTTATACACACAAACATAAACAGTGAGTGCACTGAACCCATGTGTCACCATAAATACTGTCTGACCTCTGGCAAGGAAGGGATACAGAGGACAAAACGATGCTACTCAGCAGCCAAATTTTATCTGCTCTGCCCACCCTTTATCTCTTCAAAGGGTGCCGATTCTTCCAAATTAATTTTCATTTTAAGCTCAGCCAAAAGCCTCTTCCTGCCCCCAGAGTTCACATATTGGGCAGCTGCCCACGCACGAAGGAGCTCTTGAATACCAACAGATGAGATGTTTAGGGAGGTGGGTGAACTTCTTCTGGAAACTTCAGTGTAGAGCCAAGCAAAGGAGCTTTGAGAAGCCCACGTGAACTCCTGGCACCAACCTTCTGCGAGGCACCACCAACACCTGGAGCAGCAGTTTTCTTCAAGTCTTCAAAGGAAAACCCTTCTGCATGAGCACGTGTCTGTGCTCATGGACTGGGAGGTACTGGAGAGGCCACAAAGGTACTGAAGGACCTCCAAGAGTCCCAGGGCAGGAAAAGGAAGTAGAGGAGAAGTATCCAGCCCTACACACATCACAGCTGCTCTTCTTCAAATGTCCTTCCATGTACAAAGCAAAGATATAAGGGAGAAGACTCCTGAAATCATCCACTCAGAAGGGGAACCCATATAAAGGAAGGGTCCAGGAGATTCAAGGATACTATACATATATTTATATATATTTAACCTCATGGAGGTCTCAACACACCCTCCCTGACTCCTCCTCTCCTCGAGCCAAGACATTGACATCCAGGAATAGTTTGGGCACGTTAGAGCATCCACTTGGATAAAGCAGAGTATCCACTTGAAAGGAGCCCACTGTGTCTTTCAACCCTTCATCCTCCTCACAGGAAGAGCTCAGTTCTCCTACACGAGGCTCCTGCAAGTCAGAATTCCCACTCTGCTCCGAGGCTGCTGCCTCCATCCCGGAACGCTTGGGATCCTTCAGCACAAGAGGTGCCAGAGAAACACCACGGTGACAGCCCCAGGCCAGGGCTGCTGCTGCTGCCAAGGCACCGCCAGGAGGGAGGGAGGAAGGGGCTGGTCACAGCGGGGAGCACACCAGAGAAGGGGTGCCCTTCTACAGGTCTGCAGACACCACAACTCATCTACACAACGGACTTCACCACCATGCTGACGGAGAGGAGAGAAGGCGAGGGAAACGGGGCCGGGCTGGACAGGAAGAGGGGGATACAGTCATGGGGAAGGGGAGGGGAGAGAGGAAGATAAATGAAAAACAGGAGTGAGAAAATATATAAGGAAATTAAAGAGACTGAAAAGAAAAATAAAGTAACGATAATAATAATAATGATAATAATAATAATAATTAAGAAAAGAAAAGAAAAACGCACTCAGACAAGCGGACTCACAACTTCTCCAAGCGGAAGGAGGCATGGAACACATGCAGAGGATCAGCACATGGACAGTCTTTAAAGGGGAACCTGTTTTCTTTCAAGCGGGGAGCGAGGGCTGCTGCTCCTCCCGCACGCCTGGCGCCGACATCCCTTGGTCACTCAACGCTACGCCACTGCCAAGCCCCCCAGCTCCCTGCACTGGCAGCGCTGCCCTGGCAAGGGGGGCCTGGGGAGGCCACCCAGGGCAGGCTGCCATGCCGAAGGGCAGGGGAGCTTGGTGCCTTGTCTGTGGTTTTTGGGTTTCCCTCTGCAGGGAGATGACAGCCCCCTTTTCCCTGTTCCAAGATGCACGCTGCATCCTAAGAGAAGAAGATGGGAGAACTCCTCGTGCTGGCTCAGTAACTGCATCATTTATCCCTGCCCATCCATAAAAACTACCTGAGCTTCACCTAGCAAAAGCCACCATGCTGCAGCAGGGAGCTCACATGCTGTCTCTCCTTCTCTTCTCAGCTCCCAATGCTGCAATAGAGAAATCTGGCTGGTCTGGTACAAAATCCCTGTGCTCTGCATGCACTGACAATTTTATGACCCCAAATCATCAAGAAATTACTTGGCTGGGCTCTCTGCGGGATTCCTCGCTTATTGAAGTGAGATTTATTCTTCTGGTTTCCCATTTTTGGGGATAATGACTCTGGAGTTGCCCCTGTGACTGCAGCTCCCAGCAGCATCCTGGAGTAGGACACACGGCTGCTCCCACCCTGCTGGGCAGTGTCACCCTGCTCCTCAAAATCCATCAGCCCACACCAGCCAGCACTGGAGCCAGCCAGGACCTGGGCAAGAGCCACACCAAACTCAGACATGAGCCTGGACTCACCTCTGCTCTGCTAAAGCCATGTCTGCTCGTGTCCCTAATGCTGCCAGAGCAGGGAAGTGTCACAGAGAAAGAACAAAGAGCCACATCTTCTCTGAGGGCTTCCCCATTTCCCAAAAAGCCTGGCACAGCCCAGATCTCACCAAGGCTTGGTGCCAGCTTTGCTCCTCATGGGATGCCCCGCTCTGGGATCAGCAAGGAAAAACAGAAGGAGAAGGCAGCCAAGTGCTCAAGAGATTTGGAGGCTCAGACAGGATGGGTTTTGTCATGCCAAGAGGATGGCTCCTCCATGGAGCACACACACCCAACAGCCCCTCCTCGCCAATCCTGCTCTCCCCA
Organism: Diglossa brunneiventris; assembly: GCA_019023105.1. NCBI lineage: Eukaryota > Metazoa > Chordata > Aves > Passeriformes > Thraupidae > Diglossa > Diglossa brunneiventris. The sequence continues at coordinate 8,447,510 of CM032376.1, forward strand.
TTCCAGGACAACCTTCCAGGTCAGCTGGAGGAATTCCCCTCTCCTGGAAACATCTCCCTGATCTCTCTAGGCATCCTACCTCTCTCTCATGAGGCTCTTTCCCAGCCCAACAAGGCTCCTCAGGCTATTGGAGAGAATCAGCCAGGACCTTGATTCTTCCCAACCAAGGCAGCAAAGCTTAACCCTTTGTAAGACCTGTCCTAAGGAAGTTTGGGCATGGCCATGCCCTTAGAAACAGGCCCATCTACAATCCCATCTCTGCTTTCACAACCAGCCTGGCTGATGGCCAAACAGGTCAGTGCTGCCAATCCTCTGGGTCACAAATTACTATTATCCCATGTGGATTTGGCAGTTTTAGTGATATTCTTCTGCTTCTAAGGTCTGAAAACCATCTCCAGATTACTCCATCCCAGTTCCAGAAACGCCCATGGCTATCTAGGAAACCAGCCCCATGAAGAAAGCCCAGGAGGAATTTTCTTGGAAGAGTCTTTCAAGATCTGCTTAGGGCAGTTTAATTACAGCTGGGTCAGAAGAAGCCAAAGATTTCTCCGAGGAGAATTTCAGGTATGGAAGGATTTTCCCATGACTACACCTGTGATGGGAAGGAAAAAATACCTTTCTGGCAGCCTGAGACCATAGTTCTGCTGCTGCCAAGCATACAATCCATCTTGGGAGAAAGACTTTTCCCATTTTCTGTGATTGAGGAGAGTTGGGAGAAAGAAAAGAAATCCAGACACTGCTGGAAACAAAATTCTCCACGTGCTGGACTGCAGCTGGAGACTGATTTTTGGAGCCCACTCTGAGCACGCTGTCTGCAGCTGGCAGCTCCAGAGGTGGCTGTTTTTCCTGGCTTCAGGGGGTGGCTGTGGGCTCCTCCTGGTTTGGATCATCCGGGACAACCCCACCTCAACACACACCTCCCTAACACCACACAGCCCTCGTGCACCCTGCCAGGGCCAAAAGTGCCACGTGTGTCACCAGCCCCAGAAAGGAAGGGTGGCCCAGGGAGATGGCAGCTTGGCTCATCCCAAACCCCAGCCCCGAAGGCAGGGGAGCAGCGTGTGCTGCTGGGAGGGGAAACCCAAAAGCCACAGAGACTGTGCGTCCGGAGGTGTTTCCTAGTGTTTTCACATTCCTTATTCCCCTTTAAAGGAAGAGATGGTATTGGAAAAGCCCCTTCCGTGTCCCCTGTCATGCCCCGCTCCCGGCCACCCTCCACAGCACCCACACCATCCTTTCGGACATGGATCACCCTTACCTATTGAGCTGAGGAGAAGCTTGTCTCGACAACACTGCCCAGATAGCTGAGATTAATCAAAAACAAAGCAGTTATCAACACCCGCAAGGAGCCGAGCTCCGCAACACATCAGCACGTCAACAACTCCAAAGGAAAAAGGAGGGAAAGAAACCAAACTGAAACACAAACGAAACGAGGCTGGAGAAGAAAGGGGGAAAGAAACAGAAGAGAAAGGAAAAGAAGAAACAAAAACGATAATCAACAAAGCGAATGGATACACTGCATAAAAGCACGGACAACAGTGCTGCTCTAACACGGCTCTGTCCTGGAGCTGGCTCTCCTTGGCATGCCCTGCTAGACACATGAACCTGTGACTACATCCCTGACTGCATCGGTCCGTAGCTGGGTTTTCCAGAGGCACACAGAAGTCATTTCAGGCTCATCCAGCTGCTCTCCCTCCCCATCCTCTCTCCCCTGAGCCCTCCTTCCTTCCGTTCAGTGCCGGAGGGATTTGCTAAGGCCATAACGCTTCCAGGTACCAGAGGGCGGGAGTGAAATGCGGAGGGCACTGCGGGGTGAAACGCTGCCTCCCCCCTCCCCAGAACACAGCCTCTCCTCCGAACGCCTCCGACCGCGCCGGCTCCGCGGGGTGGGAGCCCCGGCCCCCGACTCCTCTCTGCCACAAGCCGGAGGAGGGGGCTCGACCCCACCAGACAAGAAGCCAGAATGAAGCAAGACGAAAGGATGGGACGAAAGCACGGCTACGGGGTCTAAGGTGCTGTGAAAGACGGAAGGAAAGAGGAGAAATAGAGAGAAAGAGAGAGAGAGAGAGAGAGAGAGAGACGCTTTTGCCTGGAGCAACCCTGGTACCTGGAAAACCAGCCGCTACTGTCTAGTGCAGCCACATCCCTCTTTAGGGCAGGATCTGAGCGTGCCGGCAGCCTCCCGATCTCCGCTGGGCTTAGTTTATTTTTATTTTTGCTCCTCTCCTGACATGCTGCTGGTGTGGCTAAGTCCTTGATCTCTCCCTGCCCGCGTCCTGGGGCTGCAGCATCCCTTTTGCAGGTGGGGCGGTGACCGTGATAGCTGTTTCTGTCATGCATTAAAGCTCTCTAGACTCCGCGGGAAGGAAGAGGAGGAAGACAGAGGCGCGGCGGCGGCGGCCCTAACGTTCGAAGAAAGCCAAGAGCCAGCAGCTAGAAGAGGAAACAACCTCCAGTGACACCAGGACACTTACCTAAGCGAGCCAGGTCTTTGTACACCTGGTAGACGGCCCGTAGCCCGAGTTCACAGCGCTCCCAGATTCCCAAGGGACCGGGAAGGTCGCCTGCCTAAAACCCAGCGCTCTTGGGCGGCGGCCATGCAACCTGTGCCCGTGGCACCAGCCTCTGCCTAGCAAAGCCCGCGGGACGCCGTCTCCAAAAGGGATGCTGCAGCGTGCCCAGAGAGACCCTACCAGTTGGGATGGTGATGGCAGGGAGGGAGTCAGAGGGAGTGGGTAAGGCAGGGTGGGGGAAGCCAGGAAGGGGCCGGGGGGGGTCACCACGGGGCTCACGCACTTACCCTGTGGCGGCTACCGTGGTGGTGGATGTCGGCTCCGGTTGGAGAATCTCCTCGCCAGCCCTCCTTGGAGAAGGGATGTCTCCGAAAACATCCATGGTGTCCACGGGCAGGGAGGAGCCCTGGGAGTTGGAGAAGCCGGTGCCCACGGGGGTGAAGGCGGTGGTTGGTCGGAAGCTGGGGCTGTCCCCGCGGCTGCTCGGCGCCGGAGATCCCGTGGAGGACGGCGTGGATTTGCGGGAGAAGCTGACGGCCGCGGGCGGCTGCAGCGTGATCTCCGACACCTCCGCCTGCTGGATGAGCCCCGGGCGGGGCCGGGCGCGGGCAGTCAGCTCCGGGGAGCTGTTGCGGGAGCTCAGGGGACTTTGGGTCAGAGGAGAAAGCCTTGAAGGTTGTAGCACCACCTGATGTAAACTGGGCTCAGCCCTCCTGACCTGCCGAGGGCTGGGCCGAGGTCGGGGTTGGGGCTCGTACCACCTGGTGTCCAGGCTGAATGTGCTTGTGCCGCTGGGGCCGACGGGCTCGGACGGTTCGTGGTAAGGCAACACGGGTATGCCCATACCTTGGCTGGTATGTCTTAGCTGCCCTTGACATCCCATGGGTTGCATAGGTTTGTCCTGCCACTTGGTGGTAGTGGGCACAGAGGATTGACCCCTGCCCGGTGACTTGCCGGTCCAGCTCTTTGGTGCCTCCAGGGGCAGGATGCCCGAGTAGGATGCAGGGACCACCTGGAGGGAGGAGGGTGGTGGCCCCCGAGGAAGGCAGCCTGTGGGCTCGGAGCCCTCGGCCGCCTCGCAGGGCTGGAGCTGGTGGGGGAACGGCGCGGGGGCCAGCTCCAGGCTGCCAAAGGGGAACTCGACCCTGCCCCAGGGCTCGGGGGACCGGCCCCCCGTGGGGGTCTGGGCCAGGGGCAGCGTGCTGTTGGAGGCATTCTCCCCATTCTCCTCGGGGATGGTGGGGTGTCCGAAGGGCCCCTCGGGGGGCAGCGGTGGGGAGGACATGACTGAGCTCAGCGGGCTGACTTCTGGCATGTAGAAGGGCGGCGGGTCCACCTCCCCGGGGCTGCTGCTGCTGAGGTAACCGTAAAACTGGTGGTGGAAAGCCCGGGGGGCTGGCGGGCGGGCCTGGCCGGTGGCCTGCAGGGCGCCGGGACCCTCCAGTGCCCGGTGGAACCGGGGGCTGTATGCTGGTGGCTGAAGGTAGGACTCCTGGCTGGAGGAGAGAGGGGTGAGCTGGGCTTTCAGGGCGGTCACGGAGGTGGGGACGACGGGGTCGTCGTTCTCCTCGTCCGATTGCCTGAACTCGGGGTACATGTCCGTCTCCTCCACGAAGGGGAAGCCCTCGATCCGCCGTGTCTTCAGGGAGGGCTCCATCTCTGCCGGGTCCATGACGAAGCGTCCGTCCGGCCCACGGCTGATGAGCTCGATGGGAGTGGTGGCCTCAGCTTCGGCCTCCGCCTTGGAGACGCTGTACTTCTTGCTGCTGATGGCTCGTTTGGTCTTCTTGTAAAGGGAGAGCTCCTTCTCCTTGGTGGGGCTCAGCATCCGCTTGGCCTGAGGGCCCTGGTCGTCTGAGGACTCCGAGGGGGGACGGAGCGTGCGGATGCTCTCGGGACTCACCTTGCCGGAAGACAACCTGGACCACAGGGGAGAAAAACCGAGAGAGGGGACGGTCACCCGGGGAGGAAAGGAGCCCTTCCTGCCCAGAAGAACAACTCTGGATCCGGGAAACAAAGTGCTACCAGCTCTCAAAAGAGGAACCTCTGGGAGAAATTGGAAGGGGCTAACCAGGATGGCAGAGTCTCACCGGCAGCAGTGCACAACATCCCTGCTCCTTGGGAGGGCAGCTCATAACACTCAGGGCTGAAAGCTCACACCAACACCTTGCAGTAAGCTCCACCAACACCCCAACACCTCACAACAAGCTCCACCAAGACCTTGCAACAAGCTCCACAGCCCCACAGGGTAAAAAGACACAACCAGAGCTTGCTTCCAACTCCTTGTAGAGTTTCTTATGTCCACCGAGCTATCCATGCCCAGGAAAGGCCCTGAGAAGAGGGACATCAGGCAAATGTTCCCTCCCACACAACTCAGCATCTCACTTGGAGATGCTGACAGATCATTTCAGACCAACTCTTTTTCCCATTATCAACACTCAGATTTTAGGCTGAGCACCTCAAAAGGCAGAGAGCACCAGGACAGTTCCCTCATCCCTATCCAGAGAGCCTTGGACAAAGAGGATTGAGAGGCAAAAGACAGCAGATCCAACAGACAGTGCAGGTTATTTCAGAGCAGTGGATGAACTGAAAACAAGTAAGATTCAGATCCACCGGCACCAGGACATTTTCCAACAGTCAAGGAGCCAAAGAATGAGGTGTCCACATCCCAGACTCTTGCACTCCCACCAGGAAGATACTCCTGCTGATTTGCAGCTACACATGCTTTTGATGGGCTCTGCAAGGAGCTGTGGCTTCTGCAGCACCACAATCCACCACCTTTGGGTACATGTGGAAAGAGGCTTCAGCAGGGCACTCTTCAGGAGAAAAGATGAATTTCCCAGGAAAAAAAGAGCCAACAGAGAATGACTCAAAAACTACACTGAGCTGGCAGGAAGGACTCCATATGTAGCAGGCTAGTCCTTGTCCTAAGGAGCCCCTTCCAACTGGTGTGGAATTGAGTTCCAGCAGCCAACTCCAGCTTTGGAAAAGGTTCACGGATCCAGCGGGGTCATCTCTTAGCTCAGCTTGCTGCATTTGTCCCTGCTGCTTCCTGCTCCAAAGCCCATTTGTCTCTTGTGAACTGCTGTGTTCCCAAAAGTTCAGGGAACACTCAAAAACAACTCATCAGGAGCAACCAAATAAGGATGAGACATTTCCATTTGAGCTTTGCAATGACTGTAGGAGAGAGGCACCTTGAAGACCCCACAGCCTGGTGCCACAGCTAAGACAGATACTTACGGGGACTCCAAACTCTTCCTGCAGTGGGTTATCGAGAGAGGAGGGTCTGGAAGAGAATAAAAAGGGGAAAGAAGAGAGAACGCTGAGGAGGCGCAACACGACAGAGACAAGACACACTCAACATCACAACAACAAAAGACACTCAACAAGAGGCCAAGGTTTCATTGCTCCAGTGCTTTAATGGTTGCTGACAACAAACAGCTCCCGTCACAGGGTCCTGCCCGTCCTGCTGCCACAGCCCCGCAGGCTGGAGGAGACGGAGCCTCTTCCCTGCCCTCTCCAGCTCCCCAGCCGCCCTTTTCCCTACCAGCCACTCCTGCATAGAGGCTGCAGTCCCAGCTTTTGGGAAGCAGAGCAGCATGGTCTCCTTTGGGGTCTTCTCTAGCCCAGCACTGCCCGCTCCAGGCTGGGAGCAGCCGGAGAGCCCAGCTCCAGGGTGACCTGGAGCAGGTGAGCAGTGCCCCCCGTCTGCATCCCAGAGGACAGCCCAGCCTAAACCCCGGCTCTAGCAGTTATCACCACGTGGGAGAGCTCCCTCGGAATTCCCAGGCTAGTTTCTCTGGCGCCTCTTCACCCACCCTGCCTCTCCCGCTCCCGACCGCGGGCGCTTTCAGGCACAGCCGAGGGAGGAAGTCAGGGCTTCACCTGAGGACGCGCACGGACGAAGAAGAGACAGACAGGGAAGAAGGTTACGACCACAACACAACCAGGGGGGCAGAAACGAGGGGGAGACAGGAAGGAGGGAGGAAGCACACCGGGAATGGACTCACCTTTCTTGCGCTTGAGCTTGCGTTTGCGTTGCTTGTTGACGAAGCAGGCGGCGAGTGTGCTGAAGAGGATGGCAGCAGCCAGGAAGCAGATGGTGGCAACGATGCCAGCCAGCACCGGGCGGGCTAGGCCCTCGTCCGTCAGGTCAGGCTGAGGAAAAACATCTGGGGAAAAAAACACAGTTCAGTGTTACACCTGCTGCCTTCCCCAGGGAGCTGCCACAGTGTGGAGGCAGTGATAGTCTCCAGGAATGATAATCTCTGTAAAGACCCAGCTTCCAAGCCAGCCCGCCCAGGGAGAGCAATCAGCACTGCTTCAGGGCCAAGGGATTTGGTGATCTCACACCAAATCACAGAATCATAAGATAGTTTGGGTTGGAAAGGGCTGTTTAAGGCTGTCTAGCAGGGACATCTTAAACTAGATCAGATTGCCCAAACCAGCCTGATAAACCTTTCTGTGTTAGCTGGTGGACACCTACGGAAGAAGCCTCCACACCAAACAAATACACATTTATGTCTAAAAACACACAACTGCAGCAAATGTGCAGTCACCTCCTGGCTGAATACCCTGCTGTAGCAGCACAAGGCATTTCAACCTCTTTGTCAGTGCTTCATTTCAGCATTCCAATGAAAACTGGGCTGCAAACCCTTTGCTAAACAGGAGCACGTGTGAAGCCTCAGCAGACCTCAGCTGTGGGCACGTGCAGATGTGCACCCTGCACACCTCGGTGCTCCTGCCGTGTGCCATATCCAGCATCAGCGCATTCCCCCACGGAGCTTTCAGCCTGGCAGAGCAGCTGCCTGGGGCCGGGCACCTGCCAAACCCCATCAGAAAACCTGGGCGTGAGGAGCAAGGGCAGCGAGCAGGGAGGCTGCAGCAAGCTCTCCTCACCACACCGGCACCACTTGGGGGCAGAGAGAGACCGCGGCATCGCAGCACAGCCGAGCCGGCTTTTCCACGCGAGCCAGAAAATCCGGGCTCGCCGCATCCCTCCCTCCAGCTGCCCTGCCTCCCCAGCGCCATCACAACCCTCCTCCGCCTGCCCCTGGCTCGAGGAGCATTCTCAGCGCTGCATGTGCAGAGGGAACACGCAGGAACTGCAGCACTTTGCAGCCTCCCTGCTTGCAAAGCCCTTTTCCCTGCGGACTCTGCACTGCAGCGCTACGTTTCCCTCTCTCCACCTTTCATTCCCGCTCCCCGGCTGCGCCAGAGCTTTGTTCTCCAGGCTCACCGCAGAGCCGGGGCGGGCTGGGCTCGGTGGTGCTCCGGGGATTTGTCCTCGCCTGCTCCCATCGGGGCAGCCTGGGGTCAGCTCAGCACACCCATGAAGCCCAGCATCCCTCCCTCAGCCCAGCTCACAGCCCCACAGCCGGGGGGAGAAGAGGAGAGGAGCCAGCCCTCACCTGTGCTGGACACGCCAGCGACGTTGCTGGGTTCGCTGATGAGATCCTGCATGACCGCCAGCACGCGGAACTCGTACCAGGTGTCCTGCAATGCCAAACACACCTGTCAGGGCCCCACACAGCCTCCAGCCTCGTCTTAACAGAACCTCCAACATCCCCATAAAACCCTCTAACAACACCTTTTTAATGTTAGCAAGCCAGGCTTTTATCCTTGCCCAGGGGGCGTGTGGCCATTTTGTGCAGCCAACCAAAATTCTGGCCTACACCCAGACACAGATACAAAACTTTTCATCTATTTATACACTTTCATCAAACAAAAATTATTGTTCATTGGTTCTAAATGACACAATTCTCTTTCATTAATTCGTATTCTATCCTCTATTGGTTATTGATTTCTCGCTTCTTATGCTAATTAGTGCATATTTTTAGTATCTTTTTCCTCCTGTAGGGACTTTCTAACGTATACTGAGACTTTGTTAGTCTCTTTAGCTTCTGGTTTCTGCAAAATGTCCTTGTGGTCCATAAATCCTACATTCCAACCTCAACAACACATTCTTCTCCCCAGGCTTTGTTCATTGAAGCATATCAGAGTGACTTTATCAAAACTTTTAAGTCTCAGTCATTTTCTCAAGCTGTGTTCCTAAAAAAGTAGCTTGTAACAACTTTATACAAATGCTGGCGAAGAGTAATTGAAGAGTAACACACTATTTATCATTTATATGCATATTGATTGTGATTACTTAACACCATTAACTAAAATTATTAAAATGTTCTATCTTTTCCAACACTTGCCCAGCTCTTTGATCGAGCCACTCCAAAACTTCCCCGGAGCTGCAGCAGATGGTGCAATATTATCACAGAACCATGAAGGCTGGAAAAGATCATTGAATTGGGCTTGGTGGGCTTGCTCACCAGGGACAAGTCCTTGGCAAAGAACTCGCTCTCGGAGCCCGGGATGCCATCATCCAGGATCTCCCACTTCTCCGCCACGCGGAACTCCATGATGTAGCGGTCGATGGGGAAGCTGTGGTTGGCGGGAGGGAGCCACGACAGGAGGACGCCTTGCTGTGTCCGGTTGGCTGTTAGGCACCTCGGTGGGGTAACCAACACCAGAGGCTCTGGAGTTGTTACAGGGAATGCTGGGGACAGAGCAGAAGGGACAGGACACCTGTGAGTTGGGGCAGGGCAAGCACAGCAGATCCTCTTCCACCCGTGCCCCCAGCAGCAGCAGAAGTGTGGGAATCCACAAATCAGAGGGTTTTGGGAAAGCTGCAAAAGGCAGGCCTCAGAGACAGCAGAACTGTGATTGGAGCTAAGCAGCAGCCATGAGATTTGTCAGCAGAAAAATATTTAAAAAGTAGAAAAGCAAGGACAAATAGAGCAATGGTCTGTGTATTAACGCTTGTCTAAAATAACTCTCTAAGCTACAGAAAAGTTTATCTAGCAAGATATTAGGAAGTTTGAAGCTTAATAATGGAGCTCTGTGCATTGTGTTTTAAGGCTTACAAGCAGGTATTGTATTTGAAATAAGCAAGCATTGTTTTAACCAAAGGTACGTGCGCTTATAGTGGTTGGATGGAACTACTGTCAATGTGCTTTTGCTTTGTGTGATTGGTCAAAAAACTTATAAAGTAAGTTGTAACATTAAGTTCTTCATCTGCTGCCTGGGATGTGAGCTGCTGGCATCTTCCCATTGTCATAACCATGGAATGAGACTGATGCTGGAAAATAAAACAGCTCAAGGCACGTTCCACAGCAGCCCCATCCCGTTTGTGATTTGTAGATAGCCCCTGGCTGGTGATAAGAAGGACCACTGTGGCTGTTCCCACATTCCAGGAGTCTAGGACACCTCTTGGGAGTCTGGTCTCTTATCACAGAAATAGAAAAGTGGATTTTCAAAAGGCACTGGACTAATGAGGCCGTGACTCCAGGCCTTCCTGCTTCCTCCCACCTCCACCTGAGAGCCCAAAGGCTCTGGGCTGTAACAAGTGATCTCGTGCTCTATTAATACGTCCTGATCCCAGCTGAGCTTAAGGAAGATCTGAAAGGTGACTGGCACAGTGCAGCTCCCCCATGCTGTCTCTCAGGATAAGCCTTCCAGAGCCTCATGCATCCAGCAAAATCTGCAAGCTTCATCCAGCACCCTCTGCAAACTATCCCCTACATGTCTGGAAACTATTGCTTGATGATGTTCATCTCCGTCCCCAACAGACAGGACACATGGAGCAGGCAAAGCCCTTCTCCCCACAGAGCTCCCCTGTCCCTCCCCTGTTCCCAAGGAGGACCTACCTAGAGTGTTCACAGTGACCACCTCACTGAAGGAGCTGGTGCCCAGCTTGTTTTGAGCCAAGACACTGAACTGGTAGGCAGTCTCTGGTTCCAAGGTGTCCACCAGCAGCCAGCTGGAACCAGCTGGCACAGGGAGAGACAGCCAGTCATGGGGTCCAAACTGGGCTCTCTTCATCCTGCCAAGAGAAAAGGGAGCATCCTCAGGGGAAGGTGTCTTTGACCGGGAGGACAAAGAGGCAGCATTAACTTCTTATGCAAAAATGGAGCTTTCCTGAGCGATGGTTTGGTTTGACAGCAGTGATGTGGATGGACATGGGGCAGCCACTCACCACCCACGAGCTGGCAGAGGACACCATGCCCTGGTGTCCCACCAGCTCCCAGGGGCACTGCCACGAGCTCTCCCCTCTGCCCTGAGTTGGCTCAGGGATAACAGCAGTGCCAACAGCCCCGCTCTGACGCGATCTCCACCAGATTCCCATGGGCAAAAGTGGGAGCTGGAGCATTTTGGTGAGTGCTGCAAAGGGAACAGCTGACGCAGGAGGCAGGGCCTGTTCCCATTTATACCTCGACATCTCCTGAGCCAGAGCCAAGTTCTCCCTCAGCTGTAGCCCTGTACATGTCATCCCACGAGAGACATTTAACTAAATCCCCATCTCTGCCACATTTGCACAAGTCGGGGGCTGCCAGCACAGCCTGGGGCACCACTCAGGGTTTGGCAGAGCAGCAGAGGCACTGGCAGGACAGAGGAGCGCAGGACAGAACCTCTCTGCTGGGGTCTAACCACAACCCCAGGGTGAAAAATGCCCCCAGAGCCATCCCAGTGCCACCTCCACAAGCCGTTAATCCCACCAGCATCCCACATCCCAAAGCAGCACCACTGCATGACTACCACACTGCTCGTGTTAGAAAGATGTTTTAGGGAGTCTGAGCCCTCAGATGCAGGTTTTGTTGCTGTCCATGGAAAATTTGGGAAGGATTGGTGCAGATGGTCTGTCCTGCACAGGTAAGGGGGCACATCTGCAGCTATCAGCACACAGCCAGGTGAATCCACCCAGCAGGAAAAGATGGAGGAAAAAGAAATACTGCTGCTGTCCAGGGAGCAGAAAGTGAGGCAGAGAAGCAGCAGCAAGCCATGGAAACGAGCAGATCAGTGGAGAGCCATGCATGTGCTGTGTGCCTCTGCCAAACCCAGGAAGAGACTCTGGATCACTGCAGCTCCAGCTGGGACTGCAGATCCCAGGATTCCCCTCCACCCTGGCAGAGGCAGGAGGGCAGCAGGGCTGCCCCTCTCCTGGGCAGTTTCCCTGCAGTGTTTAATCCCACTGGCCTCACATCCCTCCTTCCCAGCACCGCTGCAGGCAGGGACACACGAGAGAGGGGCTGAGGGTGGGGAAAGCAGGGGGGAAATGCAGCACTGAACTGGGAGAACCCCTGAGGGAGGATGTGGTGCAGCTGGAAAGCTGTGCTGGCCCTGGCCACCCCTGGGGAGAGGGGTTTGCATTTCCAGCGTCAACAACGGCAGAGGCAGGAGGAGAGCACAAATCCAGAGAAAATGGAGCCTTGTTTTGCTTGAGCATCCCACAGCCGCAGCAGGGAGGAAAGCACATGGATGGCACTCTGGATGGCACTACATGGAGCCAGCTGTGCCCCAGATCCCTGGGCCCAGGGAACATCACATCCCCCAGGGATCACACCCTAGAGTCAGGGCAAGACAGGTCACTGCCTCCCTGTCCTGAGTCCCTACAGCTCCCTGTGAATTCCTCAATGGAAGCTTGGCGCAAACACCCTTCCCTGCTGGCTGCTCTCTCCCTGTGGAGTGTGGAAGAGCCACGAGGAGGCAGGAATCTGAGAGCAGCCTGCAGAGCAAGAGCAGCAGCAGCTGCTGATGCAGCCAGAGCAGAGAGGTTTAACCACTCCTTCCCAAGGACATTTTCATCAAAGCAAGGTCTGCACTGCTCAGCTTGCTCCCTCATTTTCCCCCTCTCTGTTCAATCCATTCCTTCTTTCCATCTCCAGACAGACAGCCCAGCCCCAGGCTGGAGCAGAGCAGAAATCATTACAGGCAGTGTCTCCCTCTCTCCTCTCTATCAGCAGCCTCCATCAGGGCAAATTAAGGCAAGGAAAGAATGAGAGAGCAAGAGGAAAGGCTGAAGAATGCCAGCCCAGGCCTGGAAAAGGGAACACATCACTCCCTCCACATTTCCAAGGATGATTCTTTAGAAGAAGATGACAACAGCAGAACCCAAGGAAAACTCCAGCCCTGCTGCAGCTGCATTTCTCCCTGCCCTGCCCCAGGGGAAAGGCACAGGGCTGAGCCTGGCCCTGCTGCAGGAAGGTGGGATGCACCTGGGTGCTGGGGAGCACAGGAGCTGTGGGAGCAAAGCCCCAGTGCCAGGATCTCACAGTGGCTGGTCATGATCTCAGCTGGGATTTAACCACCGCCAGGGAGCCACAGAGCAAGGAGAGAACATTTCTGCTTAGTCACAGCTCTTCCAGGACACACTCTCTAAAGGTTGCATTTTCCATCCTCTCCCTGGCTGTTAAGCCTCATAAACAGTTTATCTTGAAATTAGATGCCAGAGGCACAGCTACACAAATGCAAAGCACCTCCTGTGTACCACAAGCAGAGTAAAACCTGCTGGGGCAGACAGAGGCAGAGGCCAGCACAGAAGGGAGAGGAAATACAGGAACTGCACGATCCCACCACCATCACCACCCATCTCTCAGAGGAACCCTGAGGGAGCTCAGCCCTGTAAGGCCCGTGGGCACAGAGCTGGGCACAGAGCTGGGCACACCACCCTCCCCACCCTCCTCCCCCCGGCTGCTCCAAGCTCGGCTCGGCTAGGAAGGAAAAGAAGCAGAGAGCAAAGCATGCCAGGATGACTCACAGAGGGCCGTACCAAACTGAGAAAGTCTGCTCGTATCCACCGTCATAGCCGGGCTCCCAGGACACGTTGGCTGAGGTCATGGCGGCCACCACGTGCACGCTGGTTGGGGCGTGAGGGCTTGTCCCTGCACAGAGAGGGGACAGCTTAGAGGGGAGCAGCACCATGGCTGGAAGGGGTGGTGCCTTCTCCCAAGCCATGGTCTGAGGGGACTTCTCTTGCACCAAGCCAATGGCTGTCACAGACATCTTTTATGAAAAATCTTTTCCTTAGGATTTTTCCTCCTGAGAAGCTGAGAGGCCTCAGGAACAAAATGTAACCAATGGTTATCTGCTGCTGTGGAATGCAACAGGTGCATCTGTGATTGGTCTCATGTGGTTGTTTCTAATTAATGGTCAATCACAGCTCAGCTGGCTCGGACTCTCTGTCCAAGCCACAAAACTTTGATATTCATTCCTTCTTTTTCTATTTTTAGCTAGCCTTGTGATAAAATCCTTTCTTCTATTCTTTTAGTATAGTTTTAATATAATATATATCATAAAATAATAAATCAAGCCTTCTGAAACATGGAGTCAGATCCTCATCTCTTCCCTCTTCCTCAGACCCCTGTGAACACGGTCACAAATGGCCAAGGCCATATCTGCTGGAAATGGCAGCAGGACAGGTGGCCAAAGTAACAGCACAGAGAAAGGCAACTCCACCAGGAAATAACATTTAAAGGAGACACTGCTCTTAGAATCACAGAGTGGTTTGTGTTGGAAGGAACTCAAGGGACATTACTCAAACTCCCCTGACATGGGCAGGGACACCTTCCAGCAGACCAGGTTGTTCCAAGCCCTGTCCAACATGACCCTGAACACTTCCAGAGATGGGGCAGCCACAGCTTCTATCCCAGGGCCTCATCACGAGGTTGCTCCAAGTCCTGTCCAACATGACTTTGAACAATTCCAGAGATGGGGCAGCCACAGCTTCTATCCCAGGGCCTAACCACCCTCAAAGGGAGGAATTTCTTCCCAATATCCCATCTAAACCTCCCATCTCTCAGTTTAAAGCCACTCCCCCTTGTCCTGTCACCTGTAGGGAGCATGCCCACCTCCTGCCTTGCCCGGGGGGCTCTCCCCAGGCCCCTTTCCCCCTGTCCGTACCTACGACGGTCAGGTGGGTGCTGGCAGTAATGCTCGCGACGATGTTGGTGGCGACGCACTCCCACTCGCCGTGGTCGTCCTTGCCGAGGGAGCGGATCTGCAGGGTCCCGCCGGGCAGCGTGTTGTGCTTGCTCCTGCTGGGCTTCCCTACCTTGGGCAAGGAGCGGGGTGGGGGGGCCAGGCAGAGAGAGAAAGAACACGACTCAGCAGCGGGTGGTGGGGCAGGGCGAGGCGGCGGCGGGGTCACTAAGCTACCTGCGCGGCCCAGGGGACACCGCCGGCCACCGGCAGGGGATCCGGGCTCTCCGGTCGTGGCAAGGCAGACGGTTCCCCCGTTTCCGAGAGGACCTGGGGGGCAACGCGAGAGGCATGCGTCAGGAGGCTGCTGGCAGCACTCACCCACCAGCGGGAAACCCCACGGCACTCGCACGGACAGCGAGCCCCGCGCCAGGGCTCAACCTCCGGCATCCAAAGCTGAAACCGCTGCAAGAACGGGCACTGGCTATCCCAGCAAACCCCCTCCCGGGATGGGGAAGGCACAGGCTGCCCCAGGAGATGCCCAAACTGCCCCTCAGCCTCAGTTAGCAGCAGATGAGAGGCAGGACCCTTTGCATCAGGGGTCCCATGGGGATGTGGGAGGATGGCGTGCGTGGAGGTGCCTGGAATCTCTCAAGCCGAGCGGAAAGATGGATCTTGTAACAACTCATCTGTGCCCATCAGCCAAAGTTGTGCAAATCCCACATTGTCCTGAGTCTTCTTCAGCTGTTCTTCGTGTGGGGGACTCTGCTGATCAACACCAGGACCCACAGGTTGATGTAAAGAAGGAGGAGCAGAGGAGCCCATGGACACGTTGGGTTACCAGTGCAAGGCAAGGAGTTCTTCAAGTGACTGGTCAGCACTGGGCTGATGGGGAGGGAGGGAGTTGGCTTCTGCCACTGGCAAACTGAGCCCAGCCCAAGCCAGCCCTAGCTGGAGTTGGAGGAGATAAGTCCAGAGCCACAAAATGAGGAGGACCACCAGAAGGCACAAGTGGGATTGGAAAGAAACCTGTCTGACACTGGTGAGGACATGGAAAGAAAAATAAGATGGAGAAAAAGACTAAACAGCCAACAAGCTTTAGGCAGTTCACTTGAAATGTGTGCAAGTCATGGTCCTCCTCATGCTGCTAAAAGGGACCCAGGGATCCAGCAGCTCAAGACACAAAGACTGGGGATGGTCCCACTGGGTGACAGAGGGACCCAGATCACTCTCAAGAGCCCTAAGAAGGGCATGGAAGGCTTGGAGGGAAGCTCCTGACAGCACAACAAAGAGCCCAGGAGCCCTCCTGTCCGGTGGATTTCCTATGGGAGCAGTAAAGGTGGGAAGCAAGGGGAAGGCTGCAGGAGGACTGGAAAACCCTCGCTGCTCCCAGGCTGTGCCACCACACCCTGCTCAAGGTGACAAGGGACATCTTGAAGTCTTTATATCCAGTTCTGCATCATAAAAACAACTTCTTCCCAGGCGCTTCGAAGTCATGGGGCAGCAAAGGAGCTGCTGACTGGTCCAGACCCCTGGATGTGCTGCGGTGACACATCCCCTCCCTCCACAGGAGGTGTGTGCTGCGAGAACGGCACCGCCACCACTGCCACGTCCTGCTGGTGACACCTGGGAGCCAGGCAAGGAGGAGGGCATCCTGTGGGCAGTGCTGGCGAGGCAGAGGAGGGGCCGGGGCGGGGGCAGTGTTTCAGCTTTGCGGATGCTGCTGTGTCGGTTTCCCGGGATTACTGGGCGGCCACAAGCCGGGCTTCCCCCACCCACCTGCGGGACAGGACGGCAGTGGCTCAGCCCAAAGCGAAGCAGCTGTACCTGCAGTTTGTTCTTACCGGGACAGAGTGTGGCTTCTCTGTCTGCAATATTCACCAAAAGCCAAAGGCACTGCAGATTTGTCTGGCAGGCCGGGTACCTTTCTCCAGGCGATGATGGGAAAGGGGTCTCCGGCAGCAGCACAAGGAATCAACAGCTCCCTCCCTGCCTCCTGTCTGTACTCCCAGCCTGGTAGCACCGTGAAATAGGGGGGGTCCTGCAGCCAAACAAGGGAAAATAAGGACTGTCAGCCTGCCCAAACTCCCATCACCAAAGCCAAGCCTTTGCCAGACCAACACAATCTCCATTCTGGATAAGCTTGAGGAATTGCAAGGAAAATTGTGTGGAGAACGTGTGCTAAGGAGCCTCAATGGCTCAAATTACACCTGGAGAAAGATTCTGTCCAAAGAGCCACCACACTGGAGCATAGAATCATGGAATCCCAGAATGGTTTGGGTTGGTAAGTACCCTAAGGCTCATCCCATTCCACCCTCTGCCATGGGCAGGGACACATTCCACTATCACAGATTGCTCCAACCTGGCCTTGGACACTTCCAGCCACAGCTTCTTTGGGCAACGTGTGCCAGAGCCTCACCACCCTCACGCTCCTAATATTTAACCTAAATTTTGCCTCTTTCAGTTTGACCCCATTACTCCTTGTCCCATCTCTACAGTTCCTGACAAAGAATCTATCTCCAGCTTCCTTGCAGGTGCCCTCAGACACAGGAAGCCTGCTTTGACAGCCCCACACAACTTCTCTTCTCCAGGCTGAGCAGCATCTTGCTTTATACCTCCTGGAAACAGGAAGAAACCCACCCACATCACATCAGCCATCAACCTGATTTCCTCGCCCCGGCAGCCGCCCCGGCGGATGCGCGAGTCTGGTACACAAAGCGTTATCATCTGAACCTCGCCGAGACACCATGAATCACCACAGCTCCCTCCCAGGCACAGGACTCCGTGTTCAGGGAGGGAAGAGGCAGCAGCTCCCACCCCAGCTGCACCGGGAGCTGCACTGGGAGCTCAGTGCGCCCCAGGCGCCGCACGCAGCCAGAGCACGTGGAGCTCAAATCATACATTTATTAAAATCCTCCTGAACCCAAGCCCGGGCCAGCAGGGCTAAGTGTTTTTTTGGCAAAGGGGACATTCCAGGGAGATGTTTCCTCAAACCACCCCAGTCCAGTGTCAAAACCCGCGCTGCTGCTCCAGCAGGATATTTCCAGCTACACCAGACAGGGTGCCCTGGGGTTTGCCTGTGCTGGTGGGAAGCACATCTCCAACCACAGCACAGACACTCCCTCACCCTGGAGCCTCTGCTCTTCCCCACACAGCCCCAGGAGCTGCTCCTGGCACAGGAGGACACTGCTCCCAGCAAACCCATGGGATTTTGGCAGAGGATTACCTTCAGTACCAGTCGGGCAGGGGGAGACTGGCCCATCGTACCCAGGGCGTTATAAGGCACACAGGTGTAAGTGCCGAGAGCATCTTCAGTGGCCTCCTCGATCCGGATCGACCCGTCTTCCAGCAGGTTCCAGCCAGAATACTGCAGCAGGGAGAGCCAGGGAGATCACTTAGCCAACACCCACCAGAGCTCCTTATTTCCCCCTCAGCCAAGCCCCCACCCACGCCCAGGGTGCTGTCACATCTCCAGGAGATGCCCAATCCCACTCCCAACATCCACAGCATCTCCTCAACAGTAGAGAGAAGAAACTTGGGCAACACGTCTAAGCACAGCCAGGCTCCTTCGTGTAGACCAAAAGATTTAAGATCAGAATCTAACACTAAATAAGACTTGTTCTGGAGTCAGCAAGACATCTCCACCTGGAGAGCTGAGGGCACTAAGGACCAGGAGGCCACAGCAGCAACAGATATAAATGGAATTAAAACTTCAAATCGTTAATATTTAAGCAAAAAAATTTAAAATATTGAGCGTTTTCTTTAAATATTTAATGGCTAATATCCTTGCTCAGACTATCAAACCATGATTAGGGGAAGATGTAGATTTGTTAAAAGGGTCTTTTAACCACTAGTTGCCATTGGAAAAATAAAGCAGGGCCATCAGGAGCTGACTTTCGGGGGAAGAAGGCATCAGGTGTGGGAGACACAGAAGGTCCACAGGCACTGTGGGCTCCACATGAGAACTGGAATTAACTCTGATAAGGAAAAGCAGTGTCATCCCATCCACGAGATTCTTCTCTCCCAACACAAAAGGGTACCTGGTGGTGCTCACTGGTGTTTGCTGGGGACATGAGGGTCCGAGCCCTCTGTGCCCCCCTCTCCCCTCCTCCCTGGGGGCTCCGTTACCTTCTCGATTCGCAGGGGACGCCCATCCTTGTTCCACTTGACCAGTGTGACCGGCGGCTCTGCCTCCACGGGGCAGCGGATGTACCCGTGGATCCCGATGGGAACGTAGATGATGGGGGGCATGTTCACCACACGGGCAGGATCTGGGAGGGCAGCAGCACCATGTTAGCACGGGGAGAGAGCCCTTCTCTCCTCCCAGCCTGGCTTCAGAGGATCTGCCTCACTTTTGTAATGAATTCTAAACCCAGCACCACCCTGGCTCCCACAGGTTGTTAAGCCAGGCTTGCTACACACAAATCCTCTGGAATACCTGGTATTTCTGGGAGGCTTTGCTCGTGTCCAGGGTGTTCCTACCTGGGGCTCATGAAAGATCACATTTAAGAAGAAATGGGAGATATGCCTGCTCCCAATTCCACACCAACTTGGATCCTGCTGAAGCCTGCACTGCTCCATTACAGCACAGCATGTGCCAGGTGTGATGAACACCCAACACAGCCTGGTTTTGCATATAAGCAATCAAAGCTATTTCAACTGCCAAGCCTTAAAACACACACAGATAGGAAAAGGGATCTGTGTCCAGGCTGCCACGAGTCCTTTACCTCCCATATCTGCTTATACTCATGCCTCATTGAGGCTGGGTCATGTTGAACAGCAGCCACCTCACCCTTTCCAAGATGCAAAAACCTTAAAATACATATCTAACCCCCCCTCCACACTGCACCACCCACGCAGAGAGGTGTCTCGCAATCCTCCAGTCTAGAATGTGTCATTAACAGCACTTCTAAGAGCTTTTTAATTAAGTGCGAGTGGGTTGAAGAGAATCTAGACTTTCTTTAATAAAAAGCTTTTTTAAAAAATGTTATTTTTAATAAGAAGAGTGAGTATTTCTACAATCTCGTCTAGACACCGGCAGCACGAGGTTATGGGAAAATCCTGATGGGGCTTATGCTGCATTAAGGGATAAATGTGGGAGTTTTGGGGTGCAGCATCCCTGCACTGCTGATGCAAATTGAGGGGGTAAACATTAAGGTGCTTAACAGGAAGACATGGAAGACGTGGAAGATGGAAGATTATTGCTTTCTTGGGGCAAAACCAGCAGAGTTTGGGAGCTCTGCTCCCAGCAGGTCACCCCAACCACTCCCCAAAACTGCTCGCCCCCGGCAGTGGCACCATAACCCAGATTGCCCAGTGCCACATATGGAGCAGGCTTTACCCCCCTCTGCTTAACTCCACCTCTTAGGAAATGTAATCAAGGACTCCAGCAGTGCGGGAGAGGGTAATGGGATCGAGCCTTTCACTACTAGGTCACTGGCCAGGGGCCAGCCCAGCCCACTGATGACCCAGAGCTGTGTCCCCATCTGCTTTCCGAGGATGGGAAGCTCCCTCCAGAGGTATCACCCCAGTGTGGATGAGGTTTGCTCAGAAGGAAAAGGGTTTGTGGCACCAAAAGCAGAGCACCCTTCCCCGTGCTGAAGCCTGGCTGAGCAGCAGATTGTCCGAGCCTGTTCTCCCTGCCATTAGAGCTATTTTTAACAGCTATCAACCCTGACAAGCGGCCCTGGATTAGCAGCAGGGCAGATTTAATGGCCTGAGGCCACAGGCTTTCCCAAGAGCCACCCAGCTGGGAACATCCAAGCCCCAAATCACGCCTGTGCCTGGGCACAGCACTACTCACACCATCCCCCTGCCCACTCTGCCCCTTCATCCATCCCCACAGGGACCTGCCAGCCCTGCTCCTGGGCTCCCCACTAACCAGCACCAGGTCTAAAGGCAGCAGCAGCTCTAAGGTAGCCTTGGAAAACCCACGCTGAGAGCCCACTTTGCTCAGGCCTGTCTTTCATTATGAAATAAAAATGCCGAGGTCTTTCGGAGCAGAGCAATATTGCAATTGGAGCGGCGGCAATTGAGGCCACTACAGTGGAATGCCACAGGATGCCGGTGGCACACTACCCATTACTGCCCGGGGATTCCGGCAGAACGAGCGAGCGTGGGAGGCGCCGCTCCTGCTGCAGCCCTTTCTCCTGGGCTTGTTTAGATCGCTTACCGCCTGAGGAATGTGGCACAAGAACAGCCACGCCACAGGAATAACCCTCGAAATAAACACCAAAAAACACACCTCGGCACTGAGAGCCCTCACCTCACCCCAGCAGGCTGAGGACGGTGAGGCAGCAGCCATGGGATGATGCTCACCTGTTACAGACATTTTTTATGAAAAATCCTTTCCTTAGGATTTTTCCTCCTGAGAAGCTGAGAAGCCTCAGGAACAAAATGTAAACAATGGTTATCTGCTGCTGTGGAATGCAACAGGTGGATCTTTGATTAGCCCATGTTAGTTGTTTCTAATTAATGGCCAATCACAACCCAGCTAGCTCGGACAAAGAGTCCGAGCCACAAGCCTTTGTTATCATTCCTTCTTATTCTATTCTTAGCTAGCCTTCTGATGAAATCCTTTCTTCTATTATTTTAGAATAGTTTTAATGTAATATATATCATAAAATAATAAGTCAAGCCTTCTGAAACATGGAGTCAGATCCTCGTCTCTTCCCTCAACCTAAGACCCCTGTGAACACGGTCACACTCACCTAATTAAAAAACACTTGTAGCCAAGGTGGATGCTGGTTCCAGCTGAGCAGTGTCACTCAGGCTGCTCAGACCATTTGCCTTCTTGTCTCCCACGCCCACGTGGGATGCTCTTAAGCCTTTTTGCTGAGGATGATTCCGTGTTCATCCAAAGGCTGCTGTCACATCAGCCTGACTCTCCCAGTGTCACACCAGGACAAGAGAGCCTCTGGAGCTGCCTGGGAGCCAGGTGTTACCAATGCCAGCCCCATCCCCACACTCACACTGCACTGTCAGGTAGGCAGAGGCTGATGGCGAGCGGCCCAGGCTGTTGCTGGGGATACAGGTGTATTTTCCAGCATCCTCTGGTTTGACACGGAAAATAATCAGCGTCCCGTCGATCAGGATCCGCACCCTCAGCTTCAAGTCACTGCAGGAGGAGAGGAGAGGAGAGGAGGATCAGGAGGAGAGCCAGGGGCAAAGCCCAGCACCATCCTAGCTCCCACACAGTGCAGGAGCAGCAGGAGGAGGAGAACACGCTGCCCCACCAGCTATAAACTCACTTCTTGAAGTAGACGTTCTCCTCCTCCCAGTACCACAGGTAGGTGAGGTTCCCGGGGTACGCCTCGGCCTGGCAGGTGAACAGAGCATCCTGGGAGATGTTGACTGTGATGTTCTCCGGAGGGGAAACGATAAAGGGAGGTCCTGGGGAGGGGAAGAGGAAGGTGTCACTCCCACCACTACAGGTGTCCCCACAAAGGTTGCTCAGGTTCAGCTCCATCACAGCATTTTGGCTGGGAGCAACTGGAGGGCTCTGGGGCAGGGCTGGTCCTGATACTCTGAGAACCGCAGTGACCCTGTTATTCCCAATTCTTCCTCTAATTTCTGAGCTGACTGAGAACCACAGTGACCCTGTTATTCCCTGCTCTTTCCCTAATCTCTGGGCTGACTGAGAACCAGTGACTGTTATTCCCTGCTCTTTCCCTAATCTCTGAGCTGACTGAGAACCACAGTGACCCTGTTATTCCCTGCTCTTTCCCTAATCTCTGGGCTGACTGAGAACCACAGTGACCCTGTTATTCCCTGCTCTTTCCCTAATCTCTGGGCTGACTGAGAACCAGTGACTGTTATTCCCAGCCCTCTCCCTAATCTCTGCAGCTTTGAGGAGGGGATCCACGCCCATGGTGCTTCTCCCAGGGCACACAAGGACACACCTCCCTTCATCCCCAGCACTTCTGGAGGATAGTATCACCCACAGGAAAAATCCAGGGGGAACAGACTGCCAGGAGCCAGCAGCTCCCTGCTGCCACAAAAGAAGAGCAGAGGACACCCCATGCTCCTCTCTCTGCCGGTAGCTGTTGACCTAATTAAAGATTTATTTAATAAGAGAGGGAACAAGGAGCAGGAGGCCTGTCATGCATCACCGCTGTCTGACGAGGCGCTTCATGACAGCCTCAATCTTTTCCCCGCTTCCCAAACAAAACCGAGCTGCCATCGGGGCCTGGCTGCTCATCAGCACAGCCACCACCGTGTCCCAATTAAGATCCTCCATCCTACAAACCGGATGCAGAGCCACGGGGCAGCCAGGCACAGAGGCCTGGGGGGTCACCCCAGGGTGACACCACAGGCCTGTGGCACATGGAATCCCCCCATCCTGGCTTCCCAGGGGATGCTGAGGAGCTGCAAGGCCTCACCTTGCACGAGCAGGCGCGTGGTGTGGACAGCCTCGCCCTGGATGCTGTAGGCCCGGCAGGTGTAGGCACCTCTGTCCTCCCGGCTGACCGAGAGCACCGTGAGGCTCCCGTCGCTCACCTGGCAACAAGGGAAGACCCTGGAGCGTGGGCAGGGACCCCCAGGGGGACGGGGGAAGACCCTCCCTGCTTCCCACGGCGGAGAGCTGCCGGCGCTCTCAGGGCCGGATGAGAGACGGGTTTCCCCGCTCTGCAAGACGTGGGATATTAATAAACCAACACACGTCTTGCTGCTCGACGCCAAGGGGAAGGGAAAAAAAAAAATCATGAAATAAATAAATAACCATCCCAGCACATTCATCTCCCTGAAGTGACTGGCAGGCAGCAGGCTCCAAATCGCTCCTGCCAAGAGCCCCAGCACCATTGGAGCTGCACAAGGAGCCTTGCTGGAGCATTCCCTGCCTCCCTCAAGGGCCTGGTCCATTGCTGGGGGATGAGGGGACACCCCAGCCTGGCCACTGTCCTCCCTGTGGGGCCACCCCTCAGCTGGAAGAGGAGTGGATGGATTCCCCCTGGGGACACAGCAGAAGGATGGACAAGGGACTGTCACCTTTGGGGTAGCAGCACCCCCATGCACAGGGAGGCCTCCCAGCCAGGCTTCCCCCCCACCTCATTCTGCCTCATCCTTCTATTTCAATTAGTAACAAATGATTCCTAATTACTCTCATTAGTGCCTGCGCTGATTCCAATGCCTGATTTACCAATTACAGCTCAGGGGGGAATCTCTGCCTGGGAGCCTCTGGGATGCAAAAAGGGTCCTGAAGGGGAGGGGAGGAGGGGAAATCCTCCCTGCTCAACCCTGCCCTGCCCCAGCCCTGCTGGGGGGACACGACCCCAGGCTGCAGCCCCCACCCCATCTGCAGGGCTTGGCCCCTGGGCTGAGTCTGCAGGGAGAGGTCGGGTGCAGGAGCAGGGCTGTCCCAAGCACTTGGAGGGTCTCCAGCCTGCACCCAAGGGCTGGCAGCGTTACAGGCTGCTGCTCAGCAGGGATGGGGTGGGGGAAAATGGGCATCTCACCAAGGAGAAGTGCTGAGAAAGCACGGCTGGCTCCAGGCACGGCGGAGCCACTGCCACCGTGGTCCCATCAATACCGTCCCTGCCAGCTCCCAGCCCAGGAGTGCCCACAGCAGCCCTCCCCCACCTACCTGGTACTTGCCATTGGCACCCAAAAGGTCTCCCTCTCGGAGCCAGGTGACGATGGGCTTGGGGTTCCCGAACGCCATGCAGGTCAGGGTGACGCTGCTGCCCTCCTTCGCCTCTACGTACTGCGGCGGGGTCTCCGTGAACGTGGGGGGAGCTGGGGGCACACCACACCACCGGGTCACCCGTGGCCACTCCGGGGCTGGGGGCACACGGGGACACAGGGGAAGCTGCTGCCTGCACACAGGGGATGCTCTGCACATCCCCACGGCAGAGCTGGGACCACCACAAAGGCTACACGGACACGGGTGTCCCTGGGGACACCGACCAAGAGGTGCCACGTCGCACCCCAGCGCTGTCCCCTCTCCTCCCCCCAACCCGCTGCACATTAACTCGCTATTGTCAAAACATGGGAAAACACCGCAGTGCAGATCGAAAGGCTCCTTCCTGATGAAAGAGGCTGGCAGGATTACAGCCCGCCCCTAATTACCCGCGGTTGTTAAAGCCCACTTTAGAGGAAGACAGGTTGGCAATTTAATCTGCTTGGGAGAAAAAAAAAAAAAAAAAAAAAAAGGAATTATATTTTGTTTCTCCCAAATGATTTTTATTTTCCCCCCTAAGAAAATTAAGCGTTGTAATGCGCTGGGGGAAAGCCACGGCCCTCACCCTGAAAGCAATTCCTCGGGCTGGGAGGATTATGGTTATTATATTGTTATTAAGCCCCTGCACGCCCCGTGCTGCATAAAGCCCCAAAACTGGCCCATTTTGCCAAGGGGAGGGACAGGGCATCTGGGGCCATTTTCCAGTCCCTCCGCCTGGCGGTTTGTAGGATCCGTGCACGTGGCAGAGGTGAGCCAGGCACCACCATCCTCCTCCTTCCTCCTCCTCTTGCCCTCCTTCCCAAGCCCTCGGAGCTCATTAGCAGGTTGGGGGAAAGCAGGAAGCAGCAGGCAGGGATGGGGCTGGTGGCCTGCACAGCACCGCTTGCAAAGCTCCTGCTCACTAATTGGGCTCAATTAGGTGGCTCTGCTCTGTGCCACGGCACAGCCATCCCCCCAAAGGTTAAATTAATTGCACAAGGTCAAGGCAAGACCAGCGAGGAGCTGCCAGTGGCCACATCTCTCCAGCCACTCCACTGTAGCAGGAGAGGCACAGCCCTGCTGCTGGGCTAAAAATAAAGATCTGTCTCCCGATGCAGAGAATGACAATTTGTTAATTAGTTTAATATACAGCCTTAATAAAATGAAAAAGTAATTTGAGTAAATCTGAATTTCAAGAAAACAAAGATTTGATTTTCTGATCTGTTTGTTGAGAGGAGATTCATTCCCAGCCCTGGTTCTTGATGTCTCTCCTTTAAACAAGCTCTGTGTAATTAAACTGAGGAATCCCTAATAAAGCTTTGTCCCTTTTGAAGTCACACCCTGGCCGGATCAGCCAGCCTGGATGGCTTCAGGCAGGCGTGTCTGCCAGGCACAGATGCCACTGAGGCCCAGCATCCCCCAGACATCCAGCATCCCCCAGAAATCCCATTTGGGCACCGCAGGGATGCCACAGCCCCCTCCCCGCTCACCATTGACCGTGAGGTGGACCCAGCTGCCGTTGTGGAAGGTGTCGTACTGCTGGTCCAGCATGAGCACTTTGCACTCGTACCAGCCCTGGTCCTCGGAGCGCACCTGCTCAATGCGCAGGGAGGCTTTGTCGTGCAGGCTGGCCCGGCCTGTGGGAGAGCACAGCAATGGCACCATGTCCCCAACACCAGAGCAGCCCCCGGAGCATCACTGCAAGGGAAACCCATCCCAAACTGGAGCAGCCCCCAGAGCATCACTGCAGGGGACACCCCTTCCCAAACTCTGCAGCTCGCGTGGCATCACTGCAAGGGAAACCCCATCCCAAACTGGTGCAGCCCCCAGAGCATCACTGCAAGGGAAATCATATCCCAAACTGGAGCAGCTCCCAAAACATCACTGTGGGGAACAAATCATCCCAAACTGGCACAGCCCCCAGAGCACGGCCACAGGGGACAGACACCCTATCCCCACACCAGAGCAGCCCCCAAAGTATTGCTGCAGGGGACACCCCATCCTGACACCAGAGCAGCCCCTCAGAGATCCCTGCAGAAGACACCCTATCCTAAACTGGTGCAGCCCCCAGAGCATCACTGCAAGGGAAATCCCGTCCCAAACTGGTGCAGCCCCCAGAGCATCACTGTGGGGAACAAATCATCCCAAACTAGTGCAGCCCCCAGAGCACGGCCACAGGGGACACCCCCATCCTGACCCCAGAGCAGCCCCCCAGAACATCACCACAGGGGACACCCCATCCCTGTGTGGGCACTGTCCCAGTTTGGGGCTGGCCCCACAGTGCAGTTATACCCGGTGGTGCCAGGCCAGTGACACACTCGCCCATCTGGGGACAGCAGAGCCAAGCTGCCAGGGCCAGGCAAGGTGCCTGGAGCAATGTCTGCCCACAGCGACACCGGCCTTCTGCTCCCAGCCGGGGGCTGGCGGCGGCACAGACGGCACACGGGCGTGCCCCAAAGCTTTGCCCTGCCTGGGAGACTCCCAGAAAGCAGGGCCGCCCTGAGCTCACCCTGTGCACAGCCCCAAAAACTGGGTCAGGAGCAAAGCAGCCTAAAGCTCCACCTGGTGCAGTGGCCACCGGGCTGTGGGATCACTCATTGCTGGGCTGAGTTTGGCAGGGCTCAGCTGCTGTATTTCTTAGAGAGCAATTTGGGCAGAGCATCCCTTAAGACCCAGAGATGATTCCCAGGACAGCATTCCACAGGGAAAGAGATACCACAACGTGTCTGTCCCGCCACACCAACCTTCTCAGGGCTGGTTTCCAGCTCACAGATCCCACCAGAGGACACCGGCCACGTGTCACAGGCAGCACACTGGCAAGCAGCCACATGAGTTCTGCAGCTCCAACCTGTCACCTCCGCCCAGCACGTGGCCCTGGCTCCATCCCCAGTGTCCCCCCAGCACTCCTTCCTGGGCTCACAGCTGCTCTGGGGCGCAGCAGCAGCAGCAGCAGCCACCGCCACCACGCGTCACCCTGGGCTTCTCTGCCTCGCTTGCTCCCGTCCCACGCAGCCCAGCTGGCTTCCTAACGCTGCTGCTTAATTAAAACCAACTGGGTGGAAAGCGAGCAACGAGAGGCAGAGCCCGCGTGGTTTCCGACGGAGGAACGGATGGAGCGGAGCTGCATGTCCCAGGCCGTGCTGCAGCCGGGACCCGGCACCCTCCCCTCGTCCCCCTGCACCCCGGGACTCACCGGCATACTCTGGGTCCACATGGGGAGGGTAAAACCCAAACTTGATGAAGATGGGGATGGGGACGCCGAACTTGAACCACTCCACGACATAGGGAGGGGGCTGTCCCGTCAGCGGGTGGATCACATCGCATCCCAGGATCACGCTCTCGCCAGCGCGAGCGGTCACGAACTCGGGCTCCTCCCTCGAGCCGAGGGCACCTGCGAGGGGGAGAAGGAAGAATCTGTGGCTGATCCCACTGCTGGTGCCCAGCATCACACCAGGATGCCCATCCCCAGCCACCTGTCTCCAGCAAGGGCAGCCTGTGGGTCACCCTTGCCCCAAAACCAACAGGGGGTCCCAAGCCCTTACACTCAGCTCCAAGGCCACCCCTGAGCTACCACAGGAGTCAGGACAGTGGCCATCAGCATCCCAATGCTCCAGGACAGCTTCCCAACCTCTGCACCAGGGCAAGGGTGATGCCCAGTGACCACGCAGGGGTTTTGGGGACCCTTGCTCTCAATAGAGGGGCACAGAGTATGCCTAGCACTGCTCCCCACACAGCAGCACCATCTGGGCTACCCTGTATCCTTGTAGCAGGGAAAAGGCTGCTTTTAGCTTGTGCCCCTGCATCCTCCAGCAGGCAGGACTGAGCATGCAGGGACCCCTGGGCACAGCTCTGCTGTGCCAGCCCTCAGACCCAGCTCTCCTGACGGTGCCAGGATGGGCTGGGCCCCCGGAGTCGCCATGCCCCAGCCAAGCCCACATGTCCTCGGGCATCCCCGAGAGCCCCAAGCCTGAAACCCGTCTGCGACCTGCGCGTCGGGTCTGTCACCCTGCTCCTCCCAGCTGGCTAATTACAGGGGACTTTGGTCTCAGCTCCGAGGCTGCTCCACCCCGGCTGTGCCGCCCTGCTCGCTGCAGCCTGGCGTCATCCCGCTCTGCCAGCAGCAGCAAAGCTGCATCCTCAGCACAGCGTTCAGAGAGAGAGGGAAACCCAGAGCTGGGACGGAGCCAAACAGGGGGTCCCCAAATCTAGGTTTAGACCCACATCGCCCTCCCCATCAAGGAAGGGCCCCCCGTTTTGCTGGCACACGCGGCCGCTGGCTGTTCCGGGGGGGATGCTCGGGGAGGGATGCTCGGGGAAGCACGTTCCCACTCCTCCGCGCTGCTCCTCGGGGCCGCCGGTGATTGGCGGCGAGTGACATCACCGCTTCCCCGCCGCGGGAGCCGAGCATCACCGAGCATCACCGGCTATTTTTGGCTCCGGCACAAGCGCGTACCGGCGAGAGGCCCGTGATGTGCCACCGCACGGGCCCACCAGCCGAGTGTCCCCGCGGGAAGGGCAGCGGGCAGAGCTGGCCGCGGCTCTCACACGGCACGTACCAGGTGTGTCCCTGCAGAGGGTCACAGCTGATGGTCACCGAGCCCCCACGCCACCAGCACACCGGGCACGGGTGGCTCTTTAACTGGGAGGGCTGGCTGGTGGCAGCGGCCTGGGTGAGGCCGGGCTGCAGAGCTGGGAGCCATCTGCAAGGAGCAGATGCTGCATTGCACACCCACTGCAGGCACCCGGTCCCGCTCGGGGGGTCCTGCAGAGCTGGGGGGGTCCTGCAGGGCCACGGATCCGCCCGGACCCCAGCGGGGCGGGGGGAATGGCTGAGCACACACGTGCGGTGTGCACGCACACCCCCGCACACGCTTTGCACCGCCTCGACAACGCTCTTGCACCTTTCCATCCCTCGTTAGCGCTGCATCGCCGATGAGCTCCCGTTCGCACCCTGTCAGCAGGGACGGTAGCAGCCCTCCCCTGCCACCCCGGCAGTGAGCTGTGAGAACCCGTCCTGACCCCTCCATCCGGGAGGGTGAGGGGGGCTGCGGTGCGGAGCTGGATGAGCCCCCCTCCCTGTCCATGGTCCTGCTGCGCCGATCGGGGACGGAGCTGTCACATGCTGCTCAAGAGCATCCAAGGACGCGCTTCCCGGCCGCCTTGCCCGAGCAAGCAGGTCCCCGGCAAATCATCACCTTCAAAGTGACATCCTCTCCCCACCAGCAGGAAAAGATGGAAGCAGTAGCACCCAAACCCCTTTCCCAAGCGCCCCCTCGTCTGCCCCAGCGCTCCAGCTCCTGGGCTACCAAGCTGGAATCTTGCTTTCCAGCACCTCTCCACTAACTGGAGCCTGGAATGCTAATGTTTGCCCAGCTGGAGCAAGAGGCCACCCAGACACGCTGGGGATGGGCGCCAGGGAGTCACACCTCGCCAGGATCCCCTGCCTGGCTCCCTGGCAGAGCAGTGGGTGACGTCCCCGGGGAGGGGACGAGCCAGCCGCTCCGCCGGACCCACGCCTGGCCAGGGCTGCCCGGGCGCAGGAAAATAGGTCATCCCCGGCAGCTCACAGCGCCGGTGTCTGATCGCGGGGCCGGTGGGGAATTGCACGCACGGCTGAGCATCACCTCCCCAGCGCACGGCCGACTGGCAGCCACGGCGGGGAACCGGCCCCCGGCTCTGCCCAGCTGCCACCCGCCCCGCTACCGGCCCCGTGCCCTCCTGTCCCCACTTCCAGAGCGCCAGGAAGGCAATGGGGAGATGTCTCACAAACCCTCTTGGGGTCTCCTCAACTTCCCAATCCATCAACCCTGCAGGGTCCCAACCCTGACCAGGTTTTCCTTCCAAGTCCAGAACACGAAGAAAGCGAGCAATGGAGACTGCAGCTCTCGATTCAAAGTGTTTTCTCACCCCCACATTTGTAGGGAAACGCTTGAAAACAACCCGCAGACGCCAGAAGAAACAGAGCACAAATAGACGGGGTATTTTTAAACCCACTTGATTTTCCCAGCCAAGTTCAGAGAGGTTTCATGGCTGAATCTGCGGTTTGGAAACGGGGTCAACATCAGGGAACGGCAGCACCGAGGCGAACCCCAAATCCGCCTCGGTGCAGGAGCTCACGTGAAGCTGGGGGATGCCTCGTAAAGAAAAACAAGTAATCAACAGGCTTCATCATCCAAGCAGATCCAGGAAAAATAAAAGCACGCCGCGTGCCAGGAGGCAAGAATACAAGATGCGGAGGTGGAGTTGAACAGCATCCCAAAGGGAGAGGAGGGAAGGCTGCCGCCACCGAGACGGTGCCACCGCGGGGCTCCCCAGGACGGCGGTGCCAACCAGGGGGAGACCCTCACCTGGATCTGGGCGTGCAGCTCCTCTGATCCCAAGGGCACTGGTGGAAGGTGCTGCAGGATTCGGTGAAGCTGAAGGCAGCCAGCATCTCTGCTGTGCTTGCTGAAGCAGGACCCTTCCTGCAGGTGCTTTCAGGGCCGTGGCAGAGAGGTTTCCAAAGGAATTAACACCTGGGAAAGCTTCCCCTCCTGGCACAGTAGACACCCATGCTCTGGGGCAGAGAGGGCATCCTGTCCTGACCCACCACCACCTTGCAGCCTGCTAACAGAGGCACCACTATCCATTTCCAGTGCTGCCCCACACCCCTGGCACTCATCCCCACCCCTGTACCCCCATGGGGATGGCTGAGGGAGTAGGCACAAGGCCTGGAGCCTGTGGACCTCTCCTCCCTGGTGAGCCGAGACGAGATGAGCTCTGACACATCCCGCTCCCATCGGTGGAGGCAGGATATGGCAGGGATCTCTGAGGACAAGGCCACCAGCGCGGCATATGGAGGCCAGCAGGGAAGGAGAGCAGGCAGCCATCGCCGTGAAATGAAGACAGAGGGAGACTCAGCCCAGGGTGGGGGACAGGGACAACATGCTGCAGGGACCCTGGCTGCCAGGGCAGGGTGTGGGTGCTGGGAGATTGCCTGTCCCCACCTCTGTACCCCCTAAATATCTCAGTGGGGGCTGCACTCCCCATTACAAACCCAGTCCCTTTGCCTATCCTGGGGTATCCAGAGCCCCCCAAAAGCATCCGCCTGTCCCCTGGTGGGGGAAGCCCTGGGGCTGGGAGCACAGCCCTCACCCCCTCCCCCAGCTGGAAAGCAGCATCTGGGCTTTCAGTGCGATTCCTGCGTTTTAAACCCGATTTTCCAGATGGATGGAGGGCGATGTGCAGGTCAAGTGACATGCCTCAAGGTCACACGGGGCCAGGGAGGAGAAGGATTAGCAACTCTGAGGGGTGGTTTGGTGCCCCATTCCCAGCGAGATGGGGACTCAGAACCCCATTCCTGGGCACAAGGGGTGTCCTGTGGGACCACCACCCCCCTCCCCAGGCAGGCAGGCAGCTGCCCTGGCATCCCAAGGGGAATGCAGGCATGGGATTCTGCCCCACAGCAGCCCCACAGTGGGTCCTTGCTCCCTGGAATGGCACAGGTGGGAATGTGCCTGGCTGGGCAGTGGCTCAGCAAGCACGTGGGAGCACAGGCTGGTGCTCTGAGAGGCACGGAGATGGAGCAGGAAAGAAAATTACTTCCCTGATGTCACCTTACTCCTAGCTGGGGGTCCCTTGTGCCCCCTCCCTCCAATCACCACCAGCCCAGCGTTGAGCATCTGGTGTTGGCAGCTGCCTCGTGGGAGGCATCATCTCCCAGCAACAACCAGCAGCTACCTGTGCACTCCCCGTGAGCTCCCTCCACACACCACAGGGACAAACAAGCAGCTGTGGTGGGAGCTGGAGCACCAAACCCATCCCAGAGGAGACCTCTGGCAGCTGGAGAGCACTGCCATGGTGCTGTGCCCCCTGTCCAGCCCCACATCACACCTGTACCCCCATGCAGGCTGGCACCACCCTCCCCGTGGAACAGTGGGTACCATCCTGATGCATTCACAGCCCTCCAGCAGGAAACTGGGATGCAGGCAGCACTCCGAGCTGCCCGCCAGCAGCTCCTGAATCACGCTGTTCCTGGCTCAGGCAGCCCTCCCACCAACGCCAGCCTCTCCATGGAGGAGCGGGAGGAAGCGAGTTGTTTTTCCAAAGGCCAGCTGGTCGCTCAGGGCTCCCAGCCTGGGAGATTCCTACCGCAGGGAAAGGGAGAGGGAAGGACTCCTCCATCGGCACGGCATGGGGTTGGACCCACTGCTGGCCCATCTGCAGGGCTTCTCGTCCACGCGAAGGCATGACCTCCAAGACAGAGGACCAGAGGTGAACAGGAACTGTGCCACCCTGCCACAGCTCTGGAGAGGAACTTGCAGGGCTCACCCGTCACCAGCAAAGCTGCATCTTCCAAGTCAAAAGGCAACTGAGCTAGCAAAGCATCGCCACAAAGACCCGCCGGAAAGCCAAGTCATCCACCGAGCCGCTCACGTCCCTCCCTGCCCCGCGCGCTCCCATCCAACAGGTCCAGAGGAGCAGAAAACCTCCAGGGAATGATGGAAGTGGGAGCCCGGCCAACGCCCTTGGCTGTTCCCGGTGCCAAACCATCCCTTGCCAGAAGAGAGCGGGGCCAAAGCCACACGTGCCAAATCCAGCGGCTCCATGTCCAGACTCCTCCACGGCCAAAGAGGCAAAACCCAAGAGCTGCGCACGGCGAGAGAGCAGGGGATGGAGGGCTGGCACTGCCACCCTGAGCCCCTCCAACCGGCCAAGGTCAGCGCCAGGAGCATCGCCCGCCGCGGTGCCCAGGGAACCTCCTCACCAGAGCCGAATCCTTGCTCTGCAAGCCCTCCTGCCTGATCCACCAGCGTCCCCACTCACTGTGTGTGTGCTGCCACAGCGTCACGCTCGTGGGAGAGGGAGGAAAAGCCCCTCGGTGTGACGGCACTGCTGGGAATGCCAGGAGGCCGGATCCTTCCTCTGACACCCACTCCTGGTGCGGTCACGTCCTGGCTCTCCTCCCCCATGCCATAAGAGGGGATAACGCACCCTCCTTCCCTCTCTGAGCCGATTAACGCCTGGAAAGCCCTTGGAGAGCCAGGCAAGAAGGCTGCCCAGGGCCAGCACCGCTGGCAGGGAGGAAGTGGTGTGGGAGGAAGGCCACGGCAAGAGGAAAAGCCCCAGCGAGGGCACCGGCACACGGTGAGCCCCAGCTCTCCTCCCATCCCTGTCCCCAAGCACTGCGGGGGGACAGCTCCCCATGAGGACGGGACAGTGCTGGCAGCAAAGGGCTGCAGCAGCTGGGGCGAGTGCCGTGGGCTCCCTGCCCCTGCGGGGGCCGTGCTGGCCCGCAGCACCCCCTCCCCCGGCAGCCACCCCCGCATTACTCACGGCGCGCTCATTCATCACGTACACGCTGCTCCACACGCACAGCACCCCCGTGCCGGGGCTTCCCGGCACCCACCCACCCCGGCACCAGTTCCGGAGCTCCATCCCAGCGGCTCCAGGGTATTTCCAAGTTCCCAGGTGCCGAACGCGCTGCTCTGCTCCTCTCCCCGGCAGCGGAGCATCCCTGTACAAGCAGCTGCTGCAAACACCGCCTCACCACACTGCAGCACGCAGTTCAGGCTGGCAGCAGCCGGCCACGGCTCAGTGAGAGGGGCTACGTACCCCCAAATGGGGCAGCCCCATCGTGAACCCCCCTAAAAGGACAGCCCCGTCCTGACACACACCCCCCTGCCTCCAGGAGCCGCCTGCCAGGCGAGGAGGACAAGGGACAAGATGTGACCCGGTGGGCTCAGGGAGCGCTGTGGATTGGGGGGGCTGCAGCACCCCGGCATGTGCCCCCTCCCAGCCCACCCGTGCCCCCCGAGGCAGCGTCCCCCTCCCCACGGGGAGGGGAGTGGTGGTGGCTCCCAGCCAGGCATCGCTTGCTGCCGGCAGCCACCGCATCCCATGGGCACGGTGGGTGACACCCGGGGCACGGCTCCAGGCTCTCATCCCGGGAAAGGAGCCCCGGGACGCAGGGAAAACCGTGTGCCCCGTGAGGAACCAGCGGCAGAGATGGGGGACGGTGCTGCGCCAGCGGCAGGGAGCTCTCCTCTACCTGCAGGGATGGCTCGGAGGGGTGGGAGGGGGCTGGCAGCTAAAGGGAAAGAAGCTGGAGCAGGAAAATCAGGGTTATTCCTTGCTGCCGTCTCCGTCCTGACCTTGGACAACCCTGTGCCTCAGTTTACCACAGCACAGCAGCCAGCCTGCAGTGGGGGGAGAAGGAGGGCAGCCTCTCCTGGGCGGGGGGGGTGGGAGCAAAGTCACCCCCAAACCCGCAGCCGGGGCGCTGCAGGGGAAGGCGACGAATCCCTCCCGCATTTCTCCTTGCCCAGCCGGGCTACCCTTGCAGGGAAGGGCAAACGCTGCCCGCACCCCCCGGAGCTGCCGCAGGCGCTTCCTCAGGATGAGAGAAGAAAATCCGAATGCGGAGAAAAGCTTGCCCATCCCTGATCAACGGGGACGCTCAGCCAGCCGTGCTCCCTCCCCGCCAGGACCCGCACCCGCTCGCCTTCTCCCAAAGGGAATTTCCAACCCCTGGGCAGAGGCTCCGCCGCACCGGCAGCGCGGCTTCCCGAACTTCTCCAGCTGCAGCCGCTGCCCTCGGGGAGGTCACGGCCAGCCCCGCCGAGCGCCTGCGGAGGGAGGGAGGATGCGCCGGGCGCTCCCGGCTCCCCCCGGCAGCGGGGGATGAAGGAATCGCCAGCGCCCCGCCGCAGCGGGAAGCGCTCGGTCCCCGCACCGGCAGCGGGGAAGACGCGAACCCCGCAAACCCTCTTCGCAGCCGCAGTTCCCCCTCCTACCCTCCTCCCCAGCCCCTTCCCGGTACCCTCTCCCCGGGACGTGATGCCCCAGCCGCGGTGCGCGCATCCCTCCCGGTCCATGCGCATCCCCCCCGCCGCATCCGGTGCACCGGGAGAAGGGGGGGAGGACACGCAAAGGCGGCCCCGCCGCCGCCCCGCAAACCCCGGCTCGGCCCTCCCGGGCTCACCCCGGCGGAGAACACCCCGCGGCCGCACTCACCTTGGACGGGCAGCCCGCGGGCGCCGAGCACACTTGCTACCAAAGCGGCCACATACCAAATCATAGTACTACCGGCCCCCGGTGCGCAGCATCTTCCGCCCGCCGGGCGGCCCGGCCGGGGCGGGGCGGGGCCGGGCCGGGCTGGCCGTGGCCGGGCAGGGCAGGGCTCGGCGGGGCTGGCGGAGCCGGAGGGGCGGCTCAGGGCCGGCCGCCCGCCGCTGCGCCCATGCCCGCGCCCATCCCCGCGCCGCACCTGCGCTCCGCCGCGCGGTGCAGCCTAGCCTGCGCCCTTTAGCGGCTCGGCACCGCCCCCGCCCGCCGCCCATTGGCCGCGCCCCGGCGGAGTGGGCGGTGATTGGCCGCCGCCGCGGCCCGGGCCGGTTCAAGGTGGGTTGGCGCGCACGGGGTCCCTGCGCCGCAGTATCATGCGCACTGCCGGGAGCGGCGCGGTCACCTCCGCCGGACGGTCACCTCCCCGCACGGACACCCGCGCCCGCATGGGCCCCCCAGCCGCCTCGCTGCCACCTCCCCGTGTCCAGATGTGCCGCCGCACCACCTCGGTGCCGCCTCGCCGTGCCCAGATGTGTCACCGAACCGGATCAGTGTCACCTCGCTGTACCCAGAGGTGCCCTGGACCGGTACAGTGTCACCTTCCTGTGTCTAGGTGTGCTCCTGCACCGGAACAGTGTCGCCTCGCTGTGTCTAGGTGTGCCCCTGAACTGGCTCGGTGCCACCTCCCCGTGTCCAGATGTGCCGCCGCACCACCTCAGTGCCGCCTCACCGTCCCCAGATGTGTCACCGAACAGGATCAGTGTCACCTCCCTGTCCCCAGATGTGTCACCAAACCAGATCAGTGCTACCTCCTCGTCCACAGATGTGCCCTGCACCAACTCGGTGCCGCCTCCTCGCTCCCAAATGTGTCACTGCACTGTTTGAGTGTCACCTCTCTGTCCACAGATGTGTCACCGCACCCACTCAGTGCCACCTCCCTGTGCCCAGACGTGTCACCACAACAGATCAGTGTCACCTCCCCATCCCCAGATAGACCCCTACCCTGGTACCATGTCACCTGCCTGTGTCCAGATGTGCCCCTGCACCGGCTCGGTGGCACCTCCCCATTGCCAGATGTGTCACTGCACTGGCTCAGTGCCACCTCCCCGCCCACAGATGTGCCCCTGCACCGACTCATTGTCACCTCTCTATCCCCAAATGTCACTGCACCTACTCACTGCTCCCTCCTTGTCTCCAGAAGTGTCCCTGCCGTGGTGCAACATCACCTTCCTGTCTCCAGATGTGTCCCCTACAGCAGCTCAGTGTCACTTTCAGCTCAGTGTCACTCCCTGTCCCCAGATGCATTCTCTGTGCCAGCTCAGCGTTACTTTCCTGAGCCCAGCTGTGCCCCTGCATAGCTCTAGTGTCACCTCCCTGTCTCTGGATGTGCCCCCTACAGCAGCTCAGCATCACCTCCCTGTCCCTGGACGTGCCCCCCTCCCCTGGTGCAGTGTCACCTCCCTGGCCCCAGCTGCCACCTGCCCCTGCTGCCACACACCGCCTCTCTGACACGCCAGTGACAGCTTGTGACTGGGCAGGGTCACCTCCCCACCACAGGCTGAGCCACCTGCCCCCTGCACCAGCTCCACATCAGCTGTGCCATCTGTCCCTGCCACCCTGCACCAGCTCAGGGTCACCTCCCTGCCAGCTGCTTGGTGCCACTGCAGCCTTGTACCACACACCAGCTCAGGGTAACACAGCTGCCACCATCTGTGCCCTGGCCAAGGTCCAGGGTCATCTCCCCACCAGCCTGGGACAGACAGGTCACCCGCCCCCTGCAACAGCTTGCTGTCACCTCTGCCAGGACCCTGTACTGCTCAGTCACCTCATTGCCACCACCACAGCTTGGTGCCACATTCACTCAGTGCCACTGTCACCTCCAGCACCAGCTGTGCCACCTCCTCCTGTCATTGCACCACCTGTGCCACCTCCCCTGCTCCTGCTCCTTGCCATTTGCCCACTGTGACAGCTCCTTGTCCCCTGCTGGGCACAGCCCACTTGACAAGAGAGAATTTGGGTTCATTCCAATGGAAAATGGGCAGAAAACAGGAAGTGCCCCTGTGCTCCCCCATCTCAGCTCACCCATCCTCCCTGCAAAGACCTGGCCATGCCAGATGGGCAAACAGCCGGGCTGGCTCCCCCAGGAGCGTGCCAGCCATGGAAAACGGGCCACTGAACTCCCCTAGATGACAGCCAGCCCGGGAGGGGACAGGCTAGCACGGAGAGGGGGACATTGTTCTGTCCCCAGCACTCACTGTGTTCCCCTCGCCCATTGGAAGAGGTCTGAGCAGCTGCTCTTCCCACCTCTTCCCATGCACGCTCAGGAAAGAAGCAAAATAAAATAAAAAAAAACCAACCCAACTCTTTCAGAGGATGTGGGAGTTGGAGAAACATCCCACAGCTTCTGCCTGGAATTACATTCCTGGAGGATCAGATGTTGGCACAGCCCTGGGCAGGCGGGAAGAGCATCCCCAGCCCAGCCCCAGCTCACGCGAGCTCCCGGGCACTTTGCTTCCCCAGCAAATTCCAAGAGCTCATAAAAGCCTGACTCAGCTCCTGGTGCTGAGGCCTGAAGTGAAAGCTTGCAGATCTTCACAGGGGGTTGGCACAGCCAGGGCTGACCCTTGTGCTGGGGCAGTTCTGCTCTCCAAGCTGCTCTCCTGTTTCCTGAAAGTCTGGTTTGGAGTGGCCCAGAAGGGCAAAACCCCTTGTCCAGCACCCTCCCCACCCTGGCCAGTCCTGCCGCCTTCAAAGCACCCAAAAACTCCCGGCCTGCAGAGCAGCCAGCCCAAGGCTGGCACATCTCCATCTGCCCTTGCTCAGCCAGACAGAGACGATGTGTTCTGGTCTAGCTGGAGTCCATGTCGCCAGTCAGATCATCTCCATGTCTTTGCCTGGCTTTTGCCACAATTTCAAAGAGGGAAAAAAAATAATTAAGGGCATTGATGGCACCTTTGGTAACACAGCCCAACCTGGGAGGCATCAGGAGCCTGTGGTGGATGGGGGCACCCAGCCCTGAACCCAGTGTGTGCATCCACAGGGGCCCCACCAACATCCCTCAAGAAACTGGAAATATGGGCTTGGTTTGGAGCATGGCTGTCAGTTCACACCCTTGTTTCTCCAGACTAATTTGCTGGTTTCATGAAATCCATTCCCCACTGTTTTCACACTTCTCTCCCTCTCTATTTATAGCTGGGTTTATTTACATGAGCAGGGCACTCCTTGTACTTGCACGTCAGCCTGTGGTGGCAGAGCCGGGAGCGGGTGAAGGAATCAGTGGCGAGGCAAGGAGCACCCCAGCCCCTGGCCAGGGCACATGGGAGGCAGGTGGGCAGCCCTCCGTGCCAAGGGGGTGGCCTTGGAGGGAACCAAATCAGCCACACAGCCCCCAGACCCACACAAATGTTCCCATCTCCACATTCCCAGCACTGCAATTCCATGGGATGCAGCAGCTGGCAATTCCCATGGGATGCAGGGCACCCTGGAGCTGGCACCTTCCTGCCCCCATTCCCACAGTTCCCATGGGATGCAGATCACCCTGGAGCTGGCACCTTCCTGCCCCACACTCCACAGTTCCCATGGGATGCAGATCACCCTGGAGCTGGCACCTTCCTGCCCCACATTCCCAGCACTGCCATTCCCATGGCATGCAGATCACCCTGGAGCTGGCACCTTCCTGCTCCCCATTCCCAGCACTGCCGTTCCCATGGGATGCAGATCACCCTGGAGCTGGCACCTTCCTGCCCCACATTCCCAGCTGGAGCTGCTCTTGCAGCAGGTTTTGCTGACCTGAGCTGTACCTGTGTGTTATGCCAGTGACCCAGGGATGCCCTTGCCCTCCACATGGCCAGCAGAGCCCACCGTGCCCAGCTGAGTCACTGACAACTGCCCAGTGATAATTCCACTGCTCTGTCTAACAAAAAGGATAAAAATGTGGCTGTTTTTTAAAATAAAACATCTCTGACAGATGAGGCAGGAGTTCTCAGATTAGCACCAGAGACCTGGGCGTTGCAGCTCTCCCCATCACACACATTCACGTGGGAGAGATGCAGCCCTGGCTGAGCCCTGCTGTGATCTCCATGAGATTTGGCTCTCAGGATCAGGAAGAGAGGTTTTGGGTTGGGAAGTGGCACGAGAAAAGTGGGAATGAGTTACAAGTCAGGCTGGAAACACAGGGAATTCCAGCACTTGGAGCAGCAAGGATCTGGATCAGACTTCATATGGGGCAGCAAAAATACTCAACACTGGAGAGGGGCTGACCTGAAAATGGGACTTGCCAGGGTATGGATTGCTGCCTCTCTCCCTCCAACTCCTCACTGCTGGTGACCAGTCCAGGAAAGCAGGAATCTGGACCCAGCTGCTTCCCACCTGGCCGAGGGATGCTCCAACCCACACGGGGCTGAGTCTCCCGGCACAAGTACATGATTATTCACAGCCTCCAGCATTTGCATGGTGGAGTCACGAGTCTCACAACACCTGATCTCCCGGGAGAGCTGCCTCCTGCACTTCGGAGGGAACGGCCCACATTCCAAAAGTGGGACTTGGTGTCTCACAGCATCCCACATGGCCCAGCTGTCACCTCCTCCCCTCTCTGTGCAGGGACCAGCAGAGCCCACCCCATCCCTGCCACCTCAGCGAGGCAGAGCAGCAGGGCAGGGGCCCGCAGGGGCACTGACAGCTCCGGAGCTGAGCTGGAAGGGCTGTGCCAAGCCTGCAGTGTCACTGCTTACACAGTCAGCCTGCTCTTTGGGAAGACCAAAACAAACTCCCTCAAAGGACAGGCAGGCAGATGGGCTCGGCTCACGCCCAGCTGGGGTTAGGCTCGTTCCCTCCTCGTCCCCTCTCCCCTCGCTGTGGCTCATCGCGGACGCGTGACTCCAGATGGCAAACAGGGAATATCCTGCCATGCCTTGCTGGCTGCACGTCCAAGGCGTGGAACGATGCACCTGTGGTATTTCAGAAAAGACACACCAAACTTGTGCGAAGAGGGGTCAGTTGAGTCACGGTAACAACTTTCTCCTCCCGTTAGCAGGTCTCCAACAGAGCTAATTACTCATCAGCCCACTAATAGACTCACTCACACTGCACTGCCTGGATCAAGCAGCAGCGATTGTCTGTCTTGTCTTGTTAACCTCAAAGAAAGATCCGACTGTGGTAACGCGATACCCCATCCTTATCTCATCACTTGCTCCTCCAGCCTAAATACGTCTTTCCACGCATGGAGCATCCCTGTCCCAACACCAGCCAGGGGAAGCTTTGTGGTGCTGCTCTGTGGGATCTTGGCTGGGGCCAGTGGGGGTCCCCAAACCCACGGCAGCCACCGTGACCTAGTGTTTGCTCCCCCAGGCAAAGGGCAGCAGGACACTGCTGACCTTCCTGGGGATCCATCTCACCCCTGACCCAAATCAGTGTGCTGTTGTAGCCCCCCATCCTACTGCCCATGGGGGGACACACCCCTCAGGGGCTGGCTGGTCCTAAAGAGAGGACAGAACGTACCCTGCAGCAGCACCCCAGCACTGCCGCCCACCCCATTACTCAGCGGGGCTCTCTGGCACCGGGAACACACCTCCCTGCGCGGGAGCACAGCACAGCACGTGCTTCTGGGGGCTGCGGGACTTGTCATCGGCGCTGTCATCGCCATGAGTAACCACACTTTGCCTTGGCTTCCCCGAGAACATCCCCAAAAAGCCAGGAGCGTGCAGATCTCCTCGCTGGGGGGGGAAAGGCAGGGAGCCACGGCAGCTGCTCGGCTCCCTGCACCGGGGGAAACTGAGGCACGGAGCCACGGCAGCTGCTCAGCTCCCTGCACCGGGGGAAACTGAGGCACGGAGCCACGGCAGCTGCTCAGCTCCCTGCACCGGGGGAAACTGAGGCACGGAGCCACGGCAGCTGCTCAGCTCCCTGCACCGGGGGAAACTGAGGCACGGAGCCACGGCAGCTGCTCATCTCTCTGCACCGGGGGAAACTGAGGCACGGAGCTGCTCACTCCCTGGGGGGAAACTGAGGCACGGAGCCACGGCAGCTGCTCGGCTCCCTGCACCGGGGGAAACTGAGGCACGGAGCCACGGCAGCTGCTCATCTCTCTGCACCGGGGGAAACTGAGGCACAGGGATCCGGCCATGCTGAGCTCCCGGAGGGAGGGTGTCACAGACATGTTTTAGGAAAAATCCTTTCCTAAGGATTTTTTTCTCCTGAGAAGACAAGAAGCCTCTGCTGCTGCTGGTCTTTTTGGAAAAAAAAAAAAAAAAAAAAAAAAGGGGGAAAGAGCTACTGGCTCAGTGGTTTCTAAATAGTTTTTAGTGATTTTCTTTAGCAGTCTCTGTTTCAGGATTCTGCAGGTCTGTTTCAGAACCAGAAAGGACCACCAGGGGTGTCAAAAGAGCAGCATCTCCAGAACAGACCTTCTCCTGAAACTCAGCTCTTTGGACTTGAAACAATGAACTTCCTTTGCATGGGAGGGGGACAAGGCTGGGCCCTGGCAGGCTGGGGACGGGAGGTGACTCAGTGGAGGTGGGGTGGCCGGGCTGGCTCAGCACTGCGGGCACACGCCGTGTCCCAGAGCTCCAGCCCCTCACCCTGGCATCCTCTCCAGCCCCTGCACATGCAGCGTGCCATCATCAGCTGTGACACTCTGCTGACGTCCCCGGATCATGTGGCATCAACCTCACCCGTAATTACCGGCGCAGGAGCTCTCATCCTCCTCCCTCTGATCTCTGCCGGCCTCCCCGATGCCTGCAGCCAGAGCCCGCCCCAGCCCAGTCCCACCCGAACTGGGGGGGCTGCTCATCACCCCAGGCTCCCCCAGGAGCTTTGTTGGTGCCAGGCAGGGTCCCCAGGATGTGGGACTATCTGCAATCCAAGCCTTGTCCCCCAAAATCCCACCTCCACCTGCTGGCCCTGCTGCAGGAGGGGACAAATCTGTCGGGGTCCCCTCCACGGCCGGACCCCGTGGCACCCCAGGGAGGGCACAGGCAGGCAGGTGCCAGGCTGGCCTGGCCAAGGGCAGGGAAGAGCCTTGCAGCCTCCCGAGGAGGGGGGCCGGGCTTAGAAAAGGCTTTTGCTGCCGGAGAGAAGGGATCTCTTGTGCAGAGCCGAGAGGCAGGGGAGCCTCAGAGCCGCCTTTGTTCACAGGAGATGATGATGGCTGCAGGGTCTGCAGCCTCGCACCTCCCTGCCCAGGCTGGACCAGTTACTGCTTTTCTCCTCCCTCAAAGTGATCGTCTTGGCTGGGGGGCTCAGGGTGGCCCCTGAGGACCTCTCAGCCAGAGCCCATCTCTTGCTGGATGGCTTTTCCCGTAGCCATACCAGGTATACCCCAAACTGGGGTACATTGTGGATGGGGGAAGCAGAGTCCAACCTCTTAGGGAACTCCCTGTGTCCCTCCAGCCCCAGCCCCCTCCTGCTGCTCCCTGCCCCACAGCAGGTGGGCAAATCCTCAACTCCCTCCAACAACAGCCTGAGCACCTGTAACAGGATTGCCCGAGGGCACAGCCCTCCAAGCTGTCTGCCCTGCTCAGGGGGCCAGGCACACTGAAAAGAGGCTCTGGCCCTCCCGTGTGTCCCCTCCAGGC
Source organism: Diglossa brunneiventris (assembly GCA_019023105.1). Taxonomy (NCBI): domain Eukaryota; kingdom Metazoa; phylum Chordata; class Aves; order Passeriformes; family Thraupidae; genus Diglossa; species Diglossa brunneiventris. Next base: position 8,490,046 of record CM032376.1, read on the forward strand.
ACAGCCCAGGTGCCACAAGGAAGGCCTGAAGGAGACAGTGTGCCCCGGACAGGTGATTTGGAGGCTGCCAGCTCAGCACACCGTGCCCCAAGCTCAGGACATCACCACAAGGTCCCCAAACCCTCCCTGGACCAGGAGAGACTTGGGGCTGAGGGTGCAATGAGCAGGTGACACTGCAGCCAGCCATGGGGAGGAAATCCCCATGCAGAAGTCACACTGTGGCATCAGCCTGCAGGACCAGGTGCCCCCAGGTCACCCTTTCCTGCCACGGCACTTCCAGGGGACACAGGGAGAGGTGACAGCCCCCCAGTGTGACCGTGTTCACAGGGGTCTCAGGTTGAGGGAAGAGACGAGGATCTGACTCCATGCTTCAGAAGGCTTGATTTATTATTTTATGATATATATTACATTAAAACTATACTAAAAGAAGAAAGGATTTCCTCAGAAGGCTGGCTAAGAATAGAATAAGAAGGAATGAATAACAAAGGTTTGTGCCTCAGACTCTCTGTCTGAGCCAGCTCACTTTGACTGGCCATTAATTAGAAACAACCACATGAGCCCAATCACAGATGCACCTGTTGCATTCCACAGCAGCAGATAACCATTGCTTACAATTTGTTCCTGAGGCCTCTCAGCTTCTCAGGAGGAAAAATCCTAAGGAAAGGATTTTTCATAAAAGATGTCTGTGAGACCCCAGAGCTCCCCTGGGGACGTGGGGGTCCTGCCCCAGGGGGACACACAGCTCCCCAAACCATCCCCTCCATGGAGATGGGCACAGAGCAGCGAGAGGAGCTGAGCACAGCAGTCACCCTTTACTGCCACGACACTCCCAGGGGACACAGGGAGAGCTGACAGCCCCTCAGGGCTCCACTGGGGACGTGGGGGTCCTGCCCCAGGGGGACACACAGCTCCCCAAACCATCCCTTCCACAGAGCAGAGAGAAGAGCTGAGTGCAGCCCGGTGAGCACAGCCCGGCCCAGGGGACACAGGGAGAGGTGACAGCCCCCCAGAGCTCTCTTGGGGACGTGGGGGTCCTGCCCCAGGGGGACACACAGCTCCCCAAACCATCCCTTCCACAGAGCAGAGAGAAGAGCTGAGCGCAGCCCGGCCAAGCAGCGCTGTCGGCAGCGCTTCCCGCAGCTGGGCTTGGCTCCCAGTCAGCTTCCCCCTCCCCAGGCTCCCTCCCTGCCAGGCAGCAATCAGCCCGGCATTCACGGGGCTGCGGGAAGATGACTCGGCAGCGAGTCAGACCACTCTGGGGACAAATGTGCAATCAGTCCCCAGGAACACGCCTGGCTCCCCCGGGAGGCCGGCAGAGCTCCAGGGAATGCCCTGGGGAGGCTGTGGGCATGGGTAGCACTGCACCTTCCTTTGCTGATGCTCCCCCATCCCCAAAAAACCCCTCCGGGGTGCTCGCCCACTCCTGCACCACCCTCCTGACACAGCTTGGGCAGGAGGACCATGGAAATCTCTCCCTCATTCTCCTGCCTTCACTGAAGATGGTCCTGGGAGCGGAGCAGCTGGAAAGCCTCACAGCCCCAGCCTGTTTTCCCTGTCAGACAGCAGCAGGACAACTTTCCAAGTGCTGAGAGCCGGGGAGAATTGTGACTGATGCGTGCCCCAATCCCACCTGTCTGCATCAGCACTCCCAATAACAACCTGGGCAGCACAACAGCCACGCTTTGGCCCACCAGATTCAGGGAGAGCCCCCTCCCCTGTCATTCCATGGATTTGATCCCCCAAACACCAACATTTCCCTCCCCATCTCGGGCACTGGTGTGTCGCTGCTGCCTCACACTGACATTTCTCTCCCCGGATGCCACTTATTTATAGCATGCCTGACCTTTCCCCAAGTTTACATCCTCCTCTCCCTTCCCTTCCACCCACCCAACTCTGGGAACCACCCCTGGGATGCTCCCAAGCCCAGCTGTGTGCAGACATCCCCCAGGGCCCCCTTGGGATGTGGTTCCCCAGCACGGCCATGGACAGCACGGGAGGACAAAGCTGGGGGTGTCTGTCAGGCAGAGCCCCCTCCTTCCCCACTGCAAGGAACAGCTTCCAATTAAAGCAGCTGCCTTTGAAATCCAGATGGCCCATCACTCTTGCTGGGAAGAGGAGAGAGTCTGTTCCGCCGCAGCCCCCTGCGAAGGCAGGGCTGGGGAAAGCAGCAGGCTCCAGCCGTGTGGGTGGGATTTGCCAGCGAGCTGCAGGCTGGAAGGCCAAGGCAGAGCAGGAAATTTGCATTGCAGCCCGGCTCAGGGCTCTGGTGCCGTTCTCTTAGGCTGCAGGGGAATTTCTCTCATTTTTGCCCGACTGTACCAAGACCCAGCTCCCAGCAGGGTCCCCCATCGCTCTCTCCTTGGCCAGTGCAGTGGGTTCCCTCCCTTGCAGGCACCTCCCAGCACCCAACCTCTGTCCAGTTTGGGAAAAATTGCTCTGTGGGGCTGGGGGGGCTGCTCCAGCAGAGATGGAAAGCACGTTTGGAAAACACCCAGCTTCAGCGTCCATCCCTTTGCAGAGCGAACCCCCCTGTTCCTGCCAGCCTGGGGTGGGGGGTCTGGGTGCCAGGAAGGGCATCCCGGCTGCTGGAAGAGCGGGAGCCCCCCGCCCTGCCTGCTGCCTGTCCGTCCGTCTGTCCCTCCCCAGGCGATGGGCTCCGTCCCGACCTCCCGGCCCGCGCCGCCTCTGCTGCTCTAATTACTCCTCTCGCACCCGGCGCCGGGGCCCTCCGACCAAATTACGATCGATCCTCTGCTCCAGCCCAATCGATGCCATTGACTGAGGCATTAGAAAGACAAATCCGGGCTCCCCGCCCCGGGAAGGCGGCGGCGGCCCCGGGGGTGGGAGATGCCACCGCTCATGGTGAGATGTGGGAGGCACAGGGATGCCCTCGCTTGATGCTCTCCATCCCTACATCCCTACGGAGACGGCAAACAGCTCCCAAGACCTGAAAGCACCAGCTCAGTTGTGCAACCGACAGCAGGGATCAAACTCCTGGAGCACACAGCCCTGATCAGCCAGAAATCCCTGGCAGGAAAGGACTTCCCTCCCAAAAACTCCCCTGTTTCTGCCCAGCTCCCACTCTTTTCAATAAAAGAGAGGATTTTCCCTTTTAACCTGCTGAATCAGCAAATCCAGCCTGCATCCCGGCCACCTGAATTAAGCAGCAGTGATGTTTAACAACACTGGCAGCTGGTGAACCAGCTAACCTGGGAAGGGGGAGAGCTCAGTGGGGCAGCCCTGCATGGGACAGGGATGCTGCCATGGTGCTGTGTGGGCTGGGGATAGTCTGGTACAGCTCTGAATGGGACAAGGATGCTCTGGTCCTGCTCTGAACGGGACAAAGATGCTCTGGTCCATCCCTGAATCAGTTGGGGATGCTCTGGTCCAGCCCTGAGTGGGTTTGGGATGCTCTGCTCCAGCCCTGAATCAGTTGGGGATGCTCTGGTCCAGCCCTGAATGGGACAAGGATGCTCTGGTCCAGCCCTGAATGGGATAGGGATGCTCTGGTCCAGCTCTGGGTGGGATGGGGATGCTTCAGTCCAGCTCTGGGTTGGATGGGGATGCCCTGGTTGGGTTGGGGATGCTTTGGTCCGGCCCTGGGTGGGATGGGGATGCTCTGATTCTGCTCTGAAGGGGATAGGGATGCTATGGTCCATCCCTGAATCAGTTGGGGATGCTCTGGTCCAGCCCAGCATGGAGCAGGGAGGACACGACCCAGCCCTGCCTGGCACAGGGATGGGCCATCCTCCACCACACCACACAAGGAACAAATTCCAGGGCTGCCCAGTAGCCACCAGCAAGGCTGCAGTGGGGAATAATTGAATCACAGCCTGGACGAGGGATCACTGGCTAAAATCCCCCCTGGCCCAGCGTTACACAGATGGGAAACAGAGGGGGGCCACCCCTGAGCCCCCTCCTCCCAGGAGCAGATAATAGACCCCGTGTGAGCAAATTACAAGGAATTTGCAGCCATCCCATCTAATCCACAGGGGAGACATCTGAATCCTACAAGGAGCATTTGGCTTCTGGGTATAGAGGAGCTTAGAGACATGCAGAGGCATTAAAAACACGCCTGGGGATTAAGCTGGGAACTGGGAAGGGAGAGCACAGCTGGAGACCATGAGGAGCTGTGGGAGAAGATGGTTGGGGCTATCCAAGGGCTGTGGGCAAACTGGTTTTAGGCAATGTCCAAGTGTCCCAGTGTTCTGATCCAGGCTTGGAGCCTGAGGCATCAGTGGTGGAGGTGGGAACCCACGGGATGCTGCCAGAAAGATGGGATCTAACCATGGTGTGTAAAAGTGAGGTATCACAGCATTTTGGGCTCCAACATTTTGGGCTCCAACACCCAAGCAGGCACCAAGAGCTGCAGCCTGTGCCCAAACCCACATCCAGGTCAGATCACCCAGTCCTGGGGTCAAGCAAAGTCAGCCCCAAGCATCCCCCCAGGATCAGGTCCATGCCAGTGGGGTCTTCCAAGGATAGACTTTGGCAACGTCCCTCATCATTTGGGATTTATTCTGATCATCTCTAATCCTCTGCCTTGATTGCTGAGGCCCCCAATCTCATTAGTTGGGCTATGCTGGGTCATTATTGATGTTGGGGGGTGTTTAAAATTGATATTAATCCCCTCTCAATAATCTGGTATTTATTGTTTTTCATTTTTAACCTCCCATGTTATTAAGATGAGCTGAGCCAGCTCCTTATTTCTGGGGGCTGCCCCATCCCAGCAAACCCTTGAAGGCTCCCAAAAACCTGATTTATCCCAGCCCATGGAGGAGATGCTACCTCTGGCCTTTGTAGGCTGTGAGCATCACTGAGCTGCCAACAACCCAGCAGCACTGACCCCCAGCTGCTCTCCTTTAAACCTGTTATTATCATTTTTCTTAATTACCACAGAAACAAGCGGCTTCCACTCGGCACGTTCAGGACACGGCGAGTGCCTGATGAGGAAGGAGCCATTAGCACCCCGTCAAAACAGCATCTCAGAAAGGATCTTTGACAAAATTGTCACCAGAGAGGCAGGGGGAGCGAGGCAGCCCGGCACAGTTGTACATCATTTTGACAGCTCGCATTAAGACAACTTCAGGCACCTCTGGGAAATTACCTCCCCGTTAAACAGAGCCAGGCACAGTGCCTGGGGGCTGAGCTCAGCAGCTGGGGCAGAGCAGGGAGGAAGGTGCCCTGTGGGAGCGCTGGGGGGCTGCACGGTAAGGACGGATGGAGATGAGAGATCTCTGCAGCCAGGTCAGGAACTCGGGGTTTATTGCAAAGGGCCTGGGTGCAGGGCCCTGCTGGGAGCTGCCAGCCACAGCTCAGAGCAGGCCCGAGAGAAGAGAGGGGGAGAGAGGATGAGAGGGTAAAGAGAGCGAGGTTCCCGTTACAATACAGTAAATCTTCTTCTGCGTTGAATATTCTAATTCTCACTAACCAATCTAGTCCAAGATACAAATCCTATAGCATTTACATACAGCCTATAAGAATCATTACATTACCATACTGTGTTACATTTTAAACCCTAAAATCTACTCTTTGGGCCCCTTCTGCCAAGCTGTAGGGTCTGCTCTGACCCTTGGAGCTGTCTGCAAGCAGAGGGTGTTGTTCCATCAAAAGGGGATTACCTTCAGCCACACCATTATTTTCCAGTTGTTCAGTAACTGAGGGATCTCAAAGCTTGCTTTCATTTCAATCTCGCTTATACTTTCTATATTCTCTAAATCTTTTGCCAGACAATTATATTGATAAGGCTTTCCTGTTTCTTCTTCCCCAACAGTGCCCCCGGGGGTGCCCAGTGCATTCAGACCAAGGGTTTGCCTCAGTTTCCCCAAGCACAGGCACAGCTGCTGGTGCTGCCTCACCCTGGATGATCAGAAGGGGTTTCCTTCCCTCTCCCAGCTCCGAGCTGAGCTCAGAGCTGATGGCTGCTTCTCCGCCTCCTCTCCAGACCCTTGGCAAAAAGCAAAATGCCAATAACTTTGGGAACAGCTCGTGTTTAGCTTGGCAGGCCGGCTATTGTTCCTATACTGCAGGCGCAGGGATGGCACAGACATGTTTGGGGTGGATGCAAGCTGTTCCCTCCAGCCCCACCACAGCAAGTGTCAGCTCCCAGCTGGAGGCACATCAAGCACGGCTTTTTGGGATGAAACCACCTCCAAAGGCTCCCCAAATTAATGGGGTGGGAGAAAACCTGCTGCAAATGCCTTCCCATCCCCATAGTAACCCATCCCTCCATCCTAATCGGGCTGCTCTGGGCATATTTCTGCCCAAAGGCAGCAAGTTTTTAGCACAAGGTAGGAGAAATGATGGAGCAAAGCCAAAGTCAAGTACCACCAGCTCCAGCAAGTGCCTGGAGAAGCTCTCAGAGAGCAAAGCAATGCAGAGGCAACAGTCCAAGGTAAAGATGTGGGGGTAGGGAGGGCAGCTTCATGGTTGTGCTGTATTTTTAGTTCCTGGGTTTAGGAGCCAACAGTTTAATAGGGGAGGTTGTTTTAATTGGAACTACAGTCACTAAGAAAAACACAAGAGGAGTAAATATAGAAAAATAGTCGTGTTTCTGAAGGTTCTTTGGTATTTGTCTAATTAAATGGAGCATTTTAATTGCACATCAAACAGTGCCATTTCTAAAAAAAAAAATAACCCACAGGCATTTGCCTTGATTTGAAAAGCAGCTGACACCGACTTGGCAAAACAAGTCTGGACCCCCTCATTTGCAAAGGAGATTTGGAGACACCCCAGGATGTTCCACAATCATCAGCCCAAGGATGAGGAGCTGATGGACCCCAAGTGGTTTGGGATCCAAACCCACCTGCAGCTCCCAGGGGATCCCTAACACATTGTTCCTACCAGGGAAACCCTCTGCTGGAGGTCCTGGATGTAATCTGGATGCCAGGAAGTTGCTATGCCCTGGTCCAGGAGGAGAGGAAGCTGCTGGTACTGATGAGATGCTGCTCAAAGTCAGACACTCTAAACCCAGGATCTGGAAAGAACCAAGCAGCCAGTGAACCACCAGAGAACTACAGAGCACATGCCCATGAAGATGCCAACCATCTGGGCACATGCGATGAGCAAAAAAGCCATTTTTCTGTGTTGTTCCAGACATCCTGATGTCAGGCATCACCAGGTATGGAACCTTTTCAGAGCTAGAGACACCCAAGAGCTTTTTTTGATCCTTCCTCCTCCCGTACCTGAGCAATGCACAGCCATCACTTGCAGCTGTGCAACCCACAGCTCCCTGCCTGCCACTTTGAAACGGCTCCCCAGCAATTACCTCCACAAAAAGTTATTAAGAAACGTCTTTGTCTGGAAGGGATTAGAATGGCAGTCATTAAAAAAAAAAAATTGGCATGAAGAACTATGTATATTGCAAAACAAAATGTGTTGCTTTTTAATATGTTTTTATAACCCAAACAAATTTGTTTCTCACACTCTCAGGCTGGAAAAAGGAGCCGTCCGACAGTTTAGGATTGCAGTTTGCAGTCAGCTCCGCCAAGGAATCTGTTGCAAAGCTGTCGCAGCAGATAAACGCCGGTTCCCCGCTGCGCTGCGGCTCCGCCGGCCCCGCTCCGGTCACCGCGCGGCCGGGAAGGTGACACGGAGCTCGGAGCCACGGGGACAGCAGTACCTGCGCCACCCCCCCGACAAGGACACGGTGGCCTTGCACGAGGCAGCGCAGCCTCTGCAGGGTCTCGCTCCCTGCGCTGGGATCTCACCAGGAGATGCCCAGAGGGCAGAAACCCTCCTCTGATCACCCCATCCCCACCACCACCCGCTCTTCCCTCTCCCACCCGGGCCTGGCTCCTCACCAGCAAAACGGGAGCAAGAAAATCCCAGCAGATGATTTTATTTATTTATTTTTCCGGGAACAAGTGCAGAGCCCCAGCTCCTCGAAGCATTTGAATATATGAGTGTCTTTTGAGGCGCTGACAAGGAAATGCAGCTCCAGGCTCAGCCAGAGCATCCCTGCAACCTAAAACTGCAGGAAAACACCTGCAGGGACCCTCCAGCACCTTTCTGATCCCTGGGGTCAGTCCCACTGGAGAGCAAGGCAAGAACCGAGACATCCTTGGTCAGCTGGGAGAGGCTGGCAGAGCCTGAGCATCCTTTGGGAACAGGGAAGGCAGAGCAATCCCCTCCCTGCTGCAGCACTGCCCTACATGTTTTCCTCCCCCAAAACATCCACGGGCTGTCACTCGCCTTTTATCACCAGAGCAGCGAGACAGGGCAGGAGATGCTGCTCCCAAATTCCCCACGCTGTCATCGAAACTGGGAAATCTGGAGATTCCCAGCTGGTTGCCTGAGGGGGTCCAAGGAAATTATGCATTCCCTGCAGGAAAGCTGCCTGCAGCAGGCAGGGAGCCATCCCAGGCAGCCCCCGGGGGGGGATGCTGGTGCTCACTCTGCTTTCTGCTCAGAGAATGGCTGATTCACGCTTATTCCAGGCTTCCCCTGCAAAACCTTGGATGAGGACAGCACTCCAAGCTGGGCGGGTGTCTTCCACAGCCCCACGCTGGGCTTCCCTTCGGGAGGGATGCTGTGAGCCAAAACCGTGGTGTTTTGTGTAAAAACATGAGAGAAGGCCTTACGAATTAATTAAGGAGAACCAAGCATTCCTGGGGTAAACCAGCCCAGCCCCAGACACCTGCAGCTCCCCCCAGCTGCTGCTCCGACCCTCAGACCTGCTTAGTTTTAGGCAGCACTAAAAAAAAGTCAACTCTATTTTAACAGCATATTTTTGCCTTTAAAATTAAGTCCTTAAACGATGCAAAGCAACAGATCAAGGATGGTGCGGGCTCAGAAAAGGAGCAGGAATTCCCCAGCACAAGCCAGGTTAGATGTTGGGGAACAGGGAAAGCAGGATAAAGGCAGGGGGAAAAAATGGGTAGAGGAAAGATCTGGGACCGTTTTCAGACCAATTTCTGCCCTATGAGGACACACTTGGTAAGGAGCAGGAAGAGCAGCTGGGCACCCACAAGCTCTGGGCACCCATGAGATGTTCTCCTGGCTCCACAACCCACAGCTCCCTTCTACCCATCACCCCACAACTCTTCCCACCCCTCAGACCCCCTCCAACATTCCTGGGCTCCACCTGAGGCCACGCAGGCACAGGCAGAGTCAAACAATGGCCCTGGCGCGTTGTTAATTTGCCAGGATAGAGGCAATTAACGACACCACGCTTCGGGAACTCCTAATTGGTTTTGTGCCGTCTCCTATGGACACAGGTCCCTGCTCGGGGAGCTCTTCCTGTGAGAAGCACCAGGAGGGGATTAGAGCAGGGGTACACGCAGGAGCTGGTGGATATTTATGACCACTGTGAGATAAAGAGCGAGGTGAGGCGGGTGACGCTTATCCCGCGGCAGCGCTCCATCAGCGCCGCGCCCCAGGCGCGATAACGGCTCCGAAATGTTGGGTGTGATGGATGCTCCGTGAGACTGACAGTTGCTGGGGCAACCACATGCAGAGGTACCCAATCCCCCCCTCGGAGGGGCTCCAATAGGGATGGGGTCCCAGGGTCAGGTGGGGACAAGCTCATTGGCCAGAGAGCAGCGTTACACGGCACAATTACTTTTTATGGGTAGCTGTGGTTTTAATTGCTTTGTAGAGGCTTGAGGGTGCATTTACTGGAGCAACACAAGGGATGCAGAGAATAAGGAGACCCCCAGGGGTCCTGCAGCAGGGTGGTGGGACTTCAATCCCCTAAATTTACCACAGATTTTGGAACAAAAGCGTCTCCCCAGGCACCTCTGTAACCCAGGCATCCAGACCTAGAGGCTGGCTCTGCCACGGGGTATCTGGGAACACGCCACCGCATCCATCTCCCTGGATAACGAGGTTTTCCTCCCTGGGAGCGAGGAGCTCAGCACGGGGGATGTTCATTAGTGCCTGCAAAGCCACGTGGAGACACACACAGCTGCCAGGGCTCTGCATGGACCCTGCGGACAGACATAGGAGCTGCAACGCTGAAAGAGCCGGAAAAGGTCTGGTCCAGCCCAAAATTACCTTTTGTGTCTGGGAACTGAGTAAGAAACAATTTCCCTGCTAACCAAGCAATACCAGCAGGTTTTCCTGCCCATGACAAAGCTGTGGAGAAGCAGGACTCCCCTAACAGACAGCAGCAGCCACTCCATGCCCAGAGCCCTCCAAGCTGCATTCTCTGGAGCTCAAAGCAGAATCCCCATCAGAAATACAAGTCCTGCTGGGGGTAGGGTTCTGCCAGCCCTATCCTGATGCACACACCAAGGTTGGTTTGCCAACCAAACTTCCAAGGGGAGGGGATATCCTCTTACAACCAGAATCCCACCACACAGCCCAGCCATGCTGACAGTACCTGGCCAGGAGAGCCATAGGATCACCAAAATGGGCAGGAACCAGGGCAGAGAAGTTGGAATGCTGGAAGGGATTTCCCTCCCCTATTTAAAGCTTCATGCTCTGCAGCTGGGGTTCCCCCAGGTTTGGGAGGTTCCAGGTGTTTCCAATCAGGGCAGGTGTTGCCCCTGCACCATTCCCCACCCCACATTCTGCTCCTGCTCCTGGCCATGCCTTTGGGAATGCTGTTCCCCTTCATTCCCCTCACCCATGGGAATTCCTATGCTCCCAACCCAGAGCAGCGATGTCCTCCCCCACTTAAAATCCTCTTCCCCCCTTCAGCCCACATTGATTATTTTCCTCCATTAAGAAGCTGCATCCGTGGCTACAAATCCGCCAGCGGCTCATCCCTCACCCCTGCCTCCCCACTCCAGTGCTCCTACATTAGTGCCTCCATCCATCCATCCATCCATCCATCCATCCATCCATCCATCCATCCATCCATCCATCCATCCATCCATCCATCCATCCATCCATCCATCCATCCATCCATCCATCCATCCCAGCATCAACCTCACCAGGAGCTCTCTAAAATATCCTCTAAGCCAGGAGTAAACTCCCCCAGGAGGAGTGGCGATGTGTTTGCTACCCTTCCCAGCAGTGGGGCAATGTGTGCACCTGGCCCAGCAGAAAATTCCAGAGAATTCCACACCAGCATGATGCCAGTGCCTTCATGGAGCTGTGCCCAGACTTCAGCTGTGCCCAGCCCCAGCTGTGCTCCACATCTGGGTAGCTTGGGAACATTCTTTGCCAGATACCTGGAGGAGAGGAGTGCAGGAGGTCACAGCCCACAGCCACCTGAGCCTCCTCCACCTTCTCCTCGGATCAATCATCTCCAATTAGCCCCGAGGAAGCGGCACATGGAGAACCGGAGGCACCAGCATCGGCACAGCCCCCACCCGAGCATCCCCCCCTCTGACGTCCCTCCAGTGACACCGGGGGAAGGAGGGGGCTGCAGGGGAGTGGGCGGTCATTGTTCCGTAGGAAAATGAGTCCCCCATCCCCTGCCCTCCTCCTCCTCCCTGGTCCCCCAGGTTGAAGCACAAAGAATAGACCCAGTTGCTGGCGGGGCTGAGTAATGCTCTGAGCTGCTCCTCCCCGGCAGTGAGTAATGCCGCTTTTGTCTTCCCTGCCGGCACCACATTAGCCGGGAACGCGGTGTTAGCCGGGAACAGGGTATTAGGTGGGAACGCGGTGTTAGCCGGGAACAGGGTATTAGGTGGGAACACGGTGTTAGCTGGCAATGAGGCATTAGCCGGGAGCACGAGCACTGCAATAGCCGGGAATGCAGCATTAGCTGGGAACACGGTGTTAGCCGGGAACAGGGTGTTAAGTGGGAACACGGTGTTTGCTGGGAATGAGGCGTTAGCCAGGAGCACGAGCACGGCATCAGCTGGGAACGCGGCATTAGCTGGGAACGCGGCGTTAGCGGGGAACACGGGTGTTAGCTTGGAATGAGGCTTTAGCCGGGAACACGGCGTTAGCCGGGAACAGGGTGTTGAGTGGGAACACGGTGTTTGCTGGGAATGAGGCGTTAGCCAGGAGCATGAGCACGGCATCAGCCGGGAACGCGGCATTAGCTGGGAACGCGGCGTTAGCTTGGAACACGGGTGTTAGCTTGGAATGAGGCTTTAGCTGGGAACACGGTGTTAGCCGGGAACAGGGTGTTGAGTGGGAACACAGTGTTTGCTGGGAATGAGGCGTTAGCCAGGAGCACGAGCACGGCATTGGCCGGGAATGTGGCTTTAGGTGAACACCGTGTTAGGAAACAGGTTCTTAGGTGGGAACACGGTGTTAGCCGGGAACACGGCGTTAGGTGGGAGCACCGCATTAGCTTGGAATGAGGCGTTAGCCGGGAGCACGAGCACGGCATTAGCTGGGAACGCGGCGTTAGCTTGGAATGAGGCATTAGCCGGGAACATGACCAGGCGTTAGCCGGCAACGCGGCTTTAGCCGGGAACGCGGCGTTAGCCGGGAACGCGGCGTTAGCCACGAACGGTGCTCCCGGCACAGCCACGGCTGCTGCGGCGTCCCGGGGATGACACCTCAGGGGTGGCACTTGCTGCTTACACGTCACACGATGCCACCTCTGCCCATGATGCCGTGACACCTGTGCCCGTCTGGGGACACCTGGCACAGGCAGCGTTGGTTGGGTGCCCTGGTTTGCCATGGCCATGGTGGAGGGGCACCTCAGGCTCTCCTCGCTGTCTGCTGGACCCCGCGAGGCACCAGGTCTGCGGAGAAGCACCTTCCCACTGGGTGCCATGGAAACGTGGCTCCCCTGGAACAAAGCAGTCTCTGCTTCCACCTGGATTTTCCTCCTTCATTAGGAAACACACAGGTGTGAAGGGTTTAACCCCAGCAGCCAGGGGTTGCCCAAAACTTCTGCCAGCATCTGCCCCTGGGGTGAGGGGTTTCACCCCTGGCTTTCCCCCAGGGCACATTTTGGGGTGCGAGGTCAAGCCCCGAGGGTCCCCAGAGCATCCTTCCCTCCCAGTGTGGAGTCACTTGGCACTGGTGCCACCAAGGCTGTGGCAGCAGCGCAGGGCTGGCGGGTGGCTCCTGCTCTGGCACCCACACGGCAGATGGTGAGCCTCTCGCCTTGTGATTGGATTTTATTTTGTAATTTTTGGCTGTTATTTCGGTCCTCAGCCCCCTCTCCCCTCCCTTCTCGTTGCCGTGTCCCCTGGCCACCTCCCTCTTGGGAGGGCAGAGATGGCTGTGGCAAGCATTGTGGTTTTGCTCAGAGTAGTGGAGCCTGGCTTTCAGTGACTCTCCACAGCCCTTGGTGGCTTCCCTGTGGGACATGGCAGGCTGGCAGTGTCCCACATGGAACAGCACTGGCTGGTGCTGAGATCAATCATCTCCAATTAGTCCCCACCAGTCCCCAAGTTTCTTACAGCACTGACCCAGGCAGATGATGTTGTGTCCCCTCGCTGAGGGCTCCTCTGCACATCCCTGGGCACAGGGACATCCTGGCATGCCCTGAGGAGGGGACAGTGCTGGCAAAGAGAAGAACACCAGCCCCATCTCTGCCCAGCATCTCCCTGAAGGGCCATGAACAGCACGAGCTTGCTGGGTCTCAGCCCAGTTCCCAGCAGGCAAGAGACTGGTGTCACCAAACTGATGTGACAAGCAGCACAGACAGCTGCAGGGATGTCCCTCCTCAGGGCCTGATGTGTCCTTTTCAGGAGCCCTGAGAGCCTGGTGCCACAGCGAGGATGATGCCACTCGTGCCCACAGCACCCAGCAAAGCCCCAAATGTGGGTCACGGTCACCAGCAGCGACCTCACACATGAGCCCCCGGCCACTCACAGGGGTGACCAGCACTGATGAAGAGCACGGTGATGAGGCTCTGGGATGCTCCTGTGGGGATCCAATTTCTCTCCCAGTGCCTTTTCCATGGCCATGCAGCTGAGCTGAGGGAGAAGCCTCTCCGCAGCGCTACGAGTTCAGCAGCTCAGCTGCGCCGGGGAGAGGGAAAGAAAGAAAGAAAAAATCCCCAGCGCGAGCAAGACAGACTATAAATAAAAGCTGGAGAAGTGGGAGGCAACAGCCACGAGGGCTTTCTGAAGCAGCAAGAAAAGCAGGTGCATGTTGGCTCTGGCTCTTGATGCCTTTGTGTTTCCCGAAGAAGCCTGGGTATCCCTAATAGCCGGGCTCCGGGTGGGAGCGGGGCCGGGCTTCCCTCCCGGAGCTGGGAAGGCACAGACATCTGAAGAGCAAATTCTGCTCAGGATGGATGGGAGCGACGTCGCTGAGCCTGGGGAGTGAAGAGAGCCGAGGAAGAGGGAGGAAGGGAGGGAATGGAAGGCTGAAAGGGAGCTGCCGGCACCGACACAGCCCCGGCAGCTTCAGGTTTAATGGATGAAGGGGATCCTCCAGACGGAATTCCTACCGGATTTAGTGGTGGATGGAGGGAACTGCCAGAGCTCAGCCTTGGGTGCATCCACACCGGGATCCCTCCAGAAACTGCTCCACAGGGATACAGGAGCAGTGGAAGGAAGCGGAATGCCTGTCACCCCCCAGGGTCACCCCGAGCTGCTGGGGATGGGGACCCCGCGCTCCACCGGCGCCTGCCAGCACGGAAGGAGTGGAAAGAAGAGAGGAAGAGAAGGAGACAGATGGGCAGCGATGGAAACATAAGTTAACTCGAAGGAAGCGGATAAACAGCAGGCAGGGAGCAGATCCCAGCACATATGCTGTGCCGCAGCCAGCCAGGCACAGGGAGCTTCCTCGCCATTCCTGCTCCCCAGGCCTATGGACAGGGCTGGGCCGTGTGGGAGGTGGGCAGCAGGATGGGGTGAAGGCTTGAGGCTTGGGGTGTAAACCCTGGGAAGGTCCAAGGCTGGGGCTTGCAGCTTGGGAGCAGCTCACGGCCGTGAGGCATTGTGGAAAAACAAAGCAAAATCCGGCCAAAGCCACAGAGGAGCATCCATGAGATGGAGGTGACTCCCAGCTGGGAATCACAGACCAGTTCCCTATGACAGCTGAGCTGGATTTGACCAAGGAGAGATGGTTCCTCCCTGGCTGGCAGGGACAGGCAGGGCAAGCAACTGGATTTGGGCTAGGTGAATTCTCCAGCCTCAGTTTCCCCAGGCATGAGAGGGGAGTGGAGCAGCACCAGCTCCTTCAAAGGGCTGGCAGGATCAAACACCGCTCCTGGTGCCGGTGCAGCAGCAGCTGCAGGTCACTTCTGAGGACTCCAGCAGCTGATGGACAGGGAATGAAGTCAATCCAAAGCCGAAGCAGGGAGGCTGAGACCCTCAAAAGTCCTTGAGCCCTGCAGCACGGTGCTGCCTGCTGATTATGGGGGACCCCAGCGCCAGCACAGCATCACCGGCTGCTCCGGCCGTGCCACCACGGCAGGAGGGGACCCCGGGCACCCCGCAGTGCCCCTCCTGCCCACAGCAGTGCGGTGGGGTCTCTGCTGAGGGGACTCTGAGCTGCCGCAGCCCCCGACTCGCCCAGAATAACAAGCAGGCGGAGCCGCGGAGCTGCCGAGAGCGCCTCTCCAGCGACGTTCGGCCGGGTGCTAATGAGCCCCGGGCTCTCCGATCTGCTCAGCGAATGTCATGACCCAGATTAATTGCTCAAAAAGACACCCAAAGGCTGCTAATAAAATAAAAAAGGAAAAAGGAGAAAAAAAAAAAAAAAGAGAGAAAAAATCAACCCCACAACAAGCCCCTTATAGAAGCCAGCACCCCTCCCTGCGCATCCCAGCGCCGGCAGCCCGGAAAGCGCTGCCCGTGTCGGGAATGTGTGTCAGGGCAGAGGGCCAGGCAGTGCCATGGGCGCACACAGCCGCCCTTGTTCCCCGCTCCCCTCGGGGGCTCGGAGCCGCCCGCCGGCCCCGCCGCACAAGGGCCGCCTGTTCGAGCACCCGCGCTCCCGGCGCCGTCCCAGGGGTGGCCAGCAGGACGGGATGGTGCCACAGGACCCCACAACCCTCGGGGGCTGCAGCTTTACCCCCTCGGAGGGAAACTGAGGCGTTGGGAGCCGAGTGCTTCAAGGGACAGAGCTGTTTCAATGTCACCCAGGTCCTGCTGGCACAGGGCATTGCGAGCAGGTGGCCTTTGCATCATCCCTTCCTCTCGAGAGCAGCCTTTCTCCTGGAGCCTGCAGACATCAGCTTTCCCAAGCCTTTGATTTCCCGACCCTCCGGCAGCGTGTGGCTGGCCCCGGGGGGCTCTCGTGGCTGTCACTCCGCTGCTTGTTACCTTCTGCACCGACTCAGAGACTCCCACGCAGCTTCAGCACTTCCCGCTGCCATGGCCACGGCCACTGCCACCCCCGAGGTGCCCCACCACATCCCCCAGCGCTGGAGGGTAGGAAACCCTCTGCAGGGATGTCTGTACCCAAGGGATGCTCCCACCAGGACAGGGTCTTCACAGCCATGGGCTCAATTGGCTACAGCTGACAGCCCGGCTGTGGGGCCATAATCCAGTTATTGCTTGAAAATACCTTCCTGCTCAGAATAAAGGTCTTCATCAGCCCGTGGACATGGCAGCTCTCACCCTTCTGCAGCCCTGAGAAGGACGAGGGGGCTGGAGGGTCTCCCTGCCAAGAAGGCAGGAGGAAAAGGAAGAAAGGGAGTGGGGGCAGATGGGAGATGACCACCCACCCACCCGGCTGCTGCTCCCCGGCCTCCAGGACTCCTGACCTAGTTATTAGCCATGGAGGCAAAGCACAAAGCAGAGAGGGAAGGGGGGAAGAGCCCAGGCTCAGATCTGCAGAAATCTGTGGGTGATGGACAGGTTAACCCGGGGCACTTCCAGAACAGTCTGCGAGACAGAGCCTGGCTGTGAGCCACCACAGCTCAGCCCGCCGTCGGTCATGCCGAGCCACGGAGACATTCCCAGATCTGGGAGAAGACACCCTCTGACAAGAGACCTAAACTGCTGCGCCCACGCAGCCGAGAGCAGACATGGGGGCTGCCATCCCCCCCGAGCTCCTCCACTGTGGGCACTCGGGGCTGCCGGGGAGAGGCAGCACGAGGAGCGGAGAGAGAAAACCGGGGAGCTCAAATGAGAATTAATAAGCCACAGATTGGTAGCAGCAAGAGGAATTAACGCTGCGAAGAGGCTGCCAAGTGCCACGGGGAGAGAGAGGCGCTTCCTCGGATTTCCGCTCTGCTCGGAGCCGTGCCTCTCATCCCGGCAGCAAAATGGAGCCAGCCCTGGCCTTGCTTTATCCCAGCACCTTCAGAGGCAAAATCCTCGAGCATGCCTCGGGCTCTCTGGGGAGCACAGCAGCCGTGTCCTGGATGCACCACAGCCTGCTCATGCCAAACCCGGGATCTGTAACATGCCAGCGTGTGCTCAGCAATGCCAGCAGCTGGATCGGGACCCATTTGGGCAGCAGCGAGCAGACCAGCTCTATTCCTGGCTCCTGGTACGTGCGGGGCTTGGGAAGCAGCCTGCAGCCTTGCCTGGCACACCGGAGCCTGACTGCCAGCCCTAAAGCATCCCTGCAAGACAAGCACCGTGCCCAGGGATCCCTCCGTGCCGGGCAGGAGCAGTTATTGCCTGAAAATACCTTCCTGTTCAGAAAAAAGGTCTTTATCAGCCCATGGACCCTTCTGCAGCCCCGAGAAGGAGGAGAGGGCTGGAGGGTCTCCCTGCCAAGAAGGCGGGAGGAAAAGGAAGAAAGAGAGGGGGAGCAGATGGGAGATGACCACCCATCCATCTGTGTCCGTCTGAGCGCCCAGCAGGATGTGCAGGGGAGATGCTCCCCGTCCCCAATCCCCGGGACTCCTTTGGGGACCGAGAGGTGACACTCGGGAGCCCGCAGCTTCCCTCTCCCCGCCGGCAGCTCCAGCCCCGCGCGGTGCCGGCTGCGGGCGGCGGTGGCTGCAGCGGAGGTGGGAGCGATGATGACTCAGGAGATAATGAGGCAGATCAGAAGGAGGAGAGGAGCAGTGAGAGGACGCGGAGAGGAGGCAGCTGTGTCCTTCGGGCCCACACCCGCTCCCCCTGACGTGGCACCTCAGCTGCGGAGCAGGAACGCGCACCCCCGGCCCTGACTCACCCGGGGGGCGCGGCAGCACCGGGGTGGGGCCATTATTTAAGCCCGTCCGTCCTTCTGCCGGGAATGGGGGTCTCCAGGCAAGGAGGTGAGAGGGGCTACACATGGGGAACCACCAGGGAGATGGCTTTGGGGTCCCACCAGCCCCCCACCCATTGCCCACTGCTCGGGGTCTCACTGCTGTGCCACCCCACAGGGAGCCCATGGAGCAGCCCCCTGGCTTTGAGCTTCCTACTTTTCATCCCACCTGCTCCCAAACCTGCCTGTTCCCCAGCTCCTGATGGATAAACAGCCCCTCCTGCTTGGGGAAACTGAGGCAGGGAGGCACCAGACGCGCCCGAGGCTGATGTTCCCAACCAAGACAGCAAGGGAAACCAGGAGTCCTGGCTCCTGTGCTCATTTTCATCCCAAGCTCATTTATAAAGTCATTTTCCCTTTGTGCCAGTGGCACCATGGGCTGACCGACGTCGCTGGATCACTCTTTGCTTGCCAGTCTGGGTGGCTTCATCCCCACCCAGCGCCAGAGAAGGAACTTCTGGCCCTGAGAGGCTCCCCTGCCTCGCTGTGCATCCCCAGGTCACAGCACATCACCTTTCCCAGCCTCAGTTTCCCTTCTTAACCAAGACCTGGCACTGCTGGGTGCCTCGGTGTCCCCCCTGTCAGAGTTGAGCCTCAGGGAACTTCCCAGCAGAGCCAGACTGGGCCCCTCCATCTCTCAGCATCTTCCTTCCCCGGGAGCTGAGCCTTGGCAAGGGGAAGGAGCTGCTTATGCAGAGCAAATGGAATCAATCAAAACAAAAGGCAGCGGGCCTGATTCTATTTATTACCCATCCAAGGGTGTCAAACGCCTCTCCAGACATCCACAGCCATATGGAGAGGGGGAACCCAGCGGGGCCACCCCGGTGGGCAGGGACAGGCAGGGCCAGCCATGACGAGTCATTCACCCTGCTCTGTCCCTCAGCTAGTCCTGGGGCACCTCCCAGTCCCTGCCAGCCCCACTGCCTGGCACCCTCAGCCTGCTCCTTGGGGCTGCACCAGTCCCCAGCCTCCCACTGCTCAGGGATGATGGCACGGAGCAGCCAGGGCACGTGGAGTGGGGGAGGATGAGGAGCAGGGCACTGACACCTGCCCAAAATAGCTGGCACTGGATGCAGCACCACCTCCACGGACACTTCAGGCACTCAGGATCCATGATGGAGGATCCAGCAGCAGGATCCAGCCCACGCTACCGAGTGAATTAAATCTGTGCCTGCTTTTCCAGGAATGTCACTCATGTTAACACACTCCCTGAGCTCCAGGTACCTTCTCACCTCTCCCTCTGCCTTCCCAGCTGCTGGAAAAGGTGAAGCTGGAGTGCTCCTCTCCCAGCTGGGGCAGTCCCAGCCCTCTGGCATTGAACAGAAGCTGGCAGGGGCAGGAAGACCAGAGAGAGAGGGTTTATTGACCGCTGGTGTGGTTGCAGCAGGGCAGTGCATGTCACAGCCCGTGTGCCAGAGGGACACCTGGCTCCTGGCGTGTGTGGCCACGAGGGGGAAGGGGCCTTTGTGCCTGAGGGCTACTGCAAAACACCAGAGCCTCCTGTCCTGCCTGGCTGGCACGGGGCTGAGCCCAGCTCAGGGCTAAGAGCACACCTGGGCACAGCTCCTGGGGCTGGCACCTCCAGGTGAGCCATGCTGGGCTGCAACCTGCTCTTCTCTCTGTGCCCAGCACGGCTGCTGGGCTGTGCCTCAGTTTCCCCTTCCTGGAGCCTGCCCCACCTGCCAGTGCTGGGAACTGCTGATGACAGAAGGAGCAGAGGGCAATCCCCGGGTTCCAGCTCCGGGGCGTTCAGCCCATGCCGGCACTGGCAGCCCCCGGGGCACAGCCGTGTGCTGTGAGCCATTCCCCAGGCAATGAGGAGATGCCAGCTGGGCTTCGTGCTTCTCGGAGAACAAGCAGGGCCACGCAGCTTCCCTCCCATCCCACTTGGCTGAAGCTGCATCCCTCGGGGCCCCGGCGCTGGCCCTGCCCCGTTGGAAATGCCACGGGGGCACTCGGGGGGCTGGGGCAGGGTGGGACTTCCCGCCGGAGCCCGGCAGCGCGTCCCAGCTCCGGGGCGGCGGGCAGGATGGTGCTGTGATGACGATGATGATGATGATGATGATGCTCAGCGGGGGATGAAGCTCCCGCCGCGGCTGCAGGCTCCCCCTGGCGGCCCCGCCCCGCCCGGAGAGGGGCAGGGATGGCAGCTCCCATCAGAGGCATTCCCATCAGCAGCATTCCCACCGGTAACATTCCCACTGACAGCATCCCGCACCGGCCACATCCCGCACCGGCCGCATCCCGCACCGGTGCAGCCCACACCGGCCTCATCCCGCACCGGTGCATCCCGCACCGGCCTCATCCCGCACCGGTGCATCCCGCACCGGCAGCATCCCGCACCGGTGCATCCCGCACCGGCAGCATCCCGCACCGGTGCATCCCGCACCGGTGCAGCCCACACCGGCCTCATCCCGCACTGGCCTCATCCCGTACCGGCCGCATCCCACACCGGCCGCATCCCGCACCGGTGCAGCCCACACCGGCCTCATCCTGCATCGGCCTCATCCCGAACCGGCCTCATTCCGCACCGGCCGCAGCCCAAATCAGCAGCTCTCCCCCCCTGCAGCATCCCACACCAGCAGCATTCCCTTTTGGCAGCCTCCCACACCGGCAGCGTCCCCCGGGCCACCAGCTGCTGCCCCGAGCTGGGAACACCCCCGGCAGCATCCTCCCTCCACCCAGCACGGACGCAGCTTAAGCCCATTGAAATTACAGTTCAAAGAGAGGGTTAATGAAGGGGTTCGCAGCTGAGCCCTTCCCAGCATCCCGAGGGATCTGGCACACCAATCAGGAGGGGCTCGCCCCCCTTTTTTGGGTGGGAAGGGACCTTTTAAGGTCATTTAGTCCCTGCAGCCCGTGTCAGTGTGTGCTCCTGACATGGGCTGTGAGCCCCCCACCACCCCCAGCACCAGAACAGCCCCTCCATTGCAACCCCACAGCTTTTATGGCCCTCAAATTCCCCCATCCCCTGCAGAGACCCCTGCACACCCAGCTCCCAGTCCAGGCCCCTGCCCCTTCACAAGGGGTTTTACCTCCACCAGACTAAATCCGACAGCAGCCAGGGAAGGGGGGCAGGATGGCAGGGGGAAGAGGCACTATTTTCTTTTTCCAATTTGATCTTATTAAAACTTCATTCAAAGAAATAGACTTTTCATCTCAAATCTCATGCAAGTTTCATGGCACTGCAGATGGCGGAGTGGGAAAACGCCCGTCACAGAGTTTAATAACAGCACCCAGCCCTTAAACTGCTTCCTCTCTGTGCCAAAACGTCCCCAGCGTGCACCCAGAGCACACCCCACGCTGCCCAGCATTTTAAGAACCATCCCCCCTCCTCCTCTAATGGTTTTGCTCAGTTGTCATCAGTTAAATCTGCAGCCCTCTGGCACCAATAAATCCCCCTGGATGTGCCAGATGCAGGCAGGAGCCCACTGCCCGCTGCCCATCAGGAGATCAGCATGGTCTGTCCGTGTCCTGCTGTCACCGCTGGCCGCCCGCTGTGCCTCAGTTTCCCCAGCTCCGAGCGCTGTGGCTCTGCAGGGAGTGGAGCTGTGTGCTGTAGGAGCGTTGGGGGGTAGGACGGTCGGGATGGACAGAGACGAGAGATCTCTGCAGTCAGGGCTTGGAACTTGTGGGTCATTGCAAAGGGCCTGGGTGCAGGGCCCTGCTGGGAGCTGCCAGCCACAGCTCAGAGCAGGCCCGAGAGAAGAGAGGGGGAGAGAGGATGAGAGGGCAAGAGAGTAAAAGCGTAAGAGAGTAAAAGGGGTGAGAGAGCGAGGTCCCCGTTGCAATACAATAAATCTTCTGTGTTGAATATTCTGATTCTCACTAACCAATCTAGTACAAGATACAATCCTATAGCATTTACATACAGCCTGTAAGAATCATTACATTACCATACTGTGTTACATTTTAAACCCTAAAATCTACTCTTTGGGCCCTTTCTGCCAAGCTGTAGGGTCTGCTCTGACCCTTGGAGCTGTCCGCAAGCAGAGGGTGTTGTTCCATCAAAAGGGGATTACCCTCAGCCAGCCACACCATTGTTTTCCAGTTGTTCAGTAACTGAGGTATCTCAAAGCTTGCTTTCATTTCAATCTCGCTTACAGTTTATATATTCTCCAAATCTTTTGCCAGACAATCATATTGATAAGGATTTCCTGTTTCATCTTCCCCAGCAGTGTGCCAGCAGCGGCGGTGACATCCCGTGGGACCCGGCCATCAGCGCGCTAAACGCTGCGGGTGCCGGGGTGTCTCAGACGTCCCCCGAGGACAGAGGAGCCGCTTCCTCCCCTGCGGGTGCCTCTCGGGCTCGGTGGGAGCGCTGACTAAACAGCATCCCCGATACAGTCATTAATAAACATCGATGTCGCCTCCGCGCCGTGAGGAGCCCGGCTCAGCATCCCGGGAGGTGCTGATTCATCACGGGAACAGCTGCCCTCGGCTCCCCGGGCCGGCACGGGGCTCAGAGGATGCTCAGAGGCTGATCTGGAGCAGGGCAGCTGCAGGAGGCCTCCCCTTCATGCCCGGCTCCTGCAGCGGCAGCCACAGACGTCAGCAGGCAGCTGCAGAGCATCTCGCTCGCTGTTCCCCGCGTGAGAGGGAAGCCCTGGCTCTGGGCAGCTCGGAGAGGGGCCAGGACCCGGCTCCTGGCTGTGTCACACAGAGCTGTGAGTTCACCATGAGCGGGCTCTCCATCGCTCACAGCCATCGAGGGCTGCTCCCACCGAGCTGCCTGCACGGACGGGCAGCAGAAGGACCCTGGAGCAGCACCCCCTGTGAGGAGAGGGGCAAACTGCGGGAGATGCAGAGCTCGGAGCTCTGCCGGGCCCATCCAGGCGCCCCCGTGGCCGCGGGAAGGGCAAACCCAGCGCCGGCTCCCCGCAGCCTTGCGGGCGATCCCCGCACACCACGGACAGCGCCCGCTGGGAGACGGAGCGCATCCGGAGCCTTCCCCGGCAGCTCCCCGCACCAGCCCGAGCCTCCTGCCACAAGGGGGAACTCCTGGGCTGGAGAAATTCATCCCAGAGGAGCTCCACGGCTCTGCACCCTCGGCCCTCCTCCCTGGGAGGCTTTTCCCCAGGGAAGGATGCTCTGCCCTCGCTCAGCACAAAGGGTCTCGGACCCCCTCGCTTGCCCCAAACCACCTGAGGGCATCTCCCGTCACCCTTCCCCAGGGGAGGGGTTGAATTCACGGGATTCCTGTCTCTGACCTCCTTTCTCCAGCTGATCCAATCCAAGGGATGAAGGCCAGGCAGGGGGAGGGAGTTCAACTGAATGAAGGAGAGTAGCAGGGCAACGTTTCTGAGACATCGCTGAGAGTACCCAAAAAAACCCCACATATTCTGTGTGGGTGGCTGGGTCAAGCAAGGGCTGCCTGGACATTTGTGTCATCGCTGGGAAGGAAAGCCAACTGGACTCCCAGGAAAGAATGTCACTGGTCTGGCTCCCACTGCTGTCCTGTGGCACCCACACAGGTACGGAGGAGCAGGATTTGCATCCCAGCTGGACTTGCCACGCTCTGGAGCGAGCCCAGAGTCCTTCAGTGGGGCAGAGGTAAGACTGAGCACTGGTTCCACATCTGGCTGGTGCCATCCAGCTTTGTATTGCCACAGCCAGGCTTTGTGACCTCTGCTCTCCCACATGGACATTCACCTCCTTGAAGGCTCCAAACTCCCTTCCAGCAGCAGAGGATGGTGTTTGGCTTGGCCACGTGGCTCTCCAAACAGCAGAGTGGTTCCAAGATAAAATTTCCTGTGGTGCTGCTCATACAGAGCCCACGGGAGTGTCTGTTTGGGGAAAGGTATCAGATAAACCCCAGGCTGGGTGGGATCCAGCCCTGAGCAGAACCAATGGGGGGTGCTGAGCCCATTGTCTGAGCCCCAACGCCACATGTGGGAGATGCAGGAGCATTGATGACATCAGAGACAGGCACACCTGGAAGGGAGCTGGGCAATGCTGCATCATGTGAAGAAGCAGCCCCAAGGTGGGCAGAGAGGCAAATGAAGGTGATGAGAGCTGCAGTGGGGTTGGGAAGTCTACCCAAAACCTTGGGGTGACAAGATCTCCCCATAGATCTCCACATAGATCTCCCCATAGATCTTTCCATTCTGCACAGGGACACTTTCAGGAGAAAGGAAAACATTCCTGTGCAGACAAATGTATTGGGAAGAGGGTGGGGGATGCTGAGGAATTTGCCCCCAAGATGGAATACCAGGAGCAAGAGAGAAAGAGACAAAACGCAGAAAGGGGAAGAAGGATGCCAGGAGGATGGAACAGAGGGGCATGGGCCAGCAGGATTAGCAATGATAAACTTGCAGCTAAACTGGGCTTATGTCAGCCTGTATTACCCGGGAGTGACAGCAATGATGGGCTTGCTCATCTGCCATTTATAAGTGGCAAATTCTCCCTCCATCCTGTTTACTATGAATTAGCTGGCATATGTCTAATCGTCTTTGCAAGCACCACTCGACTGGCAGAGATTACAGCCCTGCTCCTCCTCCAAACCCAGCACTGCTCTCCACTGCAAGGCAGCAGGACACTGCTCCCACCAGGCTGCCCAGGGAGGGGCCAAGGGTGGCACAAAGCAATTCCCCCAGCCTCACAGCCCTCCAGAAAGTCCTAAAGCAGCCAGGCCCCCCAAGAAATCCCTGCTCCTCCAAAGGAGCCTGAGCAGCTCTCATCATGAGACAAGCCCTCCTCTGTGACTGCTTCAGACCCAAAGGTGTGGGATGCCATCACCTGGAGAAGCCATCAGGTAGATGAGACAGGGAAATAAACACCAACAGGGACTCAAGAGATCAACAAGAATTAAATCCTTGACTCCTTTCCAAGCAAGTGCTGCACTTGAGCACACTGCCAAATGCAGAACCCGACTGGTTTCCATCAAGAGCCATGAAAACCAGCTTGAGCCAGGGACTCACATGGAGAAGAGCTGGGATGGAGAAACCCAAGGCATTTATTAAACAATAAAGCAGTGCAAGAGGTGTGTGTGTGCGTGCGTGGGGATGTTTGCATGGCCAGCTGCCTGCCCCAGGGCGTGTGTTGTTTGGCCAGCAAGGTGCTGCTTGGGTGGTGGGAGACCCTTGGCTGACACTGGACTGTTAGTCAGGCATGTCAAAACAACCTTGGAGGGCTTGGAAAATCCAGACAAGGCTGCTCCAGCGCAGCAGCAGGAGCCTCAGAGCCAGGGTAAACAGTGACTCAGGAAGGGAAGGAGCGCAGGGAGCACAGGGAGATGGGAGGCAGTGAGGGGCACTGCCAAAGGAGGCTGCTCTCACCTGCACAGGCTGGATTTGAGGACCCTCTTGCCATGGTGCTGAGGAAGCAGAGCAGCTCCTTCTGCCCCAGGGCATGAGCAGCCTGAGCCCTGAGCTTTGCAGAGCATCCTCACTCTCCTGAAGAAATGCTTTTCCCTCTGTGTTCCTCATTGTCTTTCAAGCACAAAGATGAATTCGACAGAGCCTTATCTCTATCAGTTATCATTGTGTGCACCAGGGTCTGTAAGGGATCAGGAGAGAGAGAGAAAGCCTCCCTTTCCCACACCCAGCAGAGGAAAGGGAGTTGTATCCCCCTTCTCCAGGCAGCCCAGCCTGGAAGCAGGGCTGGCTGTTCCCAGTGACAGACCCGAGCTGGGTCAGCAGCCCCAGCACCCACCCTGCCCCTCCCGAGCTGGTGCCACCCCCGGCTGCCTTGGCAAGGGCACAGTCAGTGGGACATGCAGTGCCAGCTGGCCTGGCTTTGCTGGGGGCTGTGACAGGGCACTGAGCACTTGGCTGTGAACAGGAGATGTGCAGCACGCCACAGGCTGCCCGGGGGCTGCCCCGGGCCAGCCAGATGCTGCTTGCTGGGAAGGGAGAGGAAAGCTCTGCTCACACCAGCCACTCACCACGGCTGCCTCGTGCCTCTGTGCTGGGGAACCACAGTGTCCTGGTTTAGGGCAAACTGGGGAGAAAACCTCCAAAAGGGGCCCCTCCAGAAAGCAAACCCACACAGCCCCTCTGCCCAACCAGTTTGGGAAGGATTCCTTGGAGAGAAGTGGAAAGAACCTGTTTATTTAACAGGCAAAGCACCCCCCAGCACACAAAATGAACAATACCAGATAACACCACTCTCTCACTGCTCTGAAAAAGATGACAAATTCAGAAAGTCTCTCTTGGGGGTGGTTGCTCTGTTATCAGTCCCTCTGGTGCTGGGGCAGCTGCTGCAGCCACAAGGTGCAAACTCTCGGTGTTTCCCAGGTCCCAGTCCAGATCAGGCTTGAGTGGTTCCAAAAAGGGAAAGAAAAAACAGTCCAGGGAAAATTCGGACTGCTTAGCTAAACTAACTAATGAGCAGAAGCAAAAAGTGAGAGCAGGAGCAAAGCAAAAAGCAAAAAGCAAAAGCAGCACCATGCACTGCCCCATCTGTGTGTCCCACCAGCCGTGGGGGTGCAGGCTGATAACAAAACAAAACTTTCACTCTTCAGAGCCAGTCTTGAAGGCACAGAACATGATATCCAGCATAAACAGAACACATGAATGGGGATACAGCATCATAACATCACCCTAGGACACACAGCTCCCAGCAGGCTGGGGCTCTGGAAGATGCTGGAACCAGGTAGGCAGCACTGCTCAGTGCTGGAAGGACAAGGAGACAAGGTCCTGGTTGGGGACACCTGGTTCAAGGCCACCTCTAATTAGTATTGTCACCCCATTCCTCTAAGTTCTTCTGAGCCTTCTGATGTTTACATTCTTGTAATGAAGTTTCTCACGCACTTTTATGTAAATAGTTATTGCTTTTACATTCTTTTCTGGAGGAGGAGAAATTTGCTGGGCTGTTGGTTTGCCCAGTGTCATTGGAGAGGTGGCACTGTCATCCTCCAATCCACTGTCACTTTTGAAAGTCTATAAATGTTGGAGTCAGAAAATAAACTTCCCTTCTTTTTACCTTGGAGGTTCCAGCACGTGTGTGGTTTTATTTCATGTCCTACAGTGACACAGTATCACTGTCTTCTCCATGCCTGGACCAGCACAGGGTGAGGGAGCTCAGCTCGGGGATGTCCCCAGGGATGTGGCTGCTCCAGGTAAGGAGAAATGAGCGTGCAGCTTGGAGGCAGCTGCAGGGAGCTCTGAGCAGGCTCTGGGCTGTGCTGCAGGATGAGGAGGCAGCTGTGGCCCTGTCCCTGGGGGTGACAAATGCCTATTTTATGATTGGCTTTTTGCAAACATTCAAACGAATGTTATATGTATTATGTTAGAAAGTGATGCTGTATTAATTCTCTTAAGAAGTGTGTTAAATATAGTTTTAGGTTATAACATAATGTTAAAATAGAAACTATGCTACGAAAGATACTTTTTTTAAAGAAAGGACTTACAGTGAGATAGCAGCCACAGGACACCTAAATCTTTCAGAGAAAGAGAATTTATTGCCCCATTTTCAGAAGAAACGAACTTCTTCCTGCCTCGAAGGCGCTGTCAGGATTCAGAGGAAGAAGCTGACACTGCCCAGACAGAATCCTGTGTTTGAATGGAATTTATGCATCATGGATGAGATGTATGAATATGCAACAGGCTGTTGCTTTTAAGGGTTAATCTTCTGTTAACGTGGGGCCTTTTTCGGGCTTATGTTGCCCAGAAAGAGGTACCCAGACTGTCCATAACCTTTTTTTCTAGTGTCTCGTATTGTCCTAATCCAAATGGTCCAAATTATAATTACTCTAATTCTATTACTATTCTCATAACCATTTCATTGCTATTAAACTTCTAAAATTTTTTAAAAACCAAGTGATTGGCATTTTTCACACTGGGGGTTAGCTGGCGCCTCTGTGTGGCTGCCACCCCAGCAGTGCTGCTGAGGAGTGCAGGCATTCCCCACATCCCAGGCTCTGCTGCTGGACCCTGTCTATTCAGCAGGAAGGTTTCCAAGCACGGCCAGTCCCCAGTGCTCACTGCCTGCCCTGCTGACCACAGACGTGAGAGCCCTTGAGCACAAAATATCCTGAGAATACTGCCTCTAATTAGAGGGTAGAGTTAAAAATACCCACAGTCCATAAAGAGAGGGAGGCAGACAGGGAAAAGGCACATGCCAGTGTGACTGACGCCCCGGGAGGGAGACGAGATTAGAGCCACTCAGCCTCACACATCCAAATGATCCAAAATAGATGAGCATATGCCTGAGCAATGAACTAGGGGGAAATGATGGGACTGGTGTAGGAGTGGGGTCATGGTCTGTGACACCAGGGAATCAACAGCTTGTCTAGACTCCAGCAGACAAAAAAAGAGATGCTGTCTTCAGCTAGGAGTGAGAGGCTCTGTAGCACGAGGCCATTCGTAAAAAGCTGCCCGAGCAGCAGGAGGGTGTGAAAGAGGGATGGACACAGGCCAGACACCTGCATCTCTCCCCAGAGCTGCTGAGAATGATCTGGGATAAATGGCTCCTGAGATCAGCAGTGATGTGCACAAACACCTCCTTGCAGAGCCTAAACTGACCCTAGAAACCCCCCAGGACAAGGCAGGACTTTGTTTCAGACGCCCTACCCAGTCAGACTGAGAGGTTCTGTCCCACCAAGGGGAACCAGGGCTGTTCAGCCAAGGCTGGGACACAGCTCCTGCTCACCCCAGTGCAGCTCCAGGGACACTTTTCCTCTCTGGTGGCCATTCTGTCACCAGTTACACACGTCACCTGTGACCTTCCATCTGTCACATGCAAAGGTGGCTCTAGAGACACTTCAGATCATCCAACAAAATCACATCTGCTGGCATTCTCCCTCTGAAAAAACACAGTGGCCCAGAACCTTCGTCTTTTGTGTAAAGTTTTTTCTTTAACAGAACAGATTCCCCCCAGTGCTGCTGCTCCCACCTCCTTCATCCCAGGCCAGCAGAGTCCTGCCACCATCACAGCATCAAAGTTAAAGGGGTCTGGAGCAAAGCTGCAGACTGGGGAGGGTCCAGATGGACAGCCCTGAAGGCTCAGAAAGGCTGCTCCTCCTCACACAAGGTATGGCACAGCTCTCTGGCAGAGCCCTGGTGCCTGGGATAATGACATTCCTGCCTGCCATGTGGACTGCTATTGAAAAGCCATCGTGACAGGCGCAGCCTGTTATTACAGGTTTGAGCAGCTTCTTCCCAGCAGGGCTTGAAACTCAGTTTGGGCCTCCAGGCACTGCAAGCATCAAAAGGATCCATTTTCTCTGAGCTGCCTTCAGATCCCAAACACCTGATGTACCACATGCCCCGTGCAACCTTCAGAAATCCCTCAGGGTTTTTTTCCCAGTTTAGTCCTTGGTCACCCTGCCTCTGTTCTTACAAGTGCTAGGAGCGAGGCTCTATGGCTTTATCCCACTTTTTGTTCTCCATCACTCCCCACACAGGCTGCCCTGGAGCTCGAGAAGGCTCCCCAGCAGGGCCTGTGCTCCCTTCCTATCACCCTGCAGATTCCTCTGCTTGTTTGGAGCATGGATTGGAAAACCCTCCAGAGAGCAAGGAAATCACAGGAAGAGCTCCCTCCTCATTCCTGAATACATCCCAGGGCTGCCCTCAGCACCAATTTTATCCTAGCTACTTGTTTCAACATTAAATAAGGAAAAGGGAGCTCCATCTGTGTGTGGAAATCAATGTTTTACACAGCAGTGCTTCGCCATCCCAGGCTGATGTACAATATTTATAATATATACATATATTATATATTTATAATATATATTAATAGAAATAAATAAATATCCTGTATGATATTTCTTGTGATTCCTTGAGCTTGTTGAGTTTCATGTTTCAAAGGGCCCCTCTGTTGTAATATGACACGAAATGAACGACACTTACACGCTGAGATGTTTAAGGTAAAAAAGGTGTGTTCATTTCTGGATTTTTGTATTTATAGAATTTTAGAAGTGACTATGGATTGGAGGATGAAACTGTTATTTTTTTAATTATACTGGTTAAACTAACAGTTTTTTAATTTTTTTCTTTTTTTAGAAAAAAATACAAAACAATTATTATTTACATAAAAAGTCTGTGAAAAACTCCATTACAAAAATGTAAATATCAAAAAGCTTAAAAGAACTTTAAAAAACAGAATAACACTCCTCAGGGGCGATGGCAGCTGAAAAGGCAGGACCTGGCTGCAATGAAACCACAGGGGCAGCACAAAGAGAAGAGCTGGCATGGTTGTATCAGCCTGAAAACAGCAATTGGCACATCCCTCCCTCTGGTGCAGGATGGATATCTGGGATGATGCCCGAGGTTTCATGCCCTGGTGTTATCCTGAAGGTGATATCTGCTCTGCCATTGACTCCAAGCTCAGCCCCTGCCTGCATTGATTATTCAAACACAGTCTCAGGGCATGCCCAGGCTGGGCTCCAGCAGCCTGGAGAGGGGAATCAAGGCTTAGGAGAGCTCCGCTGAGCAGATCCAGCTCCCCTCAAGTGGCCCAGATGGCCTGGGGGAGCCAACACACCTCGGCACAGTCCTCCTGTGGCTGTCCCAGCACGGCTCATCCCCTCTCAGAGCAGCACAGAATGATTTGGGTAGGAAGGGACCTCCAAAGTCATCCTATTCCACCCCCTGCCACAGGCAGGGACACCTTCCACCAGACCAGGCTGCTCCAAGCACCATCCAAACCGAAATAAGTTTCTTTTTTTCTGCAATCTATCTAGAGACCTCCCATCCTTCTTTGTCTCTTCTGTCTCATCTCCTCTCTGCCCTGATCAAGCTGCTGCTGGAAGCTAAAGAGGATCCTGACACTTCAGTGATTGCACTTTATCGCTGATTATATTCGCTGTCATCACATTTTACTTCTCCTGTCAGAGCAGCCCAAATGGGCTGTGTTAAAATGATTCCCAACTCGACAGGGACCCAGCCCAAAGACTGACAGAGTCAGGTTTTAAGCCATACAGCCTTATTAGGCGATTCCTTCCCCTTCATCCTCAGGGAAATGTCCCATCTGGCCATTAGAATTGATGACACTCCCTGTATTAATTTCACCGGGTTCAGATCAGCCCTTTAAATCTACTCATTAGCATCTTGAGTTAGATCTGCTGCGTTGTCAGGTTAAATACATTTTTACATCCCTTAACTCCTGCCAGCTCTGCTGAGCTGGTTTACAGAGCACAGGAGAGCTCTGCCTTTCATTCCAGCTGCTTGATCTTCAACAGCTTCTTAATTACATCCTCATCAGACTCTGCTGGCAGTGACGCAAGAGCCAGCATTGAAACAGAACTCGCTCCATTCGGGGCCACTGTCCCATGCTGATCATTTCTGTTGTTGTTAATCAAAGAAAAAAGATCCTGGGGCACTTTTGAGGACCACAGAGCAGCTCTGGATGCTCTCTGTGCAAAGCTATTTTTCAGGGCAAAACCACTAAATCAAACATTTGGCTGTGTCAGAAAGGATTTGGTCCAGCATGAGGCTTGGGGGAAGGTGTCCCTTCATGGGGGTTGGAACTAAATGATCTTTAAGATCCCTCCCAACCCAAACCAGTCTGTGATTCTATGGCTCAGGAAGTTCCTCAAGAACAGCATTCTCTGCCCAGCTGTTTGTTTATGTTTCTTGCTTACTTTAAGTTGTTGAAAGTTTATAGTGAAATTCACAGACCAATGAGAGTTGGCTTTTCAGGGCAAATTCTCAGAGAAATCTCTTTTTAGATGTTCTTCTTAAACACAAAGGGGAAACACTTTGGAACAAAACTTGGATGGGTTTTATAACCACAACGTTGCTAATATCCTGCTCAAAATCATTGAAGTCCTCTTGGTGCCTTACTCAGGGCGAGTTTCCTTCTCTCCACAGAGCTTAACCAGAGACCGGCCCCTCTCTGCACCATGGGTGGGACCATCCCTCTCCCCACCCGCGGGGGTCCCACTGCCGGGACCATCCTCTCTCTCCATTCACGGGGGTCCCACTGCCGGGACCATCCCATCTCCCCACCCACCAAAATCCACTGCCAGGATCACCCCCTTTCCCCACCCGCGGGGGTCCCACTGCCAGGATCTCCCTCTCTCCCGACCTGCCGGGGATGCCATGGGCAGGACCAGCCCCTCTCCTCTCCCGTCACGGTCCCACTGCCAGTATCACCCCCTCTTCCCACCCACGGGGGTCCCAAGAGCGGGATCATTCTTCTTCCTCGCCGGCTGGGGGTCCCACTAACGGGACCGACCCCTCTCCCCACTTGCTGGGGGTCTCACTACCGGGATCTCCATCTCTCCCATCCGGCGGGGGTCCCACGAGGAGGAATGGCCCCTCTTCTCACGGTGTGGACATCCCAGTGCCGGACCATCTCCTCTCTCCATTCACGGAGGTTCCTCTGCCGGGACCATCTCCTCTCGCTACCCAAGAGCATCCCACTGCCGGGATCATCCCCTCACCCCATCCACGAGCATCCCACTGCCGGGACCGTCCCCTCTCTCCATTCACAGGGATCCAGTACCAGGATCATCTCCTTTCTCCACCCGCTGGGGTCCCATTACCGGGACCATCCCCCCTCCCCATTCACGGGGTTCCCATTACCGGGACCATCCCCTCTCCCCATTCACGGGGTTCCCATTGCCGGGACCATCCCCTCTCTCCATTCACGGGGTTCCCATTGCCGGGACCATCCCCCCTCCCCATTCACGGGGTTCCCATTGCCGGGACCATCCCCTCTTTCCATTCACGGGGTTCCCATTGCCGGGACCATCCCCTCTTTCCATTCACGGGGTTCCCACTGCCGGGACCATCTCCCCTCCCCATTCACGGGGTTCCCATTACCGGGACCATCCCCTCTCCCCATTCACGGGGTTCCCCTGCCGGGACCATCCCCTGTCTCCATTCACGGGGTTCCCATTACCGGGACCATCCCCTCTCCCCATTCACGGGGTTCCCATTGCCGGGACCATCCCCTCTCTCCATTCACGGGGTTCCCCTGCCGGGACCATCCCCCTTCCCCATCCACGAGCATCCCATTGCCGGAACCATCTCCTCTCCCCACCCATGGGCATCCCACTGCCGGGACCATCCCCCCTCCCCATCCACGGGGTTCCCATTGCCGTCCCCTCTCCCCATTCACCATCCCCCTGCCGGGACCATCCCCTCTCCCACGCGGCGGGCCCGGGCCGCGCCCTGCCCGCGGGTGCGGTGCGTGCCCCGTCCCCTCCCCTCCCCTCCCGTGCCGTGCCGTGCCGAGCCGTGCCGGGCCCGCCCCCGGCCGGTGCCCCCGCGGAGCCGGGACCGGGCTGGCGGCACCCCCGCCCCCGGGCCGGCGCCGCCCGGGCAGTGCGCAGGCTCGGCTCGGCTCCGCACACCCCATCATGGCGCTGCGGCGGCCGGAGCTGCTCGGGCTCCTGCTCCTGCCCCTGCTCGGTGAGTACCGGCCGGCAGCGCCCGCACCGCCCCGCACCGCCCGCCGCCGGCCCCGCCGCCCGCGCACCGCCAGGCGCTGCTCCCGTCCCCATCCCGGAGCCGGGGAGGCAGGAGGGATGCGTTCTCCCCGTCCGGATCCGGGAGTCAGGGAGGGAGGAGGGATGCGGTGTCCCTGTCCCAGAGCTGGGGAGGGAGGAGGGATGCGCTCCCCCCGTCCGGATCCGAGATTCAGAGAGGGAGGAGGGATGCAGTGTCCCTGTCCCGGAGCCAGGGAAGGAGGAGGGGTGCAGTGTCCCTGTCCCGATCTCGGAGCCAGGGAGGGAGGCGGGATGCGCTCCCCGCGTCCGGGTCCGAGAGTCAGGGAGGGAGGAGGGATGCGCTGCTCCCGTCCCCATCCCGGGCAGGGAGAGAGGAGGGATGCGGTGTCCCTGTCCCCATCCCGAAGAGAGAGAAGGAGGAAGGATGCGCGGCCCCGGTTGCGATCCCAGGGAAAGGGGGAGATGCGCTGCTCCCGTCACCATCCCGGGGAAGGGCAGGGATGCGTTTCCCCTGCCCGTGCCCCTGCTCCTGCCTCTGCCTGGCCCCGGAGAAGGGAAGGGAAAGGAGGGCAGGGATGCGCTGCCCCTGCCCCTGCTCCTGCTCCTGCCCCTGCCCCTGCTCCTGCCCCTGCCCATGCTCCTGCTCCTGCTCCTGTTCCTGTTCCTGCCCCTGCTCCTGCTCCTGCTCCTGCCCCTGCTCCTGCTCCTGCTCCCGCCCCTGCCCTTGCCCCTGCCCCTGTTCCTGCCCCTGCCCCTGCCCCTGCCCCTGCCCCTGCCCCTGCTCCTGCTCCTGCTCCTGTTCCTGCCCCTGCCCCTGCTCCTGCCCCTGCTCCTGCCCCTGCTCCTGCCTGGCGCCGGGGAAGGGAAGGGAGGTGAGGGATGCGCTGGCCCGGGCGCGGGGGGATGCGGGGACAGCGTGGGAGCCGCCGGGATGGGGACGGGCCAGCACACGGGTCCAGCACACGGGTCCAGGGCCGGCCGGCAGCACGGATGCTGCAGGCAGCGTGGGACACACACAGCACAGGGGGAAACAGCCCAAAACCCAGCTCAGCAAGGAGCGGGTCCAGGGCTGAGGGTGCCAGGAATGTGCAGGCTCGGCAGGCAGGCAGGGCGGACACTGGTGCCTATTCAAGACCAGGCACAGGCGGCTATTGTTCGGGGGGCCCCGCATGAATGTTTGCAGTTTTAATTGCAAAAACATTTGCTAATTCCGCTCAGGAATGAATTTGGGCTCATTTGTTGTCTGGCTATTAATAGCTGGGGGGATGAGGAGGGGGACAGCAGCCGGTGGGCTCGTGCTGTCCTCCCCCCCTCTGCCCAGATGGCAGGAGGAGAAGACGGGGTGGAGTGGGGTTAGGCTGACAACCAGCCTACAGCTGAGTACCAAAATACACGGGGCTGAGCGTGTACACACTCACCAGTCGCTGTTTTGGGTCAACATTCAAGGAAGTGAATGGAAATATTTCAAACAGTTTATCTAAGGACAAAAAACACTCCTCCAGTGACTCCAGAGAGCCCGCAGAGTCGCTTTGGATCTCAAGTAAAGTGAGATTTGGGCACTATTTACCCAATCAGTCAGTGGAGGGGTGTGAAGATGACTCTGACACTCATCCCCAACAAGCAGAGGGTTGTCACGCGCTCCGGGCTCTGGTGTTCACTTGCTTTGCTGTGGTTTGGAGCAGAAACAGCTTCAGTGGGAGAAATCAGGAGTGCCTGATCCCAGAGCATCACACAGTCTGCCCAGTGCTAGCTCTGGATTCAGCTGCTCCATTTGATTGGGAAAAACACAGATTTAACACAACTTTCCCTGGCAGAGGGGCTGCAGGGTAGAAAGATGCCGCATTTCCTTCTTGTGTCGTGTGAGCAGAGCCCAAGTGTCCTGTTGAATCTGGCCTAAAAGATAGGAGGAATGGAAACAAACTCCAGATATTTCTGTGTTTCTTCAGACAGAGAATAGTTGCTAAAAGCAGCCAAACCCCACTGGTTTCACACCTCTGCCTCAGAGCATTTACCTGGTGAGTGAGCCCAGTGGTGCCAGGCTTTGCTTTCCATTAAATTCGAAGTCAGAGTGCCTCAACCTGTGTTGATTTCCAGTAATGTTTAAATTTGGGGTCATAAGCCCAAAAGATTGGGCAGAGTGAGGTTGGTTTCTTCCACCATGCTTGACTTGAGGTGCTGGGGGCACCCCACTAAAATAGGGTTATGCTGTCAGCAGTACATAAAATTAGACATGCACTGAAGCCTGCAGGGCTGGTGCTGGATAGTGGGATGGGAGTGTGACTGGAAGGATGTGTTTGTGCCAACTGATTACTTGGGGGAGAGAAAAGAAAAAGGCATGAAAAGGAGGAGACAAAGCTCCCAAGATGCTGAGATGCCTGCTCTAGACTCTGAGGTGCTGCTTTGACTCCCGAGTGCTGCGAGCTGGGCTTGCCTCTGCTGTGTGCTGCTGCCAGAACAACCACTGTTCTTGCTCATGGCCTTAAAACATTGCCTTGGAAGGGGAGCCAGTGAAGCATGGAGCGTTCAGAGCATTCCCAGCTCTAGGCACTGAAAGCCTCTAAAGGTTCTGCACATCGGGGAAATGCCACGGCCGCGATTAGAGCAGGGGAAGCTCTCGGTGACGCTGATGGAGAGCGGGGCTCACGGCTGACTTCAGTCCTACCTCCAGCTCTCTCTCCTTGCCAGCTTCCCCGTGGAAACAAATATTTGGATTTTAGAGGATTTCACGGGCTGGGCTGAGGGCAGAGCTGTGGAGACCCTCCCAAAACTCTCGAGTATTTCCTGTTGAAAATAGAACATGCTGATAGCTTGTAGTCCTTGATGGGGAGATATGGGCAAGTCTCAGGCACATTTCAGTTTTAAAGCTCATTATATTCAAATCTCCTTTTGATTTAATTCTGAGGGCTTGGTAATAGGTTGGATTTCGCAAAAGGCTTTTTAAAATCTATGGAGTAGAAGTTCTCATTTCCTTTTTTTTTTTTTTAATATATGAAGTCCATCTGTCCCAGCCACCAACAACTGTTCTGAGTCAGCTGTCAGTGCCAAAAACCACTCGGTGGAAATGTTGTTAGCTCCCTTGCGGTGATGATAAGTTGCTTGTTGGTATTTTCTGATGGGAAGTATTTGTAGTATCGCTTTCTTTTCAACAGGCTGTAAAAAACAGGGACAAACGGCTTTGAGAGCCCTGCCAAAATCAGATGCTTAATAACATCTTCCAAAAAATTCCTGGGAAGGGCTTGGTGTTCCTTTTTGGGCAAGCAGGGTCTGGCATGGCCACCAAAGAGTGGTTGGATGCACATCTCCTTTACAGCTGTTGACAAAGAACGTGACACCAGCACATTCCCTCTTGCCCCGAATGCTTCTGAGAATTTCTTGGTTGCTGAAACACGAGGTGATCCAAGGAGTAAAATGTGTTTGCTTTAGCCTGTGGACTGAGATGTTGCTCTGCTTTGTGAGCTTGGGTTCTTTCAGTGTTTATTTTCCCTGTACAAGTTGAATGCTGGGTCTCTTGGCCTGCTGCTGTTGTTTTTCAATTATCTGTCCACACACGGAGGATTTGCACCAGGGACACGCTTGGAGTTGCCAAAAAATCACCTAAACAAGTAAATAAAGCAGAATGAGCTGCTGCATTTAGCTCCACCAACAAGGACAAAAGCTGTGGGTGGCCTCCTGCCAGTTTGCCCCTAACTTTAGCCATCCCCAAAGGGCACAGCAATGATCAGCCCCCACTCACTCCTGCTTCCCCTGCAGCTTGCTTGGATTATTAGTTAAGTTTCTCTTGCAAATTGGGCTGGCTGCTGGCTCATCCTCTGCCATGAGTGTTTGTGTGTTGAAGCAGAACTGGCCTCCCAGTTGTATATTTAGAGCTAATGCTTCACAGTTGATTGCATCAAGCCCCGATGATCCGGAGAAGGTTCGTGAACTCCTTACGGAGCCAGCCTGAAGTGGTGGGAGGGAGTTAGCAAAGGCAAAGATTTCCACAGGCCAGCAGCATCCCGAGTCCTCAAGAGTCCTCGTCTCACACAACAAGAGCTTGTGTTGCCAACATGCCCCTCAACAAGATAAAACCACTGCTCTGTGCAAAAAAAAAAGCCGGTGGCCTGCTTGGAAACTGCAAAAGGAGATGAGTTCCAGATATAAAATTAATTAGGATAATTACATTCTCAATCTGGCTTCTCTATCGACGGGAATTGGAGCTGCAGCGTCTCCTCCTGATTGATAAGGGCTGGTTGCCTT
Organism: Diglossa brunneiventris; assembly: GCA_019023105.1. Classification (NCBI taxonomy): domain Eukaryota; kingdom Metazoa; phylum Chordata; class Aves; order Passeriformes; family Thraupidae; genus Diglossa; species Diglossa brunneiventris. The sequence continues at coordinate 8,527,589 of CM032376.1, forward strand.
CCCTCAGAGCCCCCAGGGAGTATCATGTTTGTGTGAGACAGGATCAAACCCCAGCTAAGCACTGAACATCACTCCTGGGAGGTGGAGGAGTCAGGGCGTGTGCACAAACCCCAGTCCTTGCTGAGTCAGGGCATGGCCTCAGAACCAGCTAATGGCTTTAATTGCACTAATGAATGTTCTGGACACGGCCTGAAATTCCCCCCAAAGGGCCTGGATTGCTGCTTGGGTGCAGTTCTGGCAATAGCTGTGCTTGGGGCAGAGGAAATACCTGCTGGGTCACAGCGCTCCAGCTCCCTGCTGGAAACCAGGGGTTTCACTTTTCAGAAGAATAAATAATAATATAAAAACGGGGCCTTTTTTTTGGCTGGAAAGCTCAGGTCTTTGTCTGCTTGTGACCCTTCAGAGCACCAACAGGAATAACCTGAGGGGAGAGGTGTGGTTTGGAGAGTTTCAATTCCTTTTTTTGTGAGGATTTAGCAAAATAAATCTGTGAGGAACAGGACAGCAAGGAGTTCATGGAGTTCATTCCTTGGGGTTCACCAAAATAAATCTGTGAGGAACAGGACAGCGTGGAGTTCATGGAGTCCATGGGGTTCACCACAATAAATCTGTGAGGAACAGGACAGTGAGGAGTTCATGGAGTCCATGGGGTTCACCAAAATAAATCTGTGAGGAACAGGACAGTGAGGAGTTCATGGAGTTCATTCCTTGGGGTTCACCAAAATAAATCTGGGGAACAGGACAGCGAGGAGTTCATGGAGTTCATTCCTTGGGGTTCACCAAAATAAATCTGGGGAACAGGACAGTGAGGAGTTCATGGAGTTCATGGGGTTCACCAAAATAAATCTGTGAGGAACAGGACAGCGAGGAGTTCATGGAGTTCATGGGGTTCACCACAATAAATCTGTGAGGAACAGGACAGTGAGGAGTTCATGGAGCCCATTCTTGGCCTTCACCAAAATAAATCTGGGGAACAGGACAACAAGGAGTTCATGGAGTCCATTCTTGGCCCTCACCACAACACTGGTCTCTGGGATTATCAACTCCTCACAAGCTCCTACTTCTCATTTCAGGAGTCAGGCAGCCTCTTTGAGGGACAAACATTGAGGGAGGTGTATTTTAAAGGTGTTTTCTGCTCAGGCACAGCCAGCTGAGGTCCTGCCATCCCTTTGGTGGCCTTGCTGCCACTCTGGGGAAGCTTTGTGTGATTCCTGGGCAGGACTTCAGCTGTCCAGCACAGGGAGGGCAGCACCAGGACAGCTGCAAACGGAGCTGGAGTCCTGTTCTTCAGAGCAACATCCTCAGCCAGGCCTTCAAATGTGTTAGAAAAAAAAAAAAGTCAAAAGTGAGGTTTGGAGAGGGAGCTCCTCTGCAGTTCCTCAGTCTTGTCAAAGGTGCTTCTCTGCTGTGGTGGGGATTGGAGGGAATTGCTTTAGGTGCATGTTCCAAACCAGGGAACAGGCAGAGAAAAGAGCAGCAGAGGCAGGAGCAAAATTTATAAATGGGAGTTGACCAAAAAAGAACCCCAAAACAAAAAACAAACGACCCTCCAAAACAACCAGCCAACTGAAAAACAAAAAAAAAAAAATAAAAACCAAAATCAAACACAAAAACACAAAAAAACCCATCCCAAAAAATAAAAAAACAACAAAAAAACCAAAACAAAAAAAAGGCAAAGCAAAAACAACAACAAAAAAAAAAAAAAAAAAAAAAAAAAAAAAACAAAACCAAAACAACAAAAAACCCCAGAAACAAACAAACAAACAAACAAAAAACAAAACAACTAGTATTTTGGAAATTTCTCCAGCTCCTGAGAGCACAGTTGGGTTGGATTCCCATGAACTCACCTGTAAAATGCTGTCAGATGAGAGTCCAGTCAGCTCTGGGCTGGCATTGGCTAATCAAAGAGAAACTAAGGCACATACATGTTGTAACCTGACAGCCCACAGGTACTTCAGATAAGCTTGAAAAATTGATGGGAATTGTTCTGTCATGCAGGAATTGCTTGTCAGTATAAATAATCCCAGGTTTTGAGCTCTGTGGTGCCCCTCATGGGCTGGAGCATGGGGCTTAAGACTCAGTTGCAAGGGGAAATGAAGGTTTTTCAGAGCACCAATAGATGAAATTAAATTGTGTTCAGATAATGCTTAAGGTTTTCTTTCTTTTTTTTTTTTTTTAAGTCATAAATCCTAGGGATTTCAGAGTTAAAGCCAGAACATGCTGGAACCTACTCCCTTCGATGTACCTGATTATTACAACACAAATGTGAGATCAGCAGGTTTTTTGAACCCTCTTAGTTTGTTTGGGCACAGCTGGCTCATTTGAAGACACTGAGCTTTAAAACTGCAGCATGCCAGGGACTTACTCTATCTTTGGCACGAGTGGACAATGTTCAGCAGCATTTCAAGATTTTTAATCACGCTATTAAAAATATATTTCGGTGGCCTAGGTAAGATTTTCTGCTGAGCTGGAGAAATCCACTGAAATCTAAGGGGATTTTGTTCCTATTACTAGGCTGGGTTTCTAATGCCCGTGACCTCCTCTGAAAATCCCTGCCTTAATAAACTTTGGGCAATTTCTTATATAAGTGGCCAGTATTTGACAGAGAGGATGTAAATCAGGACACTTTTAGGCTCTGTTTTGAAGGGTGGGAGTAAAATACTTCTAAAATTTCGGGTCTGTTGACAGCACCCGACTTCCCTGCTCTCTCCCATTGAGACATCTAATTAAGTTGCCATTTTTGACACTCTTGCCTGGTGTATCTCAAGATGTGCAGCCATGAGGTTGCTGAAGGAGCCCATGAAAATCCCACGTCTCCAAAGGAAGTCAGGAGTTGAGTTTCGTTAGTGACATGGAATAAGGCTGGCAAGCAAGGTCATGGAGGAGAGCTCTTTTTTACCTTTTAACAGAGAAGCAGAGCTCTGCACAGCAGTCCTGCTTTTTGTTCCCAGTGGAAAGGTTCCTGCCACTTTTCATCCCTCCAGGGTGGCTGTGTGTTCTCTCAGACCTGGAGTGGAGGTGGCTGCACAGCAGAGAACTTAATGATTTTGTCTGTAAATGGACAAGATCTTTCAGCCCCAAAATCACCCGTGGAGACAGCATTTATTGTTTTGCCAGGATGTTATCCTTGGAAAACAAGAGGTTTGATGAATGATGCTGCTGCTACCTGCCTTACAGAACAGCTTCTGTTCACGGCTGCTTGCTGGGGGCTGACCAAAAAAAGAAAAAAAAAAAAAAAAGAGAAAGAAAAAGCAAAAACTCACTGGAAGCTCCTCAGGAGATTAATTCATGGTGCTCTCAGGCTGCCATAAAGATGAGGAGCATTCCTGAGAGTTTGGGATGATAACTGGCTGTGTGAATCGTGGTGCTGGAAGGAGCCCCTGTGTCCACAGCAGCTTTTCCCACATACCCCAGGGCCCATTAAGGAATTGCTGCCTGCTAATGGACTTCCTCCTGAGGCTCTGGCTGCTGACACTCTCCTGAATGATTTCCTGCAGCTCACACGGCAGGGAAGGTGTTGCAAAGTCCTGCAGCTCTTGCTGCTTCTGTAAAAAAGCTTTTATCCCCTCAAAGGGAACTTATCAACAGCTATTTTTAATACACACTTAAATCTTTGCTTTAATCTTTTTCTTCCGCATTGATCTTCAGCAAAAAGCTTGCAGATAAATATTTCTTTATGCCCACCACGTTGTTTGGAGCTGGTTATTTTTAGAGCCTGGAAAACATCCGCTCTGTGCTAGGGAGGTCCTGGGCATCTTGGAAAGGGAAGTCCCAGCTCTGTGCTCTGGAATTCTGGTCCAGCCCAGCCTGTGGGAGCCCTTGGAAGAAGCTGTTGAGGTGTTTGGGTCCCAGCAGAGTGGAAGGAGTAAGGCACCCCTGTCTCGGGAGTCTCTGTGGTCAGGATGACCTTGAGATGTGTTAGAGAGTTTCTTTTCCCAGCTTGGCAACTGAAGAAGGAGTCAGGATTCTTCAGCTCTGCCTTTCAAGGTTGTTTATTTTTTCTTATCTAGTACATTTTTTTCTGACCTGTTGAGGTCCGTTCAGCAGGTCAGTCCATGGCACGCTGCCCGCCCTCAGGGTGGTGTTGTCTTTTTATACTAAAAACTACATGTGCTTTATTTACAATAATTTTCCAATACCTATCACCTATGTTAGACAGTCTGTCTCTACTCTAAACCAATCCAAAAGTGCCACCATCACAGCAGAAGATGGAGGCCAAGAAGAAGGAGAAAGAAGGACAGGACATGCCCAAATTCCTCCATCTTGGGACCCCGAGCCCCCATTCTAAAAACCCCAGGATTCTACTTTTCACCCTGTGACAAACTAACTATTATTCTACTTAAACCTTCTTGGCTTGTAAATCCTCATGTAAGGTTGGTAATTTTTTCCGTGGGTCAAAATCAAAGGAACAGGGGTCTTGGGCTCTGAGCCCTCAAGCCAGAGGGATGTCCTGGGTTCTGACACCCCTGGGATGTCCTGGGTTCTGACACCCAGTCTGTTGGGATTGGAGACATAAGCCATGGGACAGGTTGGCTTCACCCACCACGGATCTCCTTGCTGATCTAGAGACTCCCACACAGCACAGGAGGTGCTGCTTTCCCTCCCTCTTTGCTGTTAGCTGCTCTGCTGGGGTTGCAGCTGGTGGGTGTGCATGGGGCTGCTCTGATTTCCCAGCGAGGAGGTGCCTTATCTCCTTCAGAGCTGATGGAGTTGCCTTTGAACTGGCAGAGTGCCTTGTAATCGCCCACTGAGCCTCGTGGGCTCTCCCTCCAGCAGAGCTGGCTGTTTGAGTTGGTAAACATCCTTCTGGAGCTGGTGTTTTCCCTTCATTCTGGCCAGGTTTCAGCATCCCATAAATCTCACAGCTCTGCCTGCTGGAGAGTGTCGGAACTCAGCACATCCCTCCAGGTGTCCAGAGTTACTGAGGACCCCGCCGGGGGGCTCAGAGACCCTGGCATGCAGCCCAGAGCACCTGGGGATTTGATTGTGACCCCTGGAGCAAGTTGCCAACTTTGTATGAGGACCTGAAAGTCACACAGGTTTGAATAGTGTAATAACAAAATGATCACAGGGTGAAAATGTAGATTTTAGGATTTTTGGTATGGGGGTTATAGGGACAAGATGGAGGAACTTGGGCGTGTCCAGCCTTTCTCCTTCTTCTTCTTCTTCTCCATTTTCTGCAGTGATGTTGGCACTTTGGGATTGGTCTAGAGTAGAAGTGCACTGTCTAACATAGGTGATAGGTACTGGGAATTAAGTGTAAATATGTTATATGTAGTTTGTAGTATAAAAGGACACACCACCTCGGGGGTGGTCAGAGTGCCCGTGGCTGCCCTGCTGAGCAGACCTCAGCTGGGCAGAAAGGAAATTTTATAGATAGGAATTAATAAACAACCTCAAGACCGAAAGGTGAAGAGTCCAGACTCGTTTTTCAGTTGCACGGGACGAAGCAGAGACATCCTGCACATCTCAGGGCAGCAATTATCAACAGCAACCCGAGAGAGAGGAGCTTACACCAGGTCCCAACCCCTCCGTGCTGCCATCAGGAAGTCTCTGGTGGGCCTGCCCAGCACACAGCTGTCCTCTCCCACACAGCAGGGAGAGAGGAGCCCTTTGAAGTCCGTGCTGGGGCTGGCAGCAGCTCCCAAGGCACCCCAGCACCCCCCTGTCCCACTGCCAACTGCTCCTCCAAGCCAACAGCTGAGCTGCCTCCAGGGCTGTCATCCTGCAGGGCTGGGGCTTTGCCAGGGGCAGAGGGGTGTTACTGTCATAGTCTCTGAAAAACCCCTTCGCCAGGATTTTTCTCCTGGGAAGCTTCAGCTTCTCCATGTTTTGCTCCTCTGGAATGTGATTTGGAGAATTGTTTACCCAGCATGTGAATTGTTTTTAATTAATGGTCAATCACAGCCAGCTGTGTTGGACTCTCTGAGTCTGTCATGAGTTTTTATTGCCATTCTTGTCTGGCCTTCTGATGTCTCCTTTCTCTTTCTTTAGTATAGTTTTAGTATATCAATATAATATAATATATCATATCATATCATAAAATATATAATATATATATATAATATAATATAATATAATATAATATAATATAATATAATATAATATAATATAATATAATATAATATAATATAATATAATAATAAATCAGCCTCTGAGAACTTGGAGTCAGTTCTCACCTCTCATCTCATCCTGGGGACCCTCACAACGCCACAACAATTAATAACCACAATTGGTGTCCCCAAGTCAGTGACACCCCAACAGAGGGGACTCCAGATTCCAGTTTATCCCTGAGCACAGGGGGATTTGGGGGCTTTGGGGGCTCTTTGCCCATGTCCCAAGGCATGCTCATCGCCCACCAGCGTCCTGCTGCTGCTCCACAATGGGAATTGTTCTCCCTGCCTGGGCAGGCTCCTGCTGTTCTGCTGCAGGCTCCTTGATCCTCCTCTTTCTGCAAATATTTGGAACAGATCCTTTTTGGCTGTTTTGACAGTTTGACTCAGCTATTAAATGACAAAAGCGAGCTGGAGCCAGGTTCACCGTGGTTACAAGCAGCTCTACAAAGAGGGGAGCTGAGGGTCAAATTCAGACACGGGGCTGTGTGGGAGAGGTCCTGGCCTCGAGGCTTGGTCCTGGAGCAGGGCTGGATGCAGCAGCTCTGCCTGCAGCCTGTAAGGGCATCCCTAACCTTTGCTGGCCATGACACTGCCCAGTCCCGAGGAGAGCCTGGTTTTGGAGTGACAAATATGCCATAATTCTGCCTGTTTCCATATTTCCCAATGGCTTTTCAATTCCTGGCTCGTCCTCAGTCACTTCTGAGGCACACATGCTGCAAGTCTCACATCTGTCACTCAGCTCCATGTCCTGGACATGAGGCAAGGACTCCCTTGGCTATCAAGGCTTCTCTCTTTCCTCCCTCCCGAGTTTCCTCATGATATCATGAGGAACTGTCACTCAGCTCCATGTCCTGGACATGAGGCAGAGACTCCGAGTTTCCTCTTGGTATCTGTGCCCCTCATTGAGAAGCAGTAGCTCCTTCAGAGACATGCAAGGAAGCCCATTTGCAGAATTTACATCTGTTTCCCCAGGCTTGAGCATCCTGCTCTTTAAGAGTAAGCTTTTAAGCGTGTTCTTAAGTGGGAAGATAAGTGGTGTTAGGATCCTTTCATCTTCTGGCTCAGAGCAGGCTGGAGATAACTGATAAGGGGGTGACAGCAAGGAAGATGCATAGGCACCTTTAATTTAATTCCTACTTTGCAAGGCAGTCTTCAAAGCACATCTTGGGTGGGAACAGAGGCTGGTAAAATAAAGCTGGGCCTTCCCTTCTCAGCATATGTCTTTTCCTCATGTCTCTGAGGCAGATTCTCTGTGTGTGCCAGCAGACTGAGCTGGGTTCTCCATTTCTGAGCCCTCCTTCTGCTGCTGACATTCGAGGGACTTGGCTGGGGCTGTCTCTAGACACTGTTTTGGCTGGTGATTTCATTTGCACATTTTTTTTTTATTTTATTTTTTTTTTGCAGCAGCAGTCCTTTGCACATTTGGGCTGTGCTTTAAACAGCGCCGTGCTCGCAGCCCTGCACGTGATGGGCTGAGCTGCATTCCTGTGCCAGGGGCTGGGGCAGCACCCCCAGCACAACCTGGGGACCCCTCCTGAACAGACCCTGCATTCCTGTGCCAGGGGCTGTGACAGCACCCCCAGAACAACCTGGGGACCCCTCCTGAACAGACCCTGCATTTCTGTGCCAGGGGCTGGGACAGCACCCCCAGAACAACCTGGGGACCCCTCCTGAACAGACCCTGCATTCCTGTGCCAGGGGCTGAGACAGCACCCCCAGAACAACCTGGGGGCACTTCCAGACCCCTCCTGAACAGACCCTGCATTCCTGTGCCAGGGGCTGTGACAGCACCCCCAGCCCAATGTGGCTCCAGACCCCTCCTGAACAGACCCTGCATTCCCGTGCCAGGGGCTGGGACAGCACCCCCAGCCCAATGTGGCTCCAGACCCCTCCTGAACAGACCCTGCATTCAGCTCCAGAATTCCTGCCTTAGCCCCTCGTCTGCTGGCTGGAACAGGTGGCAAGCACATGCCTGTGGGGGTCTGTGCTGGGGGTGGTCTTCAGGGTCAGCTGTATCACAGAATCACAGGATAATGAGGTTGGAGGACACTAAGATCATTGAGTCCAACCCATGCCCTGACACCTCAACCAGACTATAGCACCAGTGCCATGTCCAGTCTTTTTTTAAACACATCCAGAGATGGTGATTCTGCCACCTCCCTGGGAAGAGCGTTCCAGTGCTTTATTATTCTTTTGGTGAAGTTTTTTTCCTGATATCCAACCTGTACTTTCCCTGCCATAGCTTGAGGCTGCGTCCTCTGCTTCTGTCAGTGCTGCCTGGTGGAAGAGACCAACCCCACCTGTCTCCAGCCTCCCTTCAGGAGTATGCAGCCCACATTCCTGCTACACCCCCTGCCTCACCTTCTGGCCCAGCTGGCCCGGGGCCACCCAGCCCAGAGGTTGCTGGCCATGTCCATGTGCTGCTTGTGGAGAGCAAACCACTTGAACGTGGGGTGTCTGTGGAGCCTGCCCCAGCCTGCTGCCTGCTCCTCTGAGGGAATGGGGGGAAAGCAGCTGGGCAGAACGTGCCAGATGCTCCCCAGCACCTTGGGGCACACACACTCTGTGTCCCACGTCCTGTTCCCAATGTCAGAAACGTTAAAAATGATAAAATATTTGTGTGTATGATAAAGCGCTAGGGCTGTTGCTAGATACAGTATTGCTAAATGGAACATATATGTGAGACCCAAACAGTTAAACTCGTTGGATAGCAGTTTCTCAGAATGAATAGTCTGTTATTTCTGTCTTCAACTACTTACTGCTACTGCACAGAATGAATATTACCACAGAATAATAGAATGGTTGGGTTTGGAAGGGACCTTAAATTCACCTCATTTCACCCTCCCCATGTCATTGGCCGGGACACCTTCCACTAGACCGCCTTAAGCTCAAAGACCCATTCGAGCTGGCCTTGAACACTTCCAGGAATGGGTCACCCACAACATGTTGCAGTGTCTCACAACCCTCCTGGCAAAGAATTTCTTCCCAATATCCAAAGGAAACATTTACTCTTCAGGTTTTAAAGCCATCCACACTTTTCCTATCACTCTGTGCCCTTGTGTAGCTCATCTGCCTCCTTCTGGTAGGCTGTCTTCAGCTACTGGAGAGCTGCTCTAACCATTTGCACAGAGCCTGCTCTTCTGTGCAGCTCCAGAGGTGCTCCACAGCAGGACACTGCACAGGCTCTGCTGGGAGCAGTGATCTGGCGAGCTCCCAGCCATGCCAGACCTAGAACAGAGGTAAAAGTGGAGCTCTTTGAGCCAGGGAGTTCCTTGGCAGGGCTTTGGCACAGTGAGTACAATCCAGAGGAGTCAGTGCCTCGTGCCCTGGGAAGCCCAGATCCAGGTGCTGCTGTTGATTTTCCTGTTGCGTTATCAGGGACTTCTGTGTGGTGCCAAGTGTCTCCAGAGGAGGCTACAAACCTTCCCACAGCAAACCCCACGTCCCTGCCCCTCAGGCTCCCTCCGGGGAGCTGCTGCAGCTGGGCAGGGCTGGCTCTGCCACCCTGGGCCTGCGTGCCAGCCCCAGGTGTGAGCAGCTCCCTCTGGGATCAGCCCCCAGCGCCTCTGCGCCTCGCTGTTACTCAGCACTTTTCCCTGACAGGGAATTAAGTAGGATTTCTAGGTCATTGTGGGGCTGTCAGGAGGAATCGTCTCCTGCAGACCTCATTATCAAGGCTCTTTCTGCAATGCCAGACTTCAGAACAATTGCAGCCTGCTTCCCTAAACACTGACTAATGAGACAGAGCTGTTAGCAGCAGTTTGCTAAATAAAGGCTGTTTCTGCCTGAGACAGAATAAAGCCAGACTGGGATTTTCTTAGCTGTCTCTCACACAGGAGGGATTTCAAAGGACCCTGATTAAAATAATGAGGTAGATGCTGCTCTCGTGGTGGCTGCGTGGGGTCAGTGCTCGATGCCAGCACCAGGTGCTTCCCCACAGCAGGGACTCGAACTTGTGCTCAAGAAACCTGAAATTCTGTCCTTGGTTTCAGGGTATCCTGAGCCTCTCCCTGAGCTGCCCTGCCTTTGTCCTGAGCTGGGTGCTGACCTCCCTCTCCTTGGGTGTCACAGGAAGATATTCTGTGATCCCCAGCTTGCAGCCAAGCTTGTCCAGCATTCACACACATGGCAAGGCAGCTGAGCAGAAGGGACAAGTGTGACAAGTGTGTGGCAGCTTTGGAGAGGAGCTGGGGGGTTGCAGCCTGCCCAGAGGAGACAGGTGAGATCTCAGCTTGTGTCTGGGCTGAGCAGAAGGGATGCAGCCCCCAGCTGGGTAGGGTAAAGCCAGGTGACTTCTGTAGATGTGCCTGTAATGAGATTTTTCATCCTCCCTCTCTTGCTGTTGTCAGAAGGGCCTGGATTAAAGATAAACTCTGGAGCTTGATGGGATGAGTCCTTGCCTCTGGCTGGAGCAGGCACAGGAGGGCTGGGGAGTTTTCCCTGGCCGGTTTTGTTTGAAGAGGTGCTTTGATGTGGCAGTGGGAGTCCATGGAAGGTAAATGGTGTCTAGACAGGGTTTTCTCACTCTCTGCTGTTATCTCTGAAGCAGCAGGAATGGTGCCAAGCAGGCTGAATGGCTCCAGAGGCAGGGCTGGTTCTAGAAAGATGGAGGATGGTTCTTCAGGAGAATCCAGGACAGTTCTCACCAGACCCTGGCTGAACCTCTTGCAGGTGGAACCTGGACCACTTAGTTGCAGGTAGATGCTCCTAAGAGTGAGCAAGGGAGGTCCAAGAGGTGGCCAGTGTGTTTCCAGTGAGCTGGCAGGGCAGAGAGGTCCAGGAGGGCTCCATGACCAGTGCTGTGGCCAGCAGGTTGGGAATCCAGGATGATCCAGTCGATTTTAGCAGCAGCAGAGTGCTCAGAGGAGGCGCCCTCGGTCGGGCTAGCTGGAGGGAGGCAGGACTGGCCAGTGACCACTGCAGGGAGGGAAGGGGAAGGCAGCCTGGGATCTGGAGAGACCTGTGGCTGGCAGGAGCTGCTCTCAGCACTGTCTCTGATATGCCATCTCCCCAGGCTGCTGGGGAGGGGAAGTGGAGGCTGGATTCAAATGCCTATTGTCTGTCCTTCAGCTGGGAGCAGAGCCAGGAGAGAGAGAGAGGTGCTGGCAGCATCTGATGCAGGGGCAGATGCGAGGGGAAGGGCACTCATCTGTGAAACGCTGGCACTGGGACTTCACAGGAGCCTCAAAGGTTAAGTGCCGTGTGCTGGAATGTGTACACGAAGGTCAGGAGAGAAATCCAGGGCTCCTGGGATTCCTGCAGGGCTGGGGGAAGCTTTTGCAGGCAGCTCTTGCCACAGGGACGAGGCCCTGTGCAGCATCTGTGTGCTGTGTGGGCTCCTGCTGCCCCAGCTGTTCCAGCGTGGCCATGAGGAGGGCAGAGCCACACTGTGCCACGTTTGGTGTCACCTGGGGAGCCTCAGAGCAGCTCAGCCTGGCTCCCCTGCCCTGCAGCTGCCAGGTTCTGTGAGCTGAGCATTCCCCAGCCCTGCCTGTGCTCTCAGGCTCCAGCACAGGTTTTGAGCAGAGCTGGAAACTTGGCACCAAGGCTCGGAGCAGCCAAGAGCCCAGCTTGCTCCTCTGTGTCAGGGCTGGCTTCTGTGCTGCTGTGGGGAGTGCAAATGTGTTCCCAATCTGTTTGCTTCGCTGACATGGCTCCAAGACACACAGGGAACAGATACACTGACCAAGAAGGGGCCATTGTTACAGGGACCTTCCTGACTTCATCCCCAGCATCCACAGAGCTCAATCCTCCCGGGTCCCCCAGCCTGAGCTGCACATTAGCACACACAAGGCAGGGGTTTGCTCCTGCTTTACTCAATTTGTCCATCTGTGTGCCCTGATCTGGCCCTTTGATTTCGTGCTGATCTCTGGCATGCAGGTATGAATTCAAGCTGGAGATAAAAGCAGTTCCCAGCGTTGCCTCCGTGAGAAGCAGCCCAGACATCAGTGACACGTTGCTAATTGCAGCCAGGCAGACAGATAGCAGTGCTGGAGGCTGAGCAGCCAGGAGCCAGGGGCTGATGGACAGCTTGGGGTGTTGGCCAAGGAAGAATGAAGGCCCCAAGAAAAGCAGAGAAGAGGAAGGGAGTTACCTCATTTGTTTTTAGCAGGGTTGTCCTCTGAGAGGTATTTCCTTAAGCTTCATACAGTCCGAATTTAGTCGCAACTTTTATGAACAATAAAAGCTTCCATGGTTTCCCTCGGAGGAACTGGAACGAATCCAAGTAGATTTTAGTCCTGAGAAGCAGATCCTGTTATTAATGTCAGCCTAATCATTTCTTTCCATCTCCTCCCCACCTTTCTTGCCATTCATGCTGCTAAAGCCTCCAGGCAAGTTACCAAGTCCAATCCACCCCTTTTAGCTGTCTCTGACTTTGTAGCCTCCCTTGGCTTTTTGAGGCATGTAAAATACCTGCCCCAGGCTGGGGTGGGCACTGTCCCGTGCCTCAGGAGGGAGCTGGCAGTGTGGCACACGAAGCCCAGAGATGGCAGGGCAGTGGCACAGAGCTGAGCTGAGCCAGGGGCCAGCACGTGCTGCTGTGCCCGTGTCTCCCTGGGAAAAGGGCCCCTGACCGGCGCTCCGCTGGGAGCACTCGGCTGAGAAAATTCTCTGCTAAAAATAGCAGCAGATGATGTTTAAGGAGAAAAACAAGGCAGGGTCTGGGAGAAGTTGGTTCCCAGATATGTGGCTAATTCAACTCCCCCAGGACAAGTAATCTTTTAACCCCTCTGTGCCAAGGCTCATTTCTGCTCTGTTAAACAGACTTGCCCTGCTCAGGAATCCAGGCTGGGATGAGCCAGGATGGGTTTTGTCCTCTTTGCTCTGACACAGCATTACTCCCTTCCCTCTCCCCGAGCTCATTTATGCTGGCATCTTCCTAATAGCTCTGTGTGTCACGCTTCTCATCTTTATCTGTCTGTGACTTCACTTGGGCTCCCTTTAATTCCCCGGTGCACTTCCTAAGAAAATAATCTCCCCTGAACCCTGCGGCGCATCTCCCCGCGCAGGTTGGCAGTCTGTGCTTGCTCAGGCTGATGCTAACAAGGGAAGTCTTTTCAGTTCTGCTCCTGTGATCCAGGGCTGCCCCTCGAATCACATCTCTGGGCTTACACACAGCCTGCTGAGTGCCTTTCCCCCCTTGTGGGGCTGCGTCCTTTGTTCTGACGGATTCTCCGCAAAGCTTCGAAGCTGCCTGCGGAGGCTGGCCCCAGCTCTCCCGCCTGGAATGACGGCACAGGGATCTCTGTGAGCTCTTGGTGTGCTCGCAGGCGGCTGGGGATGTTCCCTGGGTGCCTGCAGCAGGCTCCTGCAGCGTTTATTTGTGCGTATTTCGTGGCGCGTTAGCGACACAATTGCGGTTTGTACCCGGGGCTGGAATTATACGCACGCAGGGAAAGAAAAAAAAGGCAAAAATTACACTGTAAAATTGGAGGAAATGTTCTTAAAACGAGAACTGCTTTCAGTCTTGTCATAAATGATTTCTCTGTGTGCTTGCTCACGCCCTCTCCTGTTCCCTTCTCCAGCCCACTCCCGGCTCTTGGCTCGGATGACTGCTGCTCTCTCCCCAACTCCCATTTTCCACAGGAAGATGACATGGTTGGTCTTCAATAAGCAGAACCTCGGATCCGTGTTTTGCTGGTCAAGCTCTAGGCTGGAGGAGAAGGGAGGATCAGGAGATTAGAGTCACAGACAGAGGAATAGAGGATTATAGGCTAAACCCCTGCAAGTCTCTGTATTGATGGTTGGGACACAGCCAGACACTAAGGAGCATTGCAAAGCCTGGTGCTGATAGCATATCCGCTTATTTCCTGTCTTTGCATTGCAGGCAGCTCCTGAGATGTGTGTCCTCATCAAAAGGCAGGGTCAGGCAGGTAGCAAGCATCCCAGCTCCCAGGGAAGTCAAATACCTGCTGAGATCAAGTCTGTGCCTCGGCTGGCGCTCAGCCTGGAAAACGTCACCGTGGCTTCTGAGATCCTCAGCAATCCTTGAGTCAAATTCCCACATGAGCCAAAAATGAAGGAACTTGCCCCTTTTCCCGTTGCAGTTCATTCCCTCTCCCTGACACCGGCCATCGATCCCTGTCACATCTCCCTGACCCTGCTCTGCCCTGGATTTCATCCCTCAGCATCTGTCTGCTGCCAGGAGAGTCCTGCTGAGAGGAAGGGAGAGGACAGCAGGGGCACCATTGCCCCTGGCTTTTGTGGTACTTATCTGCTGGTTCCCTCCCACTTTGCACTAATTTGGTACCAGCATCTGCCACTTTGGGGAGGAAGGGGACTTGCTGAAGTGAGAAATAACGTAGGATGTGCCTGCATGGCAGCTCCCAGGGCTGGCTGAGGAAACAATGGAAGGCAAGTGGGAATAGGCAGGAAGGGTTGGTTTCAAATCTGCCCTGTGCAAAAGTTCCCACTGCTCTCCAGTGCTCACCATCTCTGTTCCTGGGATTTGCTGCTGCAAGGCATTCTCATCTGGTAAACAGGTCACAGAGAGGCACATCCACTGCTGCCTGAGATAGCGTGTGCCTTTGCTCTTCCTGGGATTTCCATTCCTCATTTTTTTCCTCCAGTGAACTGGAACTGTACATCCTTACTGGGTTCAGGGGATGCTGAATGTGGAGGGACTGAGGCTCAGCTGAGGAATGTACAGCACTTGGGCAGGTGGAAATGATGAGGGGGAAACTCTGCACAGGAGACCCTCAGCTTCCTTGGGGTGCCAGGGGCCTGGCCAGCTGCATCCCTGGGGTTTTCATGCCCTAAGCAGAGGTGGGGATGAGCTGCCCTCCTGGGATCCCCTCATCCCCATTTTATTTCCCTGATGCTGGCTGTGAGCCAGCCCAGTTTGAAGGTGTAATTAGGCTGCCCATTTGTTAATGAAAATGGCAAGACCAGCACTGAGCACATCCTGGTTTGATGCATTCCTGGCCGAGTGATCCAGGATTTCTCCTCTGTTGTTTTGCCAAAACCTTGGTGCAGCTGTAAGGAGAAGCTCTCCTGCCTCAGAAGCACACAGCAAGGCCACCTGCCTCTGTTTTTCCCTCCTGGAGACTCAGCCTAACACTGGAAGCCCAAAGCATCTGTGTGAGGGGCTTGACCCCTGAGGCCACCAGCAAGGCAAAGAAATGGTGTGGGCAGGACTTAATCCCCTGCCCTATTCCCTGTTGCTCACACAAGGGAAACAAGACTTTCAGTTCAGCCTCGGGTTTGTTGGGAAGGGAGAAGCAATTCAGGAATGCAGGGAATGGCAGTAACAGCTTTCCTGTTCATGTTTCCTTTCTGTTCCCCCTCCACTACCCTTCATCCCTGATTTTGAGGGGCAAATTCCAACTCTTTCCATCTTTCTCTGAGCTGAAGTTGGCCTGAAGTATATTCCAGAAAGAGATGCAATCTGACATGCTGGAAGCTCTCGAGCCCTTGCTGCTCCCATCCTAATCTCTTTAAGTATTGGGTATTAGTCATGCACACAAATATTGCACGTACAGCCAGTGCTCTCCAGGAGAGGAGCCAGAGCCCAGGGGTGAGCTTGGGAAAACAGGAGAGCTAGGCACAGATTAAGATGTTAGGCAAGGTTTATATAGCCACATCTGCAGGGTATTAAATGAAGTATAAATGTCCATCTCCTCCTTGCTGGCAGCAGCCTGAGGGTTCCTTTGTGGGGCTGGTGCCTCCAGCCAGCTCTGTTGGGACAGAGGAAACCCCATTTTAATAAAATGGGGTTGTTTCTGTGAAGATGCTGATCTGCAGGACCTTAACGTCTCATCTCTGCCCACGCTGCAATGCCACAGCAAGCAAAGGTTGTGAAACCCTGAGCTGCAGGAGCCCTGATCAGATGGTGGCTCGAGACTGTCTGTCTGCAGCTGCAGCCCAGTGTGATGAAACCAGGCTGGGGGAAACCATCAGAGAGCTCTGTGTGGTCTTCCCAGGCAACACCTATGCTTCCCTTCCTGCCAGGGAGACAGGAGGAGTGTTTGGCTGCAGAAGGAGCTGCTTTGCAGAGAGGCTTTTGACCTAAGAGGGTTCCAAATCTCCTTGAGAGCAACCTGTTCCACTCCTCAGGGTGGGCGTGCTTTGCTGTCTGGTTAGGAGGTAGAACAGTAAATCCTCCTGTCCAAAAGAAAAAAGAAAAAGAGAAAGAAAAACGAAGAAGGAAAGAAGGAGGAGGAAAGAAAAAACTAAAAAAGAAAAAGGAAAGGAAGAGAAAAGCCTGTGTGCGTGGCCTGGGTGCTAATGAACTCTCTCTGCAGCAAATGCAGTCAGGTCTTTAAGGTCCCAGTTTAAGTCAGGAGATTTAAATCAGGAGCTTTAAACAGGTTACGATTTCGTTCCAGAACTGCACGTACCCTGTTTGAAGTCAGGCATCTCCTCACCTTCTGTACTGGTGAGGAGGAAGAAAGTGAATTAAGGGCAAAATCCCAAGTTCTTACACCTCCAGATGAATGCAAACACCCCATGGTGTTCCACACAGCTCCATCCTGTGGCATCCTGCTGCTGCTGGGACCACCAGAGAGCCCCTCACCACCAGCATTTCACAAGAGACTGCCACGAGTGAGCTCCATGAGAGGAGGAGAGCAAAGCCCAGAGCCCTGTGGGTGCCAAGGCTGCTCTGTAAGGCTGCATTTCCCTTCTCTGGGTTAATTCTGCCTGGTGCTCCCTGCCCAGGCGGGCACATCTCTGTTGGGAGGTGTCTGTCGGAGAGCTGGCACCCTTTTAGCTGAGCAGTAAAAGCCATGCATCTTAAAATAAGGCATGCTGGTTGATGATAGCTGGTAAAAATAAAGCCTTACTCGCACAAGCAGCTATAACAGCACAGAGGATTTACGACTGAGTGGGTTTTTTCCAGGGTGGGCTGGCCACAGTCTGGTGATGGCCTTTTTATAACTGTTATCAGCTCCCACACAGACCAGGTCCATCTGTTACTTAATTTGAACGGAGACACTCCTAAGCTTTTGTTCACTAATCTCTGGCTGCACATTGACATTGTTCTCCAGCAGGGTAGCCCACCCTGGAGTCAAGGCTGAGCTCAGGGAGGTGCCATGCAAAAATGGAATAAAAAAAGGCATGTGGCTGGCTCGGGTCACTGGGCAAACACGGCCCATCAGCTGCCTGCTCCCTCCTATCAGCCCCCAGGGGCTTTCAGCCTGACGCTGAGGGGCCAGAGCAAACACAGCACCAGCTCCTCGGGCTGGAGGAAAGGAGTGGAAGTTAAGACTGAGTGCTACAAAACATTTATTCACCCTTTACAAATCCAGCCTTTATCTGTCACAAGTACATTTGCCATTCCTGAAGCTCCACACAAAGACGTTTGGACAAAGAAAGCCCAAAAAACTTCACCAAACAGTGCCTCAGGCACTGTGGTGTCTCATTGCTGTGCCACGCTGTGTTGTCCGTCCTGCACCACCTGGCACAAGTCTGATTGTGGAATTGCAACGGGACGCACTGGGAATAGAGAAGAGGGGGGATAAAGAGCCTGCAGCACTGGGAGACAAAAGGATGGATATTTCCAGGCAGATGGTCAGAGGCTCCTGAAAGGGCTTATGGTGATTCCCTCAAAATAAGCTGAGGGCAAGAATGCAGCCTGCCCTCTCCTGTCTCACCCAGTCCAGCTCTGCGTGGCTCCTCTGCTCTTCCTCTGCAGGTTTCCCACCCATTTCCCAGGCAGCCTCCTCCCTGCTGCACGCCCACCTTGAGGGGCAGGGCCAGCCCTGGGTCAGCCTGGCTGCCCTGCCCAGCTGCCCTGGGCTGCTCTGTGCCCAGGCTGTGCTGTCCTTGTCACCTCTGCTCCTGGCACTGAGGATATATGGATGGATGGATGGATGGATGGATGGATGGATGGATGGATGGATGGATGGATGGATGATGGATGGATGGATGGATGGATGAGATGGATCCATGGATCCATGGGTGGATGGATGGATGGATGGATGGATGGATGGATGGATGGATGGATGGATGGATGGATGGATGGATGGATGGATGATGATGGATGGATGGATGGATGGATGGATGATGGATGGATGGATGGATGGATGGATGGATGGATGGATGGATGGATGGATGATGGATGGATGGATGATGGATGGATGGATGGATGGATGGATGGATGGATGGATGGATGATGGATGGATGGATGCTCCAGAGGCACCTCCAGACTAGCAGCCCTGAGGCTGCTGACATGCAGAGGGTTCAGCTAACATGTTTTAACACCCCACAACGTATCCCTCACTCCTGCTGCACCAAGTACCCACCCAGAAGGCAGAGGTGCTGAACAAGGCGTGTGGTTTATCACAGCATTCCCACATGGCTTAGGCACGCTTTGAATTGCAAATCCAGCAAGGGCTTGGTGATGATGGACACCTCGAGCAAGGAATATTTTTGTTGCTTTGGTGGGCAGGTGTTTAAATGCAGCTGCGTGGTTTTGTACTGCCTATGCCTGACAGTGCATTCACTAAAATTACTGTATCAGATAACATCGAGCGAGGCTGCAGCCCAGGATGCTGCCAGCAGCTTCTCCCAAACTCTCTCCTGGTCATCCTCTCACTTTCCCTATAACACAATACCTCACCTCCTCTTCACATTTCTGCCTAGAGCTTTCAGTCAGACATCAGGATGAAAGGAGATGGAAGGTCAGGCTTGGCTTTGAACCATAGAAAGGAAATTCAACACACAGAGTTGCCTATAAAGCTGCTTTTTTTCCTTCAATATAGCAATTTAAAATGATTCAGATACCATGAGTCACAGTAACAAGAATGGGCTGGATCTCTTCAGCTGAAAAAAAAAAAAAGTGCCATAAGAATATGCTATAGACTTCAGTGGCTTGTCCTGGATTCTATTTTGGAGAACTGATGACATTTGGGATTCAACCATATGTCTGGCTGAGTCTGCAGCACATAGAGAGCTGGTAGGTTCTCAGAGGGGTAGAACATAGAGATCTGGTAGGATTTGGGATTTTGCAGCCTATGGAGACCTGGTATGAGCTGGGAGCTGCAGCACATATGGATCTGGTGGGAATCCAGGGATATGGCACATACGGCTGTGGTGGGAGCCTGTGCTGTGGCACGCATGGACAGGGAATGCAGTTCCAGCTGTTCTCCAAACCCCGCGTGCTGGGGCCTTTGAAGTCAGATTTACATAACACAAACCCTTTGCTGCTTGTTTGTGCTGGGCTGGAAGGAGCCTAAAGCAACACCTTTTAGAAGATTATTAAGCACTAATGATGATTTAACACGAAACAACAAACAAACAACTCTTGCCAGCAGAGCAAGGTTCTAGAAAGGCATTCCTCCCTTTCTGTACAGTCTGTATGGTCAGCTCAGGTTTTTGTTTTGCTTTGCTGTCACCTTCTTTTAATTTAGAACATGCTACTTGCAGTATTCTGCCACACAGAGGGGAATAAATCTGCCTTAGCAGTGATTTAAGCAGCCACATTGATCTCTGCCCACGGTCAATACATGTAATAATGTCAGAACCTCTCACACAGTCTCCAAGGACTCAGCTTCTGTCTAAAATTTGTTGTCATCCTGCTTTGTGCCTGAGGGAGAGACCTGAATCTCTTGTGTTTAGTGGGTGAGAAAAAGCCTGCTGTGAGCAGTTTCTGAGAAATGAGATGGGGCTGGAGTCTGATGGAGTCCCACTGGCCTGGAGTGAATATTTCTAGAGCCATAACTCCCTCACAGCTACACAGCTCTGTGGTTTTGTTGTCCTCACCTTCAGCTGAGCAGATTTTCTAACTACAGCAGATGTAGGACTGTTGCCATGTCTCTTTGATGGGACAGCATTTTTCCAGAAAAAGATATTGTGCAATCAAGAATCTGTAACGAAACTAAAACTGATCCAGAGCAGGAGGCCAGCCAGCATCCCCTCAGACCAGCTGAGTGCTCAGGCCTGGGCTCTCAGTTCAGTTCTTGGTTCCAGAAGCAGCAGTCTCACAGCAGAGGCACTCACATGCTGTGTTTCACTGTTAGAATCGTTTCCAAAGATTCCAAAAGGATTTTTTCCCAAAATTGTGCCTTGTCTTTGGGGGATTAGCAGCTTCCCATGCTCTGGGCTTTGCTGGGGTCAGTGGAATCTGTTCTTGCTCCGAGAATGGGAGCCCCACACAGAACACCTGGAGGATCAGGGGACTTGAAAAAATCCCCTTTTACAAGAGCATATAGTGTCAGGACAAGGGGGAATGGATTCCAGCTGACAGCACAGATTGGATATTAGGACAAATTCCTCCATGGGAGGGTGGGGAGGCTCTGGCACAGGGTCTCCAGAGGAGCTGTGGCTGTCCCTGGGTGCCTGGAAGTGTCCAAGGCCAGGTTGGAGAACCCTGGGATTGTGGAAGGTGTCCCTGGCCATGGCAGGGGTGGCACTGGAGGGTCTTTGAGGTCACTTCCAACCCAAATCAATCCACAATTCCCTGATGCACAGAGGGCAGGGAAAGCATTGGCATCGCCTGGCACAGTTCCCTGCTTTCAGGGGGTAGGTCTGGAAGCAGCAACTCTTATGAAAACGGACTCTGCTTCAAAACAGACTTGCAAAAATTACTGCTTAGACCAGCTCCTTCCTGGAGAGAACCAAAGTGCAGAGCTCTGTCAGCTCAGTTCAGTATTGGATGTCTCCCAAAGGCTGCATGACTGTCTCCACTGCAGAAGGGGGAAGGGAGGAAGAGTCCTGCTAGGAGCAGTTTTGGCTGGGCCAGCTATTAGTTAGCATCAGCTGGTGGCTTTTGCGTGAGAACAATGATTTTGGATGCAAAGGCAGCTTTCTAAACCCTGCCAAACTCCAGCTCTCCCTGGTGGTCTTTGGGGTACCAGGAAAGCGCCAGCGTTTAACAAATGAGGGGCAGGAGCCAGCAGGGAACATTTCAGCATTGCTGGAAGGGTTTTAGGTGTTGAAGGCCCTCAAGCTTTCAGTGGGAGTGACTTTGCAGCTCCTGGGTGTTTCTCAGGCTGCTGCCTTGCCACTCCACAGAGGGATGCTGTCCCTGCACTGTCAATCTCTGATCAAAAGCTTTCCCCCCTGA
The DNA here is from genome assembly GCA_019023105.1 of Diglossa brunneiventris. Taxonomy (NCBI): domain Eukaryota; kingdom Metazoa; phylum Chordata; class Aves; order Passeriformes; family Thraupidae; genus Diglossa; species Diglossa brunneiventris. The sequence continues at coordinate 8,548,712 of CM032376.1, forward strand.
AAGCCAGCACAGGAATTTCCAGCTGGGTCATGATGCTGGAGAGCATTTCTTTCTCCACATCTCCCTGCAGCTGCCTTCTCTGCTTTCTACCCATGTTTGTTATGGCTTTTTACTCTTAACCTTCAGCCACACCCCATGTCCCTGAGGCAGGGTTTTCCATCCTTTTTAAGCTGCTGTTTGATCAATGCCCAGCGAGCTCAGTGGGCATCTCCCTTAGATTTCCACAAACTTGTGTTGGGATTTGTCACAGCAGAGCTGCTCATGGGACCACAGCAGGCCCCTGCAGCTGATTATTTTGTATTATTTTGATTACTTTGACTGTAGCATGGAACCTCCTCCTGGAGGGGCTTTGGAGCCTTGTTTGGTGACACCAGGGTGTGCCTGAGAGAAGGAGAACCAGGACACCCAGCTCCAGAATATCCTGTCTGCTTCACTCTCCCAGGGAAATCCCTGCTTGTTTCCCTCTCCCTCTGGAGAGTTGTTGGTGAATTGGGCATCCAGCAGAGCGAGACTGCTGTTGATGCCTGCTCTGGTGGGGTGCACAGCAGAAGGGACACAACAGGCAGATTTTTCAAACTAAAGGAACATGCGAAAGAGGGAAGCTGGCTGGATTAATTGGGAACCCTGTGGTGCTCAGAGCAGGAAGGGAACAAGCAGGTTTGTGTTGTAAGGAGCCTCACAGCATTGCATGGCTGAGCTTCCCACTGTGGGTCTGGCTGGGGCTCTGCCCTAAGAGCTGAGCTGTTTTCTCCTGATTCACAGTCCTTTTGTGATTTACTGCCTCACATTTTATATTACCACACTTGCAGTATTTGCCAATGTAATCAGCATTTGCTAGAGGCCAGGCCTGGCCTGTTCCATCTCCCAGGAACTGACCAGATCTCTGGAGACTGGTCTGCTTCCTGTCATCTGACCTTCAAGTTAATTTTCAAAATAAAACTTTCACTCCTGCATTAGCACAGTTCCTTTCCCATCTAAATAAGCACAAGGAAATGGCTCGTGCTGGCACTGCCTTTGTGCCATTATGTTAATCCTCCTCTTTAATTGCTACTTCTAACAATTATATTTTCCTGTATTTACACCACAACTCCTAAATAAACTCAGTCCTGCTGGAGCTGTGCTGGTAGGCAGGAAGAGGTTTTGTCTGGGGAAGTCACTCCTCAGAGCTGGCCAGGATGATTTCTCAGCAGGCAGCCTGTTCCTAGCTGGGTGACTTATGAGCTGTGCTATTTCTTATTACCTTCTGTTTGTTTTTCCAGGCTGCAGACTCTTGGCTGTGGAGCTGACATCCAGCAACACCAAGCCTGTGGTGCAGGAATTCCAAAGTGAGTGCTGCCTGTGCTGCATCAGGCCAAACAATGCAGGAAAATTTGGCTCATTGCTCACTGGTTCCTCAGGACTACAAGAGCCAGGGATTCAGAGGAGTGCCTGAGAATGTGTCTGTATCTCCCTGTTTTAAATGGTTTAATGAGGTCCTCTGCAAGCCACTGGCATTGCAAAGTCTCTGCCTAAGTGCTTTTTTGAACTGGGTCCCAAGAAAAGGAAAATAATGCAATTAATACACAGAGAGAGAAATTTATATTTTCTTGTGACAGTGTTCACAGGGGTTCTTGGATGAGGGAAGAGATGAAGGATCTGACTCCATGTTTCAGAAGGCTGATTTATTATTTTATGATATATATGATATTAAAACTATACTAAAATAATAGAAGAAAGGATTTCATCAGAAGGCTACCTAAGAATAGAAGAGGAAGGAATGATAACAAAGGCTTGTGGCTTGGACAGAGAGCCTGAGCCAGCTGACTGTGATTGGCCATTAATTACAAACAACTCTATGAGACCAATCACAGATGCACCTGCTGCATTCCACAGCAGCAGATAACCATTGGTTACATTTTGTTCCTGAGGCCTCTCAGCTTGTCAGGAGGAAAAATCCTAAGGAAAGGATTTTTCATAAAAAGATGTCTGTGACATTTTCCCTTGGCTCTCCTACAGACGTGCCCTGGGACACTGGGAAGGCTCCTCTCACCCTGCTGGGGAGATGGGGTGCCAGGGCCAGCTGCAAAGGGGACAGGATTTGCTGGGTTTATCCCCAGGATCTGCTGTCCCTGCCCATCCCCAGGCACTGCCCAGGGAGATGCTGCACCCCTGGCTCATGGTGTGGCTCTGCTCAGCAGCAGGACAGGGCTGAGGGCTCACTCTGACTAAAGGTTTTGTTTGCCATGAGCCCCAGCCTGCAGAGAACAGGGTGTTCATTTCTCTCCATAGCTGATATCTGCTGGACTATTATTTTTGCTGGCCAAAATCCATCTTCCAATAGCTCCTGGAACCCAGCAGCGTTTCTGTTTGTGAGGCAGATGAAAGAGAAGGCTCTGCTTTGTGGGCAGCATCTCCTAATAAAACACTGAGTGAGAGTGCTCAGAGCAGAGCAAAAACACAGCTGCTTCCTATTAATCTGGATTGCCTCCATTTCTCCTGCTAGGTGTGGAGCTGTCCTGCATCATTAAATCCACGGTGACGCCAGACCCCAGAATCGAGTGGAAGAAAATCCGGAATGGAGAAACCTCTTACGTGTTTTTTGGCAACAAAATGCAGGGTATGAAGATTCCTTGTTCTCAGATTTCCAAAACAGCTTTCAGAAACAGCACAATGGGGAACAAACAAGCCTGTGAAAGGCAGGAGCTCTGGCGGGCTGGCTGCTTTCTTCTGGAACAGTTGAAGTGCAGGATGGAGAGGGAGCAGGATGTTTTTTTCCTCCCTGCCTCATTACTGACAGCTCACAGTAGGGAGCCACAGGGAGCTGGAGTGAGATCCTGCCTAGGAGGTATTATTTGGGGAAGAAAGGAATGATGCAGCTTCCCTTCTGTGGGTCCCATGGTCACTGGGTGTCTGAGCTCTCAGCACCAGGCACTGACCCCTCCAGGCTTTCCATGGAACATCTGAGGGCTCCACCTGCACCCCAGCAGGGATCTGTGTGTCCAGCTGCCAGTGCTCTCTGCTGAGCCTGCACAGGGATTTGCAGCATCCTGGGGGCATTAGAAGCAGCCTCACTGGCTTGACAGGAGAACTCCAGTGCCAGGAGGGCTTGACTCCATCTGGAATTACTCCAGCACTTCACATGGGACCAAGAGCCACATCCAAATGAATCTCCCAAAGGAGGCAAGGCCTGAGGCTGTCTTGGAAGTTCGATTTTGCCACGGTTTTTGAGGTTTGGAGTGATGCTTTCCAGTTCATCCTCTTACATGGTTGGCAGCTTTGGTTTCCTTTGGGGTTTTCAAGCACTGAGTTCCTCTGACTCTGGAAAAGAGTCTGAGAACAACCACTTAATTTATACACCCAAAACAAGTCTGGTTTTCAGTCTTGAGTCATTAGTCTTGATTCCCCTGCTATTTTCCCTCTTTTTTCTGTGTGTCAGGAGACTTTGCGACTCGGGCAGAGATCCTGAGCAGGACGTCCCTGGTGATTAAGAACACCACGAGGATGGACACGGCCACGTACCGCTGCGAGGTGGCCGCGCCCTCCGACACCAAAACCATCGACGAGATCAACATCCAGCTCACAGTCCAAGGTACCAAACTGTGTCTGCTGAGGAAGGCAGGAGCCTCCCCTGAAATGGAAGATGTAAACCCCCTCCCTCCAAATTGCTATAAATTTTAAGTTAAGGGGCTCTCAGGCAAGAATATGGGAGCAGGAATAACAGTTCTGTATTAGTGAAGAAAATAAAAAGATAAATTAAATAATGCAGTAAACTAAACCAACACTGACAGAGTCAGAACACAACCTGACACCCTGTGGGTCTGGGTGCTGGCAGCAGTCCCACTGGAATTGTGGCTCAGCCCTCCTGCAGTGTCAGGGGTGGTTCTGCTGGAGCAAGGATCCTGGAGAAAGGTGCAGTCTCTGCCTCTGAAGATCCAGGGGAAGAGGCAGCTGCTGTTCCTCTGGGAAATCCAGTGGAGAAGCCGTGCTGGTGATCCAGAATCTCCAGATTATATCCAGGTAGGAATGCTTGGCTGGTGTTCCAGAATCTCCAGATTGTATCTAGGTAGGAATGCTTGGCTGATGATCCAGAATCTCCAGATTATATCCAGGTAGGAATGCTTGGCTGGTGTTCCAGAATCTCCAGATTATATCCAGGTAGGAATGCTTGGCTCCTCCCTCTGGGCTCACATCTCCCAGTGGGATGCTGTAGTTCTTATCAGCCATGCAGGGACATTCAATGGCTGTTATCAGCAGGTGTCTCCCCAGAGGGAGGAGTGGGTGTGGAAGAGATAAGGAAAACTGCCCACTGAACAGAAGACAACTGCCATACAGATGGCAAATAGAACACAATTCTATTTAGAATACAATAGAATAACAGAATCGAATGAAATAAAATAGCATAAATAAATAAAATAGAATAAATAAATAAAATAGAATACAATTTGCTTGGCAATCCAGGACACAAACCCACTGCTGCTGCAAGAGGAACAGAAAGGGCTGTGGGCATCTCCAAACAGTGCCACTCTGGGAGGTTTAAAACCAGCTGGGAATAATGGGAAGTTTGGATGTTTTTGCCTAAGAGAGCAGAGAATTTTAGTGCCACTCACCCGGTTTGTGTCTCCCCACAGTGAAACCCATGACTCCCAGATGCTCTGTGCCTAAAGCTGTCCCTGTTGGCAAGTCAGCCTCTCTTCACTGCCATGAGAATGAAGGTTTCCCCAAGTCCACCTACAGCTGGTACCGCAACAGTGAACCTCTGTCAGCCGACAGCAAATCCAAACCCCACAACTCCTCCTACACCCTGAACCCTGCCACAGGCACTCTGGTAATGCCCTGACACACCTGATCAAGACTTGTTTGGCTGGACAGGTTATCTTTAAGGCTGCTTGTAAATTCACAAAAACATTGCCTGGCTTTCAAGGAATGAATAATTTGAAGAGGATGAGGCGTGCCAGGGTCTGGGCGAGCTGGGAGAGGGAGGATTGATGGGAGAAGATCTTAGCAGAGATGTCTTTTTATACACATTTTTATACCCTCACAGTGCCTTGTTTCTCATGTCACATCCCTTCCCTTTGTCCCTTTTCCCTCCCCAGGTTTTCCATGCGGTGCACAAAGGTGACACAGGTCGTTACTCCTGCATAGCAACAAACGAGGCTGGCTTTGCCAAGTGTGAGGAGCAGGAGATGGAAGTCTGTGAGTGGCTCTCTGCAGAATTTTCATCAATGCTGGCTGATTTATCACCATAAATAAATTGCCATCACCATCAGGATTGGGGGGGGACATCCTACAGCCTTAAGTCTTCCCTGCTTTCTCATAGCCCCAAACATAAGGAGATAAAAATAATCTGAAAATGCAGGGAAACGTCAGATTGTGAACAGATTTAATCTTGAAGTCAGGGACTCACTAGTTCCCTGTGAACTATTGCTTAAAAGACTTGAGAGATGGCATTTTAGTGTGTGTGAAGCTGGAATGTGGCTGCTGCCCTGAAGAAACACTGAGCTGGTGTCTCTCTTTGGCAGATGACCTCAATATTGGTGGGATAATCGGGGGAGTCCTGGTGGTCCTTGCAGTCCTGGTGCTCATCACTTTTGGGATCTGCTGTGCCTACAGAAGGGGATACTTTGCAAATGGCAAAGAGAGTGGGGAAAGGTAAGCTGGGCTTCTTGGACAACTGAAGGGGCCAAAATTAGTGGCTAAAAGGAATTTCAGTGCCTAATTCCCCACCAAAGTCCACAGGCCAAACCAGTCCCTGAGGCATCCAATGCCCTGCTGTAAAACCCTGCAGCATCCAGGTTTATTTCATGGAATCATCAGAGAATCCCAGAGTGAACTAGGACCTTAAAGACCATCCAGCCTTGGACAGGGACATTTTTCACTAGACCAGGCTGCTCAGAGCTCCATCCAGCCTGGCCTTGGACACTTCCAGGAATGGATGGCATTTTCCTAAGGGAGAATTGTGGTGTGGATGAGAGCTGTGCTCTGATATTCACCCTCATCCTTTGCATGGGAAAGGGGGCCCAGCACAATTAAATGCCTGCAGGTGTTTGTCCAGCAGCTCCTGTGCTGTTGGCATAACGAGGGCCTGTGGTTTAATGATCTCAGCTCGCTGCCTAATTAGTCTGAAGCATCAGGACATGCACAGGGAATGGATGCAGCAGAGCAGGCTCTCCACAGAAAGTCTCACTAGTTGGGAGGGCCTAAATTTGGGATGAAAAACAGCCATTCTGGAGCGCAGATGAAAATGTTTAAAACAACAGCATTAGCATCAGAGACAAGCCTCGATGTCCTTACAGAGTCTGGAGAGGAGATAATATATGCAAAGCCAAGATTCTCACCAGATAGATTTGTTCTGTGCTAAATGTTGCTTTTCAGCACAAGTCCTGTCTTGTTTTTCTCATTGGTTTCGTTTGTTTTTCAGAGAAAGCTCTAAATATGCCATTTAAATGCAGCTGAGGGTTGGCATACACTGGACTTGACAGTCTTGTATAAATCCTGAGTTCCTGTGGGATTGCAAACAAGTGGTGCTTCCTTGTAACTAAGAAAAATGCTGAAGGCTTCTGGCAGTGAAGGATTAAAATGAACTTTATAATTGCCACAGGAAACAGAGCAGGAGGCACAGAAAGGCAGTGACAGACACCAAAGCAGCAAAGCCCAGGAAAGAATCAGTTTATCTCTTTGCAGAGTTTTAGGGAAGCACACAGCAATCTTCTCGCCCTGTGCTGAAGGGGAATTTAGACAAAATCCCAGTCATGGTAAATGATGGAATAAACACAGACCTCTCATTTGAAAAACAAACTGGGTTTCTCTCTGCTTGCTTTTCACTCAGCTCCTCCTCCTCATTTCCATCTTTCCCAGCACCTCCCCTCCAAAACCCTGCAGTTTTCCTGTCCCAGAAATGAGATTTTTTCCCTTTCTTTCAGCTACAAGACTCCAGCAAAGCCTGATGGCGTTAACTATATCCGGACAGATGACGAGGTAACAACAAATGCTTTGCATTTCCATCTCTGGCAGGAGAGGAGGAGGGTGGGCAGAGGACGAGGCGCTGGGAGGGCCCACAGACTTTGTGAGAGTGGGCTGCCCTCCTCAGCAGGGCTGGGGAACAGAGGGAAAACAGAAGGGTGAGGGCTGAGTCATTTCCTTAGAAATGATGAGCAGTTGAAGCTGCCTGAAGTGACTGATGCCAGGAGCTATCAGAGGCAGCTCTGCTCCGAGTTATCTCTGTGGCCTGACCCCCCCTTAGGATGAGTTTCATTGGATTAAGTGGGCAGGACGTGATGCTTTTACCAGAGAATTTGTATTTTGGGATTTGAGTAGATCACTGAGCTTAAGAGCAGAAAAAGCCTCTCCCATTAGCAGAGATACCAGTGAGGGAATGAGAACGTCCCTGCCACGCCTTGGTGTGTGAGGAGGATGAGGGGAGGAGCACCTGGCCAGGGGAACTGGTGCCTCCCTCTCCTTCCCAGTGGGAAATGGGAGCTGCCTGGGCATGGTTCCACAGCTTGGATCCACCTTCTAGGGGCAGCAGGAACAGAGAGCTGCCTGGAAAGCTGCTGGATCCTTCCTACATCCCAAACTGTTTCGTTGCAGGGCGACTTCAGACACAAATCTTCATTTGTCATCTAAGACGCCAAAAGGAAATTGCAAACCAGCAAAAGCAAGTGTGAAAATACCTCCTCCAGGAACTCAAAGCAAGAGCAAAAGATGAATTAAGTGCGCTTGGAAGAGTTTGGAACACACAAGAACTCGATAGCTAGCTATCTGTATATCTTTTTTTTCTTTGCCAAAGTTTAAAGTAACTCCTCACTGCCCAACTCGCATCTCCCCTGCCTCTGGAGATACCAACAGGATCGCCCAAACCTGTCCTGGACTGAGGAAGGGTTTCAATCCTTCCCAAGAGACTGGGCTGTGTGAAGTTTGTGGAATTGCCTTCTCTTTGTGCTGCAGGGACACGGCCACAACGTGCAAACCCAGCAGGGGCACAGCATTAGGTAAACCTGTAGTAGACATGAGCAGCAATGTGTTACCAGTAGACAAAAGAAGGTGCTGATACAGCAGCAGGTGGACTTCAAAGAGTGAGATTTGGGGGATTTCCTCCCAGCAGCTCATTGCCCAGGCCTGGCTGGTGACTTTTCCACATCTGTGATTGTCCTGTGCTTGGCTCTGACTGCTCAGGTGCCCAGCCACCAGTGACAGTGAAAACACCACTAATGCCCTCAGCCCTTGTGTAAATCCCCAAATGCTTTGTTTGACAGGACCCCCAGGGCAGGGCAGTGCCTCTGCCCCCTGCCTGGCAGGGCTCCTGCACCCAGGTAACCCCTGGTTCTAATCTGCACAAAGCAGGCTTGGCTCCTGCGTCCTTCCGTGGGCAAAGAGGCTTACAGGGGAGGCAGGGAACCACTGCTAAGACATCCCTTTCAGGAAAATTAAAGCCAAATAATTTCCTGGGCTAAGATTGCCATAAAAGGTACTGAGAGATCCTCCAGCTTTTTTTACCTTCTCCGTTTATTTTGTAAAACCCCCCACCTTCTAAATTTTTTGCAAAGATCTATTTTGATTACTTCAGAAAAGGTAACATTTCTATTTAAAAGTGTAAATATGTGATGCCAGCAGTGTTTGAGTAACGGAGCTATTTTTTTACTGTTGAAGCTACAGGAGAGGAGCTCACACGTTGCTATAGTGTGGCACTGTCAGAGCATATCAGTATTAGTGCAAAGTGTAACAAAAAGCTGCAGGTGGAACAGCATCTCTTTCCTCTTCAGCCAGCTTCAGCCATTTCCTTGTCACAAGAGGTCTTACCAGACACAGAACAGAGTCACTCAGGGATAGTTTTTGTAAATTTATGGCAGGAGCTATCAACTTTTTTATATGAAAAAAAAAAAATCTTTTCTTGCCGGAGACCAACACTTTTTGGTTTTGTCATTGCAAGAAATAGCCAGGATGGCTTTTGGACTCAGTTCCAAAGAGGTGACAGAGTGACTTCAGTGTTTGCTGCCCCTCTGCAAGTTCCCTAAAGCACTAACACAGTGTGACAGCTACAGCAGCTTGGCAGGTTCAAACCACATGGCCAAGGCCTCTGTTTCTGGGGTTGGGAAAGCAAAAGCTCAACACAAAAGCACTTTTACAGTGTCAAGACAAATTTTTTCTCTAGATGGTAAAGGAAAAAAAAAAAAAAAAGAAAGGCAAACCAACCAAATTTGGTTCTCTTGGCTTTAGAGAGAATGATGGGGAATATTTCGTTTCCCAAAATATCCATGTTGATAGTGTTGAACAGCATTGGGTGAGACCAGGCTGCAAGATGTGAATGCAACACTAGGACTGTGCTGTGGTTTAGGAAGTTTTTTAATGTAGCAGAATTTAGTGCTCTTGTATTTCCAATATAAATTGAGTTGTCTTAACTTTTCCTGTATACAGTATTTTGGATACTTGACAATTTGGATTGTCAGTGTTATTTTTTCGTGTTCTGCTTTACTCTGCTTTGTCTCCTAGAGCCCTCGCTGGACATGCCATTGCTGCATTTGTTCCACCCCAACAAAGCATTGCCACTTGTCCCTTTGCCAGGGGAAGCAAAGACAAGGATGGGGCAGCCCCAGCAGGTGTAACTCACACATCACCACTATTCTGCAGCTTTTCCCTGGTTACCTTCTTAATGCCAGCTCTTCATCCAACCACCCAGTGCTGATTGCTGCCTCTAATTGTTCTGACATTCCTTTGCACCCTCTGGGCATCCACTGCTCCTCTGTGCTGCTTTCAGGGTACCTCAATAAAGGAGAGAGAGGAAAGGGTTGGACCAGGGTAGCTCTGGGAGCACAATCTGCAGCCCCACCTAAGGCAGCCTTCGTGTGACAAACCAGCAGAGCTAGGAATCCAAACTTCTTTTTATTTTTTTTCCCAGTTCTAAAATGCACAGTGGCATCTCTAACGAGAGAAGGGGGAGAGGATCCCCCCCACCCAGCTCGTGAGAGCTGATGGATGAATTCATTGTATCATTGTGAATAATATTCAGGTTTGTACTAATGTATTACCTTTTAACTTTGCCAAGGATGTTTTACATAAATACCAGGCTATAAAGCATTCTTGTAGGGGTTTTTGTTTGGGCTTGGTGGTGGTTTTCAAACAGCCAAATTATGGGAAGCTCCTGTTTTCAATTCAGTGAAATAAGGGAAAGTCTCTCCTGTCAGAGCACTCGCAGTGGATGGAGGTGACAAAGTCCAGGGCTGTTTATCAATTTATTCTTGGATATTTGCTCCTGGTTCTTCTCTAGAGAAGACAGGTTAAAACTCACAAGGGCTCATCTCAGATACTGCTCGAGGACAAAACTAAAAGTAGGAAATAAAAGATCCCAGTTTACCCTTCAGAGTGGTTAAATAATAGCTGAAGGGAGGAGAGAAGGGACAGAAATAAATGGTTTGGCCATAGCTTCAGCCAAAGCCATTCCATACATCCTCTGTTCTCTGACTTTGATTTTGGGAATAAAGTTTAACCTCACTTGAAGGGTTCTCTGATCTTCAAAAGAGAGTAGGGAAAGTGGAGGCAAATGTTGGGATTCCAGGGCAGGAGGAAAGTGCCTCTGTTTCCAATCCTGCAGCAAATCCTGCTCCGTGCCTGGGGCTGGTGTCTGACTTAGACAAACCAGCAGGAATAAAATGGATACCAGCTCCAGGTTTCAATGAAATCTAGGCCATGAGCTCTGTGATAAAAGCTAAAAACAAAAACTTCAGCGAGGTGCACGTGGCCATCAGGGAGACTCAGGAAGGGTCAGATTTACCCAGGATATTTATGATAAACAAGGCACTTACCCACCTTGTCTGAGTCACTCATACCCTGCTTGCAGTCAAGTCAAAGCCTCTATTTAAAAGCTGCTGGCCCAACAATAATTGAGCTGAGGGCCCAAGATACTAATGATGTGGTAGAAGAGACTGAGAAGCTGTAGAAATCTACAGGGAAAAAAAGAAATCATTTCTCTGTCAACTGAAGAAAAGGGGAGACGCCGTGGGTGGAATTAATTCTGCAACCATTTATTTTCATCAAATGCTAATAGTTGGAAATAACACAGTTCAAGAATGGAAATATTCCATATAAAAAGAATATTAAGGCTGTTCATACACACAGGAGTTTGCACAACAAATAAGAGGTGATGTAGCGTGCAATTACCAGATTTAGGGGTGTGGCAGTGACAAGCTGTTTCACCTTTTTTCAAATTAAAGCAACTCTATTATAAAACCAAGAGGGACAATGAGGGATTGGATGAGCAAAGCCAGCCACTCACTGCCCTGCAAGCTGTGATAAATGAATTTATTGCCAAGCTTGTGGTGACATTATGCCCTTACTTTTCCAAATGGACAAATTACACATCCAGAGAGTGAAAAGCCACCCTCCTTTCACCCTGCAGCTCTGAGCCCTGCAGTGTGGAGAGCAGCACTTACAACCCATCCCTGTGCTCTGCAGGCTTTGCCCATCTCCAGGACAGCTCTGGGGAGAGCCAGCTCAGAGCAGACAAGGCAGGATGAGCATTCACAGCCGTTTCCAATCCGTGGGGCAGTTCAGGAGCCTGGTGGCTGTGTGCAGCTCTGGGGGCTCAGGTGTCTGCCCTCGGGGGGGCTCTGCGCTGGGAGCGCCGCAGGGGCCCTGCCTGGCTGCTCCTCCGGGCCGGGGACTCCACCTTCCACTCCCGGGGCCGGCACGGGCTGCAGGAAGGAAGGAGAACAGCCCTGCATTTCCAACCCCTTGGCCAACCCCTCTGCAGTGCCTGCTCCAGCCCTTCTCTGCCTGCAGTGCCTGCTCCAGTGTTTCTGCTTGCAGTGCCTGTCCCAGCCTTTCTTTATTCCTGCAATGCCTGCTCCAGTGTTTCTGCCTGCAGTGCCTGCTCCAGCCCCTCTATCTGCCTGTTCCAGCCCCTCTCTCTGTCCCAGCAGTGCCTGTTCCAGCCCCTCTGTTTCTCCCTGCAGTGCCTGTTCCAGCCCCTCTCTCTCTGCCTGCAGTGGCTGTTTCAGCCCCTCTCTGCCAGCAGTGAGTGTTCCAGCCCCTCTCTCCCTGCCTGTTCCATCCTCTTTTTCTGCCTGCAGTGCCTGCTCCAGCCCCTCTCTCTCTGCCTGCACTGGCTGTTTCAGCCCCTCTCTGCCAGCAGTGAGTGCTCCAGCCCCTCTCTCTCTGCCTGCTCCAGTCCCTCTTTCTCCCTGCACTGGCTGTTCCAGCCCCTCTCTCTCCCTGCAGTGAGTGTTCCAGTCCCTCCCTCTGCTTGCAGTGGCTGCTCCAGTGTTTCTGCCTGCAGTGGATCTTCCAGCCCCTCTCTCTGCCTATTCCATCCTCTCTTTCTCCCTGCAGTGCCTGTTTCAGCCCCTCTCTTTGCCTGTTCCAGCCCCTCTGTCCCTGCAGTGCCAGCTCCAGCCTTTCTTTCTCCCTGCAGTGGCTGCTCCAGCTTCTCTCTCCCTCTCTCTCTCCCTTCCCAGCAGTGCCAGCCCCGTGCTGCACTCACGGTTTTTCTGGAGATGTCAGACAGATGATATCCCTTGGCCCATCCTCAGCCTCTTTCTTCACTGCAAACAAAACATGTATATTCATATTTTACAAAATGCCACAGAGTTTGGTCATTTGGGGTTGGTTTCATTTCCCCCTCCCCTCAAATAAGAATGCCAGAGGTGACTTGCCTGGAGCTGAATGGGGTGTGTGCATCAGGCTGATGTAACTGACCCCAGCACCAAAAGTCAACTCATTAATGGTCTCTGGAAATAAAAAAAAAAAAAAAAAAAATCACATATTAGCAGCCAGTGACACAGCCAGAGGGCAAGGCACGCTGCTGTGCCATACTCAAGTGTCACAGAGCAAGTAAATCCAGTTAATTGCAAACACACATATCCATCTCTTCCTCCCAGACCTCAGGGGCTCCCACCCAGCCTCAAACCCCTGTGCTGAGTGTGATGGGCACATCACCCCCAAATCCCAGCCTCAAACCCCTGTGCTGAGTGTGATGGGCACATCACCCCCAAATCCCAGCCTCAAACCCCTGTGCTGAGTGTGATGGGCACATCACCCCCAAATCCCAGCCTCACAGCCTCCCTGGCTGGAGGAAATCAGGGTGGCACCTTGGTCCTGTGCCCCCTGCCCTGGCAGGCATTGAAGCTCTGCCATCCGTCCCAGCAGCACATCCCACCCAGACCAGTTGCTCTCTTACTCAAGGCAGAATCTGAAAAGTGCCAAAGCCCTGAAGAGCCACTCTGTGAGGAGCTGCCTGCAGCCAGACAAGAGGAATCACTTGACAGGGGAGCTAGGTAGAATTTAGCTTGCCTGAATAGGCCCTGGTTGTCAGCTGTCTCTTTCCTGTCATTTATCTCAGGAGAGATGTCACAATATTCAGATTTTACTTAACTCAATGCTCTGTTTTATGCTCATGTTTCCCAGAACCTTTCACAAGGAATTAAGGCAGGAAGTGCTTTATAGGGCAGGAGTTGGAAACTCAGCTAAAAGGACTTCTCTTCACAGCTCTGTAACTCCTGCCCTGTCCTGGAAGGGAATCGCTGAAGCTTAGAGCAGAAATCAAACTTGATCCATCTGCCTTAGCTCTGCCTTGCATCTCCCAGGACTGACCTGTGCCAGTGACTTTGTGCAGTGTGGGCCTGAAAAAGTTACCTTGGTAAGGAGACAGTGATGGGGAAGGGAAAGAAAGGGGAAAGAAATGGTAAAGATTAAATAGAAAAGAAATGGGGAAAAAATGGGGAAGTAGGGCTTCCTTGCAGTGTGGTTATCTCCATAGTAATGTACAATTTATGTACAATCCCCCTCACCCAGCTCACTGAAGCTGCTCCCAAAGCACCAAGCAGGAGCTGAGGAGCCCCAAAGACAGAAGGGAAGAGAGAACACAGCCAGAACAGCTGAAGGAGGCAGCAAGAGGGGACAGCTGCTCCCAACTTCTCAAGTACAAACCTGTTTACAAAGAACTGCGTCTCCAGTAGCCTCAGGATGATATAGCAGAGGAATAAAATGTTTTATTCTGGTTGTCTATCAGCCTGTGCCACCATACAGATGGCTGAACACACGCTGACTGAAGTGATGCTCCCGCTCTGTACAGTTTGTCTCCCTGCTGAAGGACACATGCTGCCTCCAAGCAAAGCAGGAATTCAGCTCTAGCACCACTGCAGATTAACATTTTCCCTCCTTTTTCACCATATGGTGCTTTAAGAGCAACAGCCGTGCAAGCTTCCAGGAGACCACAGCACTCAAAGAATCCTGCTCTCTAAAAACACTTCTTGCACAAAACTCCACTTTTTTTTTTTTGCTTATTGCTCAGGCAAAGAGAAACACTGAGGCAACAAGTGCAGCCCAGCATGGGGAAGGAAGGGCAGGATCAGATTTTCCAGTGGCTGCTCAGGGCTGTCAGGGGTTTGCAGTGTGTGAGGGGCACTGCCACACCTCTGGGCAGGGCAGGCTGCTGAGGAAGCACAACCACCTTCCTCTTCAGCACCCCAGAGTCAAGGAGGGAACAAAGGGCACTGTTACCTCAGCATCCCAAAATAAATTCCCCCTTGCACTGACCCTGTGAGATGCACATGGAGACACTGGACTGTGCTTTCCCATGCACAGTTTCAGGTTTCTCATCCCTTGGTTTCAGGAGGGCTCTTCCTTCCTGCAAGCACTTAGATAAATAAATAATCCATCAGTTCCTACTCACCCTCTGGGGTGCTGATTGCTCTCCCCACCACAGCCATGGTTCCTCCACTGGACTGCTGGTTCAGGCTTTGGAAGGAGCCTGGGAACAAGAAGGGAGAAAGTGAGATCTGGGATTCACTGCAGCTCTGCCTGGGGCTGTGCAGAGCAGGGCAGGGCAGTTCCCACCTTGCTGGTGCCAGCTGTGCCCATGTAAAGCAGAGCCAGGGCAGTTCCCACCTTGCTGCTGCCAACTGTGCCCCTGCAGGGCAGTGCCCACCTTGCTGGCTGCCAGCTGTGCCCCTGCAGGGCAGTGCCCACCTTGCTGGCTGCCAGCTGTGCCCGCTGCCTCGGAGGAAGCTGCCAAGCTCCTGCCCACGCTCCTGCTGCGCTGCTGGCTCCTCTCCTGCAGAGCCCTCCTGGCCGAGGTGAGGATGGCCAGGGTGCTCAGGGACGCTGCCCTGGGGCACAAAGGGACACAGGTAAGGATGGCCAGGGTGCTCAGGGACGCTGCCCTGGGGGGACACCAGGGTGCTCAGGGACGCTGCCCTGGGGCACAAAGGGACAAAGGGACAGAGGTGAGGATGGCCAGGGTGCTCAGGGATGCTGCCCTGGGGCACAAAGGGACAAAGGGACACAGGTGAGGATGGCCAGGGTGCTCAGGGATGCTGCCCTAGGGCACAAAGGGACAGGGGTGAGGATGGCCAGGGTGCTCAGGGACGCTGCCCTAGGGCACAAAGGGACAGGTGAGGATGGCCAAGGTGCTCAGGGATGCTGCCCTGGGGCACAAAGGGACAAAGGGACAGAGGTGAGGATGGCCAGGGTGCTCAGGGATGCTGCCCCAGGGCACAAAGGGACAGCAGCTGGCATCTCCCTCTGAAAGCCCCAATGAAACCCTGAGGGAAGGTCTGTCCCCTCTCTCAGCTTCTGCAACACCTAATAATGAGATTATGCTGCGAGACCCTTGAGTTTCAGATCACTCTCTAAAGAAAGGATCAGCAAAGCGACATAAATAAATATAAATATATAAATAAAATATAAAATATAAGAAATATATAAACTCTAATATAAAATATAAAAGAAGATATAAACTCTAATGTAAAAATAACATAAAAATACAAAATATAAATATAAATAAAATAAATATAAAAATAGTATAAATAAATAAAAATGTAAACGATATAATATAGAAACTCTAATGTAAAAATAATATAAAAATATAAATTAAATACATAAATAAAAATAAAATAAATAATAAAATATAAAAAAATATGCAAAATATATAAACTCTAATATAAAATAATAAAATATAAATTCTTAATAAAGATAATAAAAAGTAATCTATAAATATTATAAATATTGTATAAAATAAAAACCAAAACATATAAACCCTAATATAAAAATAACATAAAAGACATAATATAAATACATAATAATATAAATAAACACAGAATATAAAATAATATATAAATATATAATATAGAAATATAAAATATAAATAAATAAAAATAAATGCAAGTATGTAGTAAGTGTAAAATACCAGGTGATAGAGGAGCCCATACCTGCGACCCACCAGTGGCTGCTTCAGAGCCTCAGCACGAGGAGTGGCAAACTCAGAGGGGCCAGGGGGAGGGATGGAGCCAGGTGTGGATGGCCTCCCACCCCCAGAGGGCTGAGCACTGGTATTATTCTGGCCACCAGGAGCTGCAGCTCTCTCCAGAGATGGAGTCTGCTGTGGAAAACAGGAGAACAGGTCATGTCTGACAGTAGAGACAAGAGCAGAAAACCCTGCAAGGTGCTTGGGCCTGAGTGTTTCAGAACTGCCCTTTGTGGGATGGATGGAAAGGGTGCTGGGGAGGAACAATTTATTGGGCAAAATTTTACCAAGAAGTAAGCAGGGACACAAATGTCCCAGTTTAGAGGTCTATATATATATAAAGTGCTCTTCTAAGGTCTGCAGAGAAATGAACTTCCAGGCTAGAAGTCATCTCATCTTAAGGTAGGGATCTAAAATAGCTCAGGACAACTGACTCAGGCACATATTTATTTCTTTGCACTGAATTTAAAAGAGTATCTCATGACTGGGACAGGTTTGAACTTTCACTTTGTAGACACCTGAAGTCAGGCAAAGTGAACTCTTTTCTTTGTTACCAGTTTATCATTCTGGGAACAGAGAGAATACAACATTTAAGCCCAGCCAGTGCCAAACTAGACTTGCTTTTTCCTTTAAATTGAATTCTCTCTCCATTAATCATTTGCTGCTCCTCTTGGCTTTGTTTGCTGATGTTCTAAGGCTATTAAATGACTCTGAAACCAAAGCTTCTGTCAGGAAGTACAAAGAGGGAGAAAACCCCTGATAACCATCCTGCTCCAAGGGCAGGGTCCCCAGGCAGGGCCTGGGTGCTGTGAGCACAGGAATTTCAGCAGAGGAGACATGTACAGAGTTAATGGCAATAACCACCTCCCTGTGGGCTGCTGGGAGCTGCTCTTGCTCTGACTCCTTCTCCCTGGCCAGCTGCTCTTCATATTTCTTCATGTCATACTCCAGCTCGGCTGCCAGCTGCTTGTCCACAGCAAAGAAGTCTTTGATTTCGTTTCGGTAATCTTGCATCATTTCCTGCAGCAACAAGGAATGTTTGGACCCCTTCAGAAATCTCCCCCAGCTACTGATTCACATCCCCATTCAGATCACAGCTGCTTGGGAGCAAAAGGAAACACCAGTTGGTAGAGCAGAGGTGTTTTTAACAGACTGAAGAGTTTTATCTCCAATTTGTTCCTCAGAACATGGAAAAGCTTTGCAGCGTTTGAGCTCTCTTCCTGCCCACGTTCCACACTGAGAGCCTCATCTCCAATCCCTCCACCTCCCACGTTATTTAACACAGTGGCAGTGTCACAACATCCTATCTTCTGAATTCCTCCCTCCCCAGAAGGCTCTGGGTTGTGGCAGTGGTTGCACATTAACTCCAGAGAGGATCAAAACATCACGACCAGCAAGAAAACACTTCCCCTTACCCTCAGGCAGTTCATCAGGTCCTTGAGAGCTGGGATCCTCTTCTCCTCCATCAAGGACTTGAGTGATGTGATTATTGGGATGATGTTTTCGATGAAATTCTTCTTTTGAACCTTTTTGTGAACAAGGCATGAACGGTTATGCGAGGCAGTGAAGGAGAAGCCACTCTGCGGCTCCACAGAGGAGTTCTCCCTCCACAGCCAGGGAATCACTGTAATTAAGGCTGCTCTTACACCACACACATGCACAGAGGCTTTTAACCTAAGTGGAGCCTTTTCAGATGCATCACTAAGTCACTCAGATCTCACGGTGAAAGCAAATTGCCCAGAGGTGCAGGAAAATCATTGTTCCGCTCAAATGCCTTGCCAAGGAGAGGGGTGGGGAACAAATCCAGCTCAGCTCAGCTCCTCTGGCTCCTGGGAAATGCACCTCTGCTCCCTCCACCTCCACAACAACATCCCTCACCAATTCTGCCTTCATATTTTGCTTTTACAAGACACAGAGCTGCCCAGCCCTCTCCCCACAGCACAGCAAGTGCCCCTCACCTGTGAAATGAGCTTTTTCTGGGCCACCTGCATGACAGCATTGGCCATGGCCATCTCATCTTCATCAGCCTGAATGTCTTCCTCAGGTTTGGACCTCATACTTGAGAGCTTGATTTCCTTGCAGCTGAGCACTGCAAATGTATCTGAGAGCAGCTCACTGCCCTCCAGGTCCAAAGGAAGGACCTCATCCACAAAGCAAGCTGGAAGACACAGGCAAGAAATAATTGTTTTTTTCCAGAAGCAGCAGTGATGGGCAAACCAGGATAAAACACCAGGATCATGAGATTTTATACAGACCCCAGGTTTTTGTTTGGCAGATTTTTAAAGGCATTTTTAAACCCTTACCAAGGATGCTGTGGCTGATCTTGGTGGTGATGCTGAACCTCTGCTCATCTGTGAAGTGGTCCAGCAGGAAGGTGTAGATCCTCATCCTCTTCTCCTTGTTCTCCTTCCCCTTCAGAGAAAAGAGCTGCTTCGCCCTGTGGCAGAGCACAACATTTTTCAGAGGCCCAAATCACATCATGCCAGCTCCCAGGAATAATGAGACCTTAAATCAGCCAGGGATATTTGCATGCCACTTTTAAAACCCATAAACCTGCTAGGACAGCACACAGCCCTACAAATTACACACAGCAGTGTCACGGGGAAGGCAGGACACAACTCAGCACTTGCATGGATAATTACCAAGTGCCACAAATGCTGTGCTGTCACTGAGAGCTGCATGGCCAGACAGCCCATAATTTAGCAAAAATTAGCCAGGAATGTGCTCAACTGACCGCTGGCTCTGGGGGAACCTGTTGTACTTCTGGTGTTTCTCGTAGCTGTTGAAATGGAAGATGCACTCGATGAAATGCTGGGAGAACATCACAGGGTTCCTCTTCAGCAAGAGATGCACCAGGCAGAACTCTGCAAACCTGCAGAGGAGGAGAAGGAAGAAATTATCACTGGATAGTTTCCAAAAGCCACCCCTGAGGCTGTGTAGGGCTCTCAAGGCAGGAGGATGGTCTTCCTCTGCCACATCTCCCTCAATACCACATTTAATTCTTGCCCAGCTCACTGATTTCCACCCTTTCTCAGAGGGACAGACATTTCCAGAGGGACAGACATCTCCAGCATCCACAGCACTGCTCATTTTTATGGCCATTAAAGCAAACTGAGTCAGAAATAAATCTGAACTTGAATCCAGGCACAGCATTTTAATTATTTAAATAACCTGAATTCCACTGGGGCTGAGACACAGCACTCGGCAACAGGTTAATCACCAAAGGTCCTGCAAGAGCTGCAAGGCAACCCCAGGCTTGAAGAAAGTGGTTTTGTCTGGATGCAGTCTCCAAATGCAGATGCAAAGGAAAAGGCTCCCAAAGAAATGGGAGGAACACGATGCTGCAATGCCACCATCTACTGGAAAGACATTTTTAGATAAAAAAGACACCGAAGAGAAAAGGAAATGTGAATGGTAATTGACAAAAGGTTGATGGTTCTGAAAATATCCATCTTAGATTTACTGTTCCAGGCAGAAATGAGCAGCAAGGTGTCCAATGCTCCTCTGTAATTTCCCCCTAATTTCTACATGAGCTCCCCACCTGAGAGAAACCTGCCCCACTCATTTCTCATATAACAGAGCAGCGGGAGACCTTGAAACCTCCAAAAACTTCATAAACATGCACTTAAAATGAGAGTACATAATTCCTCTGACACATCATTTGACAGGTCATTCCTCTGACAATTACAAGATGTGGCAGAAGGCTAAAAAGGCAAGGCGTGCAACATAAGAAAAAAGAAACTGCAACAAAATATTTAATCCTAGTTCTTAAACAAATCCAGCACTTGAGACAGAGCCTGTCAGACAACCACAAGGAAGATCTCTCAAGGGTCTGCCTCAAAAATTCTTTTTTTTCTGGATAACTGAGTCCTAAATAGAGCAGAGCTGCACATTTTGAGGACAGCCAAGGACAGTCTTTGGGACTTTCAAATGACCTGGAGAGAGGCTCATCACCTCTGTGCCGCTACTGCAGACCCTAAAGGAAGTACAGAGGTTAGAGGGATAACCTGCTTTATCACTGGCATTTCTCTTCACAGTGTGAAGGTGCCAAGACTGAGACAGCTTTTGAGACATCTCTGCCCTTCACCTCCTCCATCATCTCCCAGCTGAGATTTTTACCTGGCAATATCTGGGTTTGGATCCACCAGGACACTGACAAACCGAAAGAAGAGGCAGTCCTTCCATTTCACAAACTCCTCCTGTGAAAATCAGCAGAAATCAACAACCTGAACCAGGAAAACTTAGTGTGAACCTCCACACTGCAGTCAGGTCAATGAACAAGCTGTAAAGCTTCAGCCAGCGGCACATAAAATAAACCCCAAAACAGCCCCAAGTATTTTGGGGGATGCTTTAAGCAGCATAAGTGCCACAACAGCACATTGAGGTTTACCCCAGGTACGAAGAATAAATAGAAAAATGAAAAATCTGCTCTGCCACCCCATGGCAGGTGTGCTCTTCAACACTGTTTTTACACTGCACTCCTTTGCAAGCTACAGACTTAATTAAAAAAATTCAAAATACATTTCACTTAAAACAGATTTCTACTCTGGAAAATTTCCACTGTGTCTCACCTGCAGGAGGCTGGTGAGCAGGATGAAGGTGTCTCCAATAGTTTGAGGGGTGTTGCAGCTGTGTTTGCAAGCTACAGACTTAATTCAAAAATGCACATTTCACTTAAAATGGATTTCTACTCCAGAAAACTTCCGCTGTGTCTCACCTGCAGAAGGCTGGTGAGTAGGATGAGTGTCTCCAATAGTTTGAGGGGTGTTGCAGCTGTTTGCAAGCTACAGACTAAATTCAAAAATGTATATTTCACCTAAACCAAAACGGATTTCTACTCTGGAAAATTTCTACTTTGTCTCACCTGCAGGAGGTTGGTGAGCAGGATGAGGGTGTCTCCAATAGTTTGAGGGGCGTTGCAAGCTACAGACTTAATTCAGAGATGTACATTTCCCTTAAAACGGATTTCTATACAGAAAGCTTCCACAGGATCTCACCTGCAGGAGGTTGGTGAGCAGGATGAGGGTCTGCCTGCGGATGAAGGGGTGCGGGTCCCGCAGGCACAGGGAGATGTTGGGGATGTATCTGTCCCCCAGCGAGGTGTAGCGCACGCACAGGTCGCACAGCACCAGCGCCGCGTTGTTGCGCACGGCCACGTCCGGTGACACCTCCAGCTCCCGCGCCAGCGCCGCGATGCATTTCTTGGCCAGCTCCTCGTGCTGCAGGCACAGCTTCCCTGCAAAACAACCCTGCTGGTGATGCCTGCAATTTCAGGTTTTTGTGGTTTTCAGAGCCTGTGCTAAGAGGGTTTAACTCTTGTTTAAGGCTTTGAAGGCCTTTGGTTTAGGTAATCCTAAGTTTCTTAGATAATGGTAAGGATTATAGGGGAGATAGGAAGGAGGATGACGGACATGGTGGTTAAGATAGAAATTGTAATGCTGGTTGGCTTGCTAGTGCGTCATTAGGGCGCATGTCCCAGACTGCAAGGCAAGATGGATTCTGTTTGCCATCTGTATAGTTGTCTTCTGTTTAGTGGGCAGTTTTCCTTATCCCTGATGATAGTTTTTCTGTGAGTGTGTGGGTTAATAGGTAGAGGACTAGGCTGCAGATTGCTAGTGCAACCATTAGGGCACTAGCGGTCGTGGAATCCTATCAGCTCTTCTATGATAGGTGAGGAAGTGTCTTGGAAGTTAAGTTGTGAGTGGTTGGCCATATTTACATAGAGATGTGCTGGGTTTTCACCTGCAATTTAGTCTTGACAAGGCTATGAAATCGTTTTACTAACATCTCTTCATGAGAAAGAAGCATAAGCGGTCTATGCGGTTGGCTTGAAACCAACGTATGGGGGTTTGACTCCTTCCTTTCTTGGACTTGAATGAAGGCGGGTTCTTTCCTTATCTCTTCCACAACCACTAGTAGCAGGCTCCAGGCCTGCTAGGGCTCCGTGGAGGGAAGAGGCTTAAAGATAGGAAATGCCAAGTCACGGTGAAATAGCAAGAAGCCCCTCTCTTCCACCTTTCGGACCCCAGCTCATGTCTCTGAAACCCCACAGGTCACTTTCCCTTAACCCCTGCTATTGGACAATTTCTGATCCCCTGATACCCTATAAATGGGCTGTTTTAGCCCATTCTGGGGAGAAGAGCCATCGCTGGAACCCTTCACAGACCCCAGTAAAGCCATCGCTGTGGAACTCCAGAGCTGCCTTCTCTCTCGCTTCTGTTATTCGGTCAGCCTGCGACGGTGCCTTAGCAAGCAAAGAGCTGAACCCAAAAGAGCTGATAATCACGAAAAAGAGCGGATACTCCTTAAGCTTGCTAAAGTTGCCTGTGGCTAAGAGTGGCCTGGGTACTTGGACAGTCTGTCCCCAAAGGACTGAGCTATCTGGCCTGTGCTGCCTGCTCGGGGGCAAACCTGCCCAGCAGGGAACCGGGACACCCACTCCTCCCTCCAGGGAGACACCTGCTGATAACAGCCATTGAATGTCACTGCATGGCTGATAAGAACTGCAGCATCCCATTGGGAGATGTGAGCCCAGAGGGAGGAGCCAAGCATTCCTACCTGGATATAATCTGGAGATTCTGGAACACCAGCCAAGCATTCCTACCTGGATATAATCTGGAGATTCTGGAACACCAGCACGGCTTCTCCACTGGATTTTCCAGAGGAACAGCAGCTGCCTCTTCCCCTGGATCTTCAGAGGCAGAGACTGCACCTTTCTCCAGGATCCCTGCTCCAGCAGAACCACCCCTGACACTGCAGGAGGGCTGAGCCACAATTCCAATGGGACTGCTGCCAACACCCTGACCCACAGGGTGTCAGGCTGTGTTCTGACTCTGTCAGTGTTGGTTTAGTTTACTGCATTGTTTATTTTATCTTTTTATTTTCTTCTCTATTAAAGAACTGTTATTTCCTGCTCCCATATTTTTGCCTGAGAGCCCCTTAATTTAAAATTTATAGCAATTCAGAGGCGGGAGGTGTTCACAGACTCCATTTCAGGGGAGACTCCTGCCTTCCTTAGCAGACACCTGGCTTACCAAACCAAGACAGCAAAGCTCTAAGCGCCGTATAAAGTTTAGTGAATTCTTCATATTGCGGTCAGACAAAACAACTTCTCTCTAGGCGTGAGATCCAAAGACACCCAACAGCCTCAGGCCCCAAAAAGTACAAACAAAAGTGGACTGGGGGGAAGCAAACTCTGAATGACTTCATTAGCTGAAGCTGTAATTAGAGGATTAACCTCTGATATGCAAATAGACCAAACTTAAATCTGTTTGAAAACCTCATTGTGGCAGTCATATTTTCTGAAAAAATCCCTTTGCCCAAGGTTCTTCTCCTGAGAAGCTAAGAAGCCTCAGGGGAAAAGGAAAACAATAATTATTTGATTGCTTCTCTTGTGTTTTGCTGCTTTGGAATGTGTTTGGAGATTGTTTAATTGGTTTCATGTGAGTTGTTTTGACTCAATGGCCAATCAGGGTCAGGCTGTGTTGGGACTCTGGAAGGAGTCACGAGTTTTCATTATTATCTTTTTAACCTTCTCTAAGTATCCTTTCCGTATTCTTTAGTATAGTTTAGTATATTATTCTTTAATATAATATCATAAAATAATACATTAGCCTTCTAAGAACATGGAGTCAGATTCATCATTCCTTCCTCCATATGGGAACCCCACAAATACAAGACCTCAATGACCATCAACCATTTTGGGTGCAGCCTCTGTAACCCTGCCCAAGGTGTATCTATTAAAGGCCTTTAATAAATTCCCACTTTATTCTCTTAACTCTGTCTAGCCTCTGTTCTAGGCAGCCACTCCAAGGCATCACCAGAGCTGGGATAAATTCTCCTTCCCAGCCAGCCCAGCTCGCTGCCTCCAAAACGAGCCAGGGAAGGAATCAGGAAGTAAACAAGGGAATAAACAAGAAACTCATGCTGGAACTTGATGAGCAATCTGCACGATCTCTCAGGGTGATGGTACTTCAAGTTCTTCCAAACTCCCCTTAGACCTATAGAGTGGGTCTCTATGCCAAATTCCCTCCTTCACAGCAAACTATTTCTGTGTACAGGGTATTATTCAAAGCAGCTAAAAAGAACAGCCCCAGCTGTCACAGGCATAGCAGGGAGACACCCACCTCTGAGAGCATCACTGAACCAATCTAAAATAAAATAGCCTGCAATAGTTCTAACATCACTTCTCCCTGTTCCCAAGCTCTGCACAAAAGTATTAAACTTTCCAAAGCAATTAGGGGAAGAATAATGCTGCCTATCTGCAAAAGAAACTTGTTCCTAACCAAGGAAGTATTAAAACCCAGAAATTTCACTGGGTATTCCTCAGAATCCTGGGAGTGCAGCTGGCCAGGCTTCTCTGAAAGCAGCATTTCCCTCACAGTGAGGAGAATAAGAATTTGAGTGCAGTCATTCTGCTCTAAGCTACATCAACAGCACCAAGTTTTCTTCACCCTCTCTAGAATACCTTACTGAAAGTGAGATGATCCTCAGCACCCAACTCTGAGTACAAGGACAGCACAACTCTGGGGGACAATGCTAATTATTGGTCACTATTAATGCATTAACCACCTGGAGAAGCAGAGCTGGCAGGGTTCTGATGGTTTGCCCAACTTGTTTCCATGGATATTTGCATTGCTAAAAGATCTGAGCTGGGCTAATGCCAACAGAGCACTGGGGCTCTCTGTCACAACTGCCAGAGCTTTACATGGAATTGTTTAGGTTGGAGAAGACCTCTGGGATCATCGAGTCCAACCTGTGACTGATCCCTGCTCTGTCACCCAGCCCAGAGCTCTGAGTGCCACTTCAGGCATTCCTTGGACACCTCCAGGGACGGGGACTCCAAACCTCCCTGAGCAATCCCCTCCAATGTTTAACCACCCTTTCCATGGAGAAATCCTTCCTCATGTCCAACCTGCCCTCCCCTGGCACAGCTGGAGACCATTTCCTCTCCTCCTGTCCATGTTCCCTGGTTCCTCCCTCCTTCCAGGGACCTGCAGAGTGACAAGGTCCCCACTGAGCCTCCTTTTCTGCAGGATTTTGGGCAGAACTTCAGCAGAAAGGCTGAGATACACAAAGGCCCCTTTTTAGGGCAGGATGATGGCACTTACCCAAAGTGATGAGTGCGTGAGCCCTGACCACGGGAGGCATGGCTGAGCCCCTGAACTGGGACAGTGGCTGGGAGCTGGGCATCTCCTCACTGTCTGTGCAAGCAGACACTGGAAAAGAACAGGGCAGGGATGCAAACAGGGCCTGGCACACAGGGGTGCCTGCAAATGCAAAGGTAAATGTCACAGACACATTTTATGAAAAATCCTTTCGTTAGGATTTTCTCCTGAGATGCTGAGAGGCCTCAAGAACAAAATGTAAACAATGATTATCTGCTGCTGTGCAATGCAACAGGTGCATCTGTGATTGTCTCATGTGGTTGTTTCTAATTAATGGCCAATCACAGTCCAGCTGTCTTGGACTTTCTGGTCAGTCACAAGATTTTATTATCATTCCTTCCTTTCCTTTCAAGCCTTCTGATGAAATCCTTTCTTCTATTCTTTAATATATATAATATATATTAATATATAATATATATTATATTATCATACTATATATTATATATTAATATATTAACATATTTAATATAATATATAATTTTAGTATATTTTTAATATAATATATAGTATCATAAAATATATATAATATATCATAAAACAGATATAATAATATATATAATAAAATAATAACTCATAAAATAGATATGATATAATAATAAATATATATCATAAAATAATAAATCAGCCTTCTGAAACATGGAGCCAAGATTCTCATCTCTTCCCTGGTCCTGAGGCCCCTGTGAACTCCAGCACAGCTAAAGGCAGAGGGAGAGTGGCTCACGTTGGTCCTCGCTGCCAGAAGAGGCCAGGATGGACTGAACCACAAGGAAGATGTGTTTGTCCACCTTGGCTGGGCACAGCTGGGCAGCCTCACCCAGCAGGAAGAGGTGTCTCACCTGCAGAGAGAAAGCAGCACTGCAGTCAAAAGGCTGAGGCTGAGCTGTAAATTAACCCAGCAGGAGTCGGTTCTTCTCCAAAAAAACAACTCAAAATTCCCTCAGTGCTTTCAAGGCAGTGGCTGGAGAACAGAAGGGGAGTCTTTGGAACAGAAATCCTGGGTGGGTGTGTTTAATATGCTCCAACAGCCCCCACCACATCTAATGAGACTGAAATACTCCTCGAAGCATTCCATGCATCTCTCCCAAACAGCTCATCTCAGAAGTTTGAGTGCAAAAGCAAGGAAATAAAACCACGTCATATATTAAAAATACATGGGGTGCCATATCCTTAAAGCAACTGCTGGTGTGTAAAACTGCTGTGGGCTCCCAGGCCCTTAAATACAAGATTTCATCACGCACACAGGCCCTGCACATTCCTACGATCCCAGTTCTTGGCATGGATTTCGAGGAACACCAGCTCCAGGCACACCTCCACCCTTTAAATAATTCTTGAAGGGGATTATTTAAAATAATAATCCCCAAACTTACCAAGAAATCTTCCTGCAGCTGCCCTGCTCCATCCTCTTTGAGGACTATGTTGGAGATGTAGCTCTCACAGGTGGATACCAAATCTCCACACACCTGGTTGAGCAGCTCCTGTTCAGTAATTAAACAAAATTAATTCAACACTTTATTAATTAAACAAAAGGTAGCTGTAATATCTGTCCACACATGAATCCCTAGTATCAAAGTCTTTATGTGCTTTTAGTAATCTGGATTCCATTAAAATCAATCTGACAATGCCTTAGAGCTTTAAAATTCTCCCTGAACATCAAAGGATGTGTGCAAGTGTCAAAACACCTTGGAAAATATGGTTTTTAATGATCCACAGGCCCAAGTTTACTTCATTATAGAAATCACACAGACTTAAACAAAAAGGATTTAGGCGACTGTTTCATGTGCACCCAACACATTGGAGGTGTCTGTGGGAATTTTTAGATGTTGCCTGAAAAAAGCAGCTCCATTAACCAAGAAAACATGACGGGAATTGCAAAGAGTGAAGGGGAAACACAGGAAAAGCAGATTATCTACTACATTGTGGTGAATATAAAGCATCATTTCTGGTTTTCTACCATCTAAAAGTGGTATTTTTAATAACCAATTACATATATAAATGGTAACTGTTAGATTTGATGAAGTGACCAACTACAGGAACATCTGCATTTCATTTTAAGCCAACACTCTGTGGTGGCTGTACTTACAGGGAAGGATTTTCTGATTGTCAGCTTAAGAACCCAAAAACCATCACCCCACCCTGGCTGCTGAGGCACAGAGGGTTCAGTGCTGCCCATTATTTACTAAACTTCATTGGGATGCTTATTATAAAAGAGCTGCCATCTACACTGAAAGAGAACTATAAAACAGACACGAAGAGAAATCATCAGGGACACAGACCTGCATCAATTTTGGCTTCTTTGCAATTGTGTCCAGGCTGAGATTTTTATTTTACCAACAAAATATGGCCTAACTTCCCACTATGGGAGCAGAACAGAGCCATGGCATAAAACAAATGGAGGCAGAAAAAAGTTATGAGCAAGTTATTAACTCCCTGTTTGGTCTCCAGGAAGAGGTCTAGGAAATATGTGTATTTCCAGCAGCTCTGATGGAGAACACAGAGATTACAGCATAAATCTGTGGCTTCAAACTGCACCAAGCACAGCAACAGGTTTCCTTTAGGAAATTTCCTTTAGGAATTCTGCAAACTTGGACAGAAGGCAAATGCAAGGTATTTCAGAGGTGTGTGGGGGAACACATTTGAAGGCAGAAGATTTCTCACAAGCCAGGCTTAGCCCCAGGATATTCTCCAGCTCAAGTGCAGCAGAGAGGCAGAGCTGAGCAGAGCAGGCTCGAGCTGCTGGAATCAGAGCCCCTTTTTTAGAACTCATCATCCATCCCACAGCCTGCAGACGGCAGCAGACACCCCCTGAGTGGGGAACAGGCTATTTTAAAAGGAGTATTTTAAGTCCCACCTGTGCCTCCTCTGGTGCAGCTGCAGAGGCCTGGCAGAGCTTCTGGAGGGTCTCCACAGCTGGGCTGATCACCTCCAGGGGACACTGAGACTCCTTCACCCAGCTCTGGATGCTATCTGGAGATGACATCACACATAAAAACAACATTTTCTAAGCTGTTCAAGTGTTTGTGGAGGCACAAAACTGCTGGGACTCAGCACATCCCTATGGGTGTCCAGAGCTGCCAGGACCCCTGCCAGGGGGCTCAGAGACCCTGGCACACAGCCCAGAGCACCTGTGGGTTTGATTGTGACCCCTGGAGCAAATTGCCAGCTTTGTATGAGGACCTGAAAGTCACAGAAGTTTAAGTAGTGTAATAATAAAATTATCACTAGGTGAAAAAGTAGATTTTGGGGGTTTTAGAATAGGGGTTTTGAGGACAAGATGGAGGGACTTGGGCATGTCCAGCCTTTCTTCTTCTTCTTCTTCTTCTTCTTCTTCTTCTTCTTCTTCTCTACCTCCATCTTCTGCAGTGATGGTGGCACTTTGGGATTGGTTTAGAGTAGAAGCTCACTGTCTAACATAGGTGATAGGTATTGGAAAGTAATTGTAAATATGTTACATGTAGTTTGTAATGTAAAAAGACAACACCAGAGTGCTGCTGGCTGTCCTGCTGAGCAGACCTCGGCTGGACAGTCTCGGGTTGTGGTTGTTAATTGCTGCCCTGAGATGAGCAGGATGTCTCTGTTTCAGCCCGTGCAGCTGAAGAATGAGTCTGGACTCTTCACTTTTCGGTCTTGAGGTTGTTTATTAATTCTTATCTATAAACTTTTCTTTCTGCCCAGCCGAGGTCTGCTCAGCAGGGCAGCCACAGGCACTCTGACCGCCCCCAAGGCAGTGCTGTCCTTTTATACTACAAACTACCTATAACATATTTACACTTAATTCCCAATACCTATCACCTATGTTAGACAGTGCATTTCTACTCTAGACCAATCCCAAAGTGCCAACATCACTGCAGAAAATGGAGAACAAGAAGAAGAAGGAGAAAGGCTGGACACGCCCAGATTCCTCCATCTTGTCCCCATAACCCCCATACCAAAAATCCTAAAATCTACATTTTCACCCTGTGATCATTTTGTTATTACACTATTCAAACTTGTGTGACTTTCATGTCCTCATACAAAGCTGGCAACTTGCTCCAGGGGTCAAAATCAAATCCCCAGGTGGGGCTTTGATCCCAGCGGGGTCCTCAGCAACTCTGGACACCCGGAGGGATGCACTGAGTCCCGACAGGACAGGAGGAAAATTTTTATAGATAAGATATAATAAGCAACTCTGAGACCAAAAACTGAAGAGCTCCAACTCATTCTTCGAACCCACGGGCCGAAACAGAGACTGTTCACATATCTCAGGGCTGCAATTAACAGCAGAACTCCCGAGACAAAACCTCTGCAGGTGCTCAGGACCACTCACCCCTCAGCCCCTCACAGCTGCTCCTGGGGAGGTGCTTTGCCACATGCCCAATGACACACAGGACGTGTCCCACGGTGCCACTGCTCGTGTCCTGCTGCCTGCAAAACCAACAGCGAGCTCTGAGACACGCCACCAAAGCACAGCTGAGCAATCCTCTCTCCTCTGGGACATGCATTATTAAGGCAGGCCTGTCAAAGCCAATGAAAACTCAGAGGGCTTGAGGAAAGAGTTGGTTACTGCACGGATCTCGAAGCCTTTGCTGGATTTCCAGCTGCAGAAGTGACAGTTTGAAGGAAAAACTGGGATTTAAGCAGCTACAAGGCAATCTGTGGAAGGGCACTGAGGGCTCCCTGGCAGAATAGAGCTCAAAGCACACACTGACCTGCTGATACTGTCCCAGGATTCAATGATCTTGGAATAATTCAGCTTGGGGGAAGAGCCAGCCACCTTGGCAAGCAGCATCCAAGCTGCCCTGGAATGCTCTGTCTCCACGTGAGACATGACATTATTGACAAAAGTGGAGGTGAACTTGTTCTGCTTGGACCACATAAGGAAGGCTTTGCTCAGGTAACGGCTGCAGGGAGGAAAGGAAAGTTTAGGGAAGAATAAATAAAACAGTAAAATCCAACACAACAAAGCTGCTATTGCCTGGCATTGCCACAATTCACATGGAAAATGTCCACATTCACACATATTTTCACTACAGAGCTGGCATCCCTACATGGATGTTGTGATCTGGGGCAGTAAAGAAAGAAGGTTCAACTGGTCCCATGACACACCAGGAAATTATAATTTCAGCAATTTGTAACCAAGACTTTCCAGCAGTTGTTAATACCCAGAGTCATAATGATGGCTCAGGTTTAGCTTTTATATTTTTCAGATTCTGTGCTGCTTTAGTGTGTGGGTCTGGGCTTTGTATCAGGGGATGGTGAGCTCTGTGCACAGAGCAGGGAGACAAAACAATTCCTGCTCCAGCTGGGCACCAAGGACAATCACACAAATCCCATACCCAAGAACATGAGCAATGGTGAATTTAAGAGAGAAAAACAAGCAGGGTGGGACTGCACGGGCTAAAGCTGGAATGGGACAATGAACTGCAAGATGCAAATGGAGCAGAACTGATCAAAGGGAGAGACCCCGAGAGCAGTTGTGCGTTTTGGGACTATTTTGGTTCATCTTGGGTTCATTTTGGGACCACTTCAGTTCATCTCGGGTGCAGCCCTGGCTGGGCTCTTGTGCTGCCCAAGGTGCATCCATTGAGGCCTCTTAATACATCCCTGCTTTATTCTTTAGCTCCATCTAGTCTCTGTTCCACTTCAGCCTTCAAAAAGCATCAATAGAATGGCCTCAACTGGAGGGGACCTTGAAGACCATCTCATTCCACCCCCTGCCATGGATAAGGGCACCTTTCCCTAGCCTGGGGTGCTCAGAGCCCCATCCAGCCTGGCCCTGAGCACTGCCAGGGATGAAGGCACAGCAGAGTCATGTCAGGCATCACAGCCTGCTCGTTTTTCTGCACAACCCTAATTATCTACTCCACACTGGTAGAGCTGTGAGATTTCTCAAGCTGCAAGGTCCTGCAGGGTCAGGAGGAAGAAGGTGCCAGGAATGTGCAAACCCTGTTAGAAAATGGCCCAAATTAGAACAGTGACAGCTCCCCACACTGGCACGGCAGCACCACCAGTGCCTCAGCTGCTATTTCTGAGCTATTATGCCCTGTTGACTAATAAACATACAGCTGTCTTTAATCAATGTTGTGTCCTTGTCATGCTGTGTGTCATCCTATTTCTCCCTCTCCTTCCCACGGCAGGCAGGATAATTCGATTTGTCACAAGACAAGTAACATATTGTACATAAGAATTAATACAAGGTGATGTTCTTGCTTTATATATCCTCTCTCACTTCTGTCAGAGGAACACCTCCATCTGACTTAAATATTCATGTGCTATCAGTGCATCCAGCATGGGATGGAACAATGAGCAGTTCAGTCCAGGGAGAGAGCACAGGTAACAGGAGCAGCAGGTGAAAACACCTGACACAGAGCAAAGCTGAACTCTTCTTGTCCATGCTCAACAGCCCTGTCCTGGGAGCTGGCAGGGCAACACAAGCACATCAGTGTGGTAATTTCCATCTCCAGAATGATACTGAGAGTTTCAAGCGGGGAATTTGAGCAGTTTCAAAGAAATCCCTGAGAAAAATTTGGTTTCTCGTCGTTGCACAGCAGACAGCACATGCATTTTAACAGGGTGTGTGTGAGCTGTGGTACCTCACAGGCTGTGGCCACACAGGGAATGAGAACACAAACTCAGACTCTTACCTCAGTCCTCAGTCAATAGGCAATTTCCTTCTGTAAAGGAAAAGTTGTGTATTCTAATGGGATTAAAAGTGAAAAAAACCCCTAAACTTCTGGGTTTTATCCCTGAATGTTAACATAGGCAAGGGAGGGAAAAATGCATTTACCTCAGCTCCTGGCTTTCTGAAGACAACAGGGAAAGCAGATCCCAAGCCAGCTCCTGCTTCTCATCACCACTCCTGGATTTATGGTAAGGTTTTATGTGCTGCAGCAGGAGCTGATCAAGGCAATCCAAGGCCTTTTCTTGGACAGAGCTTTCTGCATCCATCACCACAGGCACCACTCCATTCAACCAGGCCTTCTGCACCAGGACATTGCTGGGCTGGGACTGAGAGAAACATTTTTAAATCATTAGGGGATCCTAAATGCATGGGTAAGAAGCAGCAAAGGCCTCCAGGTTCAGCTACAAACTTTGAAACTTGAATTTTAATCAAGCCCAGCAGTGTAGCAGCAGGTGGGACAGGGAAACTCAGCATCACAAGGTCTTTAATCATCTCTATGATAAATACCTGGTGTTTCTGCTAAAGTACTGCAACACTTTGTTTTGAGACTCTATAAAGAATTATAACAGGTTTGCAATAAGGCTGTATAGCAGATGATTTAGCACTAAAAAAAAAGAGCTTTGCTTAATATAAACCCTGTGCTCCAAGCCTGAGTTACAAACCCCCTGTGAATAAATAGAAAAGAAAGAAAAATATAGCATTGCTATCATCCACACATTACATCTGAAAGTGATTCAGGGTTTTTTTTAACTTGAGAAGGCCAGCAACATAAACATTTTCTTCATGACACATAAATCAACAGCCAGAAAAATCAGTGTTTCCAACAGTTGGAAGCACTCTGCATAAATCACAAGTAGGTATCAGAGTGAGTCATGACTTCCGAGTCAAAAGGTAATGAAAAGAATTAGAGCAGCCTAAAATGCAGCTCCCAGAGTGAGTAACTGATTGGTGAGGACCCTCCTGCTCTCCCCCCTGCCAGGTGTGGCAGAATTCCCATTCCCCTTGATGCCTTAGGATTTCAGCTTTTATATTTTTCAAATCCTGTGCATCTTTAGGGTATAACTCTAAACTCCATACAGAGTGTCACCTACTGTTTATTCACACAAAAAATCCCTCCAGGGCTCTAACTCGAGGACGCCTCACTGTCTCAGGCCCCAAAAAGTACAAAAAAAGTGAATTGGAGAGGAGCAAACTGGGGGAATACCTCATTAGCTGAAGGTGTAATTGGAGAATTAACCCCTGATGTGTAAATGGACCAAACTTATAAAAGTAAATGGACCAAACTTATTATCGGAATCAAGTGGCAACTCCCGTGGCAGGGAGAAATGATGAAGAGGACTCCACTGATATCAGAAGGCTAATTAATTACTTTATTATACTATATTATTCTATGCTATATTACATTATATTGCATTACATCTAAACTGAATTTGCACAAAGCACTCAACTCAACTGCCCAGAATCTCGTGACTGTCCCAACAGTCCTGACACACGCACACAGCTGGCCCTGACAGGCCAAGGAAACAAAACACCATCACTGTTGGTAAGCAATCTCCATATTGCATTCTACTTTGGCACAAACATAGGAGCAGCAAATGAGGTAAGAATTGTTTTGATCATTCTTTTCTCTGCCTCTCTCAGGTTTAGAGAATGTGAATCTACAACTTCTAATTGTGTGAAAAACTCGTGACCATCATCCAGCTTGGGTGCAGCCTCTGGGAGGCTTTGACTGCCCAAGGTGCAGGTATTGAAGGTCTTTAATTGTCCCAGATTGCCAAACCCATTGTGTTCTATTTGCCATCTGTATGGCAGCTGTCTTCTGTTCAGTGGGCAGTTTTCCTTATCTCTTCCACAATCACTCCTCTCTCAAGAGGGGACACCTGCTGATAACAGCCATTGAATGTCCCTGCATGGCTGATAAGAACTACAGCATCCCATTGGGAGATGTGAGCCCAGAGGGAGGAGCCAAGCATTCCTACCTGGATATAATCTGGAGATTCTGGAACCAGAGGGAGGAGCCAAGCATTCCTACCTGGATATAATCTGGAGATTCTGGAACACCAGCCAAGCATTCCTACCTGGATATAATCTGGAGATTCTGGAACACCAGCAAGGGATTTCCCAGAGGAACAGCAGCTGCCTCTTCCCCTGGATCTTCAGAGGCAGAGACTGCACCTTTCTCCAGGATCCCTGCTCCAGCAGAACCACCCCTGACACTGCAGGAGGGCTGAGCCACAATTCCAATGGGACTGCTGCCAACACCCAGACCCACAGGGTGTCAGGCTGTGTCCTGACTCTGTCAGTGTTGGTTTAGTTTACTGCATTGTTTATTTTATCTTTTTATTTTCTTCTCTATTAAAGAACTGTTATTTCCTGCTCCCATATTTTTTGCCTGAGAGCCCCTTAACTTAAAATTTATAAAATTCAGAGAGAGGGGGTTTACATTTTTTCCATTTCAGGGGAGGCTCCTGCGTTCCTTAGCAGGCACCTGTCTTTCCAAACCAAGACATAATATAAATACCCATTTAACTGCAGTGGGATAGAATATAAGAAAATAAAGATAGTGTAGAAAATAATCTTACCCCTAAGGAGTTGCAGCTGGGCCAATTATCAAAGATTAGGAGCAGGCCTGACTTTACCAGGCCACAGCTGCACCCAATGAGAAGAAGAGTGCTATAAAAGAGTGGGGAGGCTGGTTGAGAAGGGAACTGGAGTCAGGTGGCTGCTTTGTGAAGAGGAAAGAGTCAGAGCTCTGAGGAGCTGCCCATGAGAAACACCAAGGAGGTGTGAAACTTTTGTGATAAGGAGACAACAGTATGGCACCCCTGCAGTAATTGTGTTTCCCTTGCCCAGGCTCACCAGGAGCAGCTCGGTGATGGAGTGCAGCGCCTGCTTCCGCACGGACACGGCGGGGTCCCGGCAGCGCTCCTGCAGCACGCCCAGCTCCTCGGCCGTGCAGGGCACCACCCCCTGCCTCAGGAGGCTCACAAACACCTGCCAGGAAAACACCAGCACTGAGTTGTGTTGTGGTGTGATGTCAGTTTTCCCAGTCCTCCCCAGCTGTGTCAGTCCCTCTCCTTTCCCCTCCCTGACCCCTCCCAGCACTGTCTGTCAGTCCTGGCATTCCAGAAGGGCACTGAGTGATTGGCAGATTCAAAGGATGCCCTCTACCCCCGGGGGCATTGGGCCATCCAGGTGTCCTTTGTCCCTTTGTCCCTCCCCTCCTGTCCCTGCTTGGTGGCTCCCTGCCCCTTCCCTGCCCCTCTCCCCGGGGTTCAAAGGAGCAGCAACCACGGGGTCAGGGAGTTCTGTTGGAGCTGGTGCTGCATTCAGAGGCCTGTGGGCCAGAATAAAGCTCTGGATCCAAACCCTCCATCAGAACCGACTCCTTTCCTTCACCATCGCCTTAAAGCTTCTCCAGCACAGGGAAACCTGAGGAGCAGCCCCTGTTATGGGGGGAAGCTCCATCCCAGCACCACCAGAGCTCCTGCAGGCCTGGACTTGTCCCCACGGGCCCAGCTGCAGCACCCAGCCAGCCAAAAATGTCTGTGGGGTGAAACACCACACACCCAGCCAGCCAAAAGTGTCTGTGGGGTGAAACACCACACACCCAGCCAGTGTCCAACAAGTGTCTGTGGGGTGAAACACCACACACCCAGCCAGCCAAAAGTGTCTGTGGGGTGAAACACCACACACCCAGCCAGCCAAAGTGTCTGTGGGGTGAAACACCACACACCAGTGTCTGTGGGGTGAAACACCACACACCCAGCCAGCTGTGGGGTGAAACACCACACAGTGTCTGTGGGGTGAAACACCACACACCCCAGCTGTGGGGTGAAACAGCCAAAAGTGTCTGTGGGGTGAAATCCCCACAGCTGCTGCCTCTGGTCAAGCAGCAAGGGCCAGACAAGCCCAGGCATGTCCCATCTGGCTATATTGGGATTTAATTTCAATAGAGTTGCATTTCAAAGCTTGCACGAAGAGTTCCCACCTACGTTTACATCTGCAAGATGTTTGTTTGGGTTTGGAGCAGAGGTCAATAAAAAGGGGTTCGAGTTCCATTCTGGTGTTGCCATTTTCACCGATAATCACAGACTACATGAGCTCTACTTGTGGAACTTTCTCGGAGGCAGCTTAAAAACAGGCGGTCAAAAAAAACCCCTTGTCCTTCCCCAGTGTTTTGCGGCCTTCAAAATCTTGTCATTAATTATGGTAGGAACACCTTAACCAGGAACACCAAATACCAAGGCAAGTGCAATGAAATACCTGTCACCTGAATTTGACAGGCATTCCATTGCACTTTCCTTGGTATTTGCACAATTTTAAGGAGGGTAATTGGGAGTCCAAACCCAACTGTCCTGTTTAGGCTAGAAGTTGCTATTTCACAGGAATGCAGTTGCCATGAACTTCCTTCTTTGTCCCCAAATCCCCTCCCATTTTGGACCCACCATTTAGGTTCAGCTGAGCAGGGCACACCAGGGGCACTGGGTGGCAAAGCAAAAATACAATTTACCCCCCACCAAAGGCAACCAGAGATTCATCACACCCAGAGTGAAGCACATTAACAATTCATGAGCGCTGGGCACAGCCAGAGACGGAAAATGAATCAGAAAACACCATTCCAGTCATTGCTGCTCTGGAACAGCAGCTGGAGAGGGAGGGTGTCACAATTTCCCCTTGAGAGTAACGTGCCTCTCATATGAGCCACTGTTCTTACTTCATAATAAGCAAGAGGGATTTATTTTTATTCTTAATCAGAAAGCATTAAAACATGAATTGCAAAGCCCTAACTGGGAAGCTCAAATCAGTGTGTGAATTGAGGGGGAAGAGCTGGGGTGAAGAGGACTAACAGAGGAAGGCAGTCAGCAGCAGACGCCTCTTTTTTAAAACAAGGAAATTTCCATTGAAGCATCTCTCTTTAAAAGCTAATGACTTCATTAAAGAAATGAGCAGCAAGGAGAGCAGAACAGAGCTCAAAAAGAGGCTGGATATAACTTAATCCCTTTGCCAACAAGGTCAAAACAAACTAAGCAGCTAATATGCTTCAGTTTATGAGGAAGTCTCTTAATTGAAATGCCTATTGACATTTGACAAGAGCCTCTCCTTGCAAATGACGGAATAACAGAATGCCAGCAAGGGTACTAGAGAAATTTCCATCATTATGCCTGCATTATTTACTTATCAGGAGCTAGTAAACAAGATCCTAAATGCCTCTAAGGCACGCTGCAGGGAGAGCAGGAAGCCACAAGTGGGCAAAGTGACAGAGTTTGCAGCAAAGCTGTGACCTAATTAATTATTTAACAATTTTGGGTAATCACTGAGAGCAGGGAAGGATGCAAACCTCACCCTACCTGCAGGGCAGATTTCCTCACGTTGGTTTTCTCATCTCCAGCTCTCACTCTCAGCATGGCCATGACTTCTTTTCCTATCCAAAATGAAGATAAAATAATTACCCCCACGAGGAAGGAATTACACACAGCACCAGTTGGAACAACACAACCCCAGGATGGTTTGGGTTCAAAGGGACCTTAAAGCTCATCTTGTTTCACCCCTGCCACGGCAGAGACCTTCCACTGTCGCAGGGTGCTCCAAGCCCTCTCCAAACTGGCCTTGGACACTGCCAGGGATCCAGGGGCAGCCACAGCTGCTCTGGGCACCCTGTGCCAGTGGCTCACCACCCTAAAGCAGCACAAACTCAGTAAATCAGCAAAAACAAACTCAAATCGCTCCCCAAAACTTTCAGAAGGACTGAACAATTAAAACCACCCAGAACAATCCAGAAGGAGGCATAAGCCAGAAGGGAAAACAAACCCAAACCATTTCCCCACTTTGTTCATTTGAAAACTCATCTTAATATATCACAAAAGAAAATGATGGAACAAATTACTTGAAACACGCAGGGAAAAAAAAAAAAAAGTGAATCTGTAATTTCTGACCTCTTTATTTGTCTACACAAAAGATGTCAGGCTACCTTCAGAGTTTGAGCTCAGAACACCTACAACCTCCTAGGAGCTCTGCCTCAGAGCTGCACACAGCATCAATGTATGAACTGCTGTGTGCCACAGAGGGAAAATTACTCCATTTGTTAATTCCTTGAGGCTGCAGAATTGAACCAGCAGCTGCAAAGAACCACCTCAGAATCTGCAAGAAAACCAGAACACATCTCTCTTCCCTGGATGTCATGTTAGGGCTCAAATTTCACTCTGCACAGCCATATTCATACTTATTTCTGCATGTTGGCAGGGAAAAAATACATCATCAAGGCAAGAAGTTATTAAATGGCACACAACTGAATACACAGATCAATTATTTCTCACATTTTGAATCACTAAGCTATTAACTGGCCATAAGGACTTCAAGCATTTTATCATGGCTTTTACGGTTTTTATTTATTGCTGTTTGTCAGATTTCCCAAAGATATGCCAAATTTGGAGATCTGTTACTTAGAGATTCACATGGACATCCATCCTGTTGCCATTAAAAACAGGATTAGTCACAGGGAACTAAGCAAAACTAGCTTAAAAATACATTTTTACCAAAAGGAAGCAAAGGGACTTTGATCTGGGCTTTCTTAATGGGCAGCTAAATGCAGTTTCCATCTTCCTCCCAAGAGCAGCTGCACAGGAAGAGCACAGAACATCCCCACTGCAAGATTTAACACTAAAATAGTCCAGTCTTGTGAAGGTGACCAAATAATCACACTTTGACATTGATTATTCTGATGTTGAAAAGAGAGGGGGGAAACCAAACAACAAAACAGCCAAAAATCCCAAGTTCTAAAGGGCTGAGAAGTCCCAAAGGAAGGGAATGTTTGATGCTGGTGGGCAGAGGGAATTCTGCAGTGCACACCTCACCTTGCAGGTTATCCCCACCCTTCTTATCTCTGCCCTTGAGCACTGAGCATGTTCTGACTATCCCTGGCTGAGATTTATTTCTTTTCTAAGAGAAATGAGCTGTTTGGTCTTCAGAGGAGAGCAAAATTAGCACAGGCACAGCCGAGCACAGGCATGGGCCAGACAGCTTTGCTAATGCACCTTGACTGCCTC
Organism: Diglossa brunneiventris; assembly: GCA_019023105.1. Classification (NCBI taxonomy): domain Eukaryota; kingdom Metazoa; phylum Chordata; class Aves; order Passeriformes; family Thraupidae; genus Diglossa; species Diglossa brunneiventris. The sequence goes on from CM032376.1 coordinate 8,587,796, forward strand.
GGAGAGCCCTGGATTCCAGAATCCTCTGGAGCTCCAGACAGTCTTTTTTCATTCCAGCCTTTTCTTAATTTGTTTTGCCAAGTGCCAAGTGTGTGCTCAGCTGGGTATCAGAGACAAACCCAGGCATCCTCTGGCATGAGGAGCCTGCAACTAAACAGCAAATTCACAATACCTCGAGTGGCCTGGAGGACTTTTCTGTCTGAGGGAGCAGATTAAGGAAATTTATCAGCAGAGCGTGTTTGAAAAAAAGGAGCTTTCAAAAGGGGGAGATTGGAGCCTGGCGCCTGGAGATAGGGAGGGAGATCCCATGTGAGGAGCAGCGTGGAACAAAGGCAGCACTGCAGGATGTGAGGCAAGCAGAGAATTGAACTGTCAGCAGTTCAAGGGAGGTGAACAGCAAGAACTGAGAGTGCAGATCCTGGCAGGGGTTGAAAGGTTAGGAAGAAAAGCTTTTCCACACAAGAGGAAAAGAAAAGGAGAGGTTTAAAGGAGGAACATCCCAGCCACAAAAGCCAAGTTGCATGGTGATTTCATGCTATCAACACATTAGAGGCAGCTTGCCATGCTGCATCAGGACATTTCGTGTGACACTCTGCTTTCAGCTTTCAACCTGATGCTGCAGAGAAGCAGATCCTTGCCTACAGAACAGAAAGGTGCTGTGCTTTACACAGCAGAATAGATCAGTTCTTTGTGCACTGGAGCAAGAGATCTAATTACCCTTAAATTCATGGAGCTACAAGTGTTACATTCTACATAAATTACAAATTGGGAAGAATAAATTACCTGCTTCTCAACAAGGGTTGCCACCACATTAGTAGCAACAGCCATCTGCATTTCAGGATTAAATGTATTTTTCAGACTTGAGTGGAAATAGTGTGTCTTTATGGCTGGCAGTTCCACCCCCTTCATCACCCCTAAGTGTTTTGTAACAGATTTCTCCACTTCCTTTGAGAAATGGACAATGAATACACTTCAGAAAGTCTGATTTCAATTAAGGCTTTGAATGCTTATCTGGAAAGGCTGCTTTAATTCTGACATACCATCAGGCCCAGCAGTGTCACTGCTGTCTGTCAGCTCCACAGTTCTGAAAGTTGGGAAGGTCTTCAGTGGATGGTTGGACACAGCTGAAAGAAAAGATAAAAGCTGAGGAATAATAAAAGCATATATTCACCTGGCAAGAAGATGGTTCAGTGTTAAACAGAGAGCCTCATGCATGCCCTAGGTTTAACAGATATGTGTATTTTTTAGGAAATGGCATGCCAAGAAAAGCCTGAGACTTACTGGAAAAGAATGACTCTATACCTTCTGCACTGACTGTCACGCTCGCAGTGTTTGTTGTGTTTGCTTCCAACACTGTGCGGACAGAGGCTGCCAAAAAAGAGAAATAAAAAAGGAAATCAAACAAAGGATTTGAATTCTGGATATCCCTGCCATTCCAAATTCTTTTTGGACGAGCAATCTAGCCGTGGGATGCTGAGGGCAGGCTCTGAGTTGTGCCATCTGGGCTTCAGCACACCTGAGGGAGCTTGGCATGCCAGTCACGAACAGAACAACTCAGCAGAAGCAAAAGGCAACTCAAGATTTAATCAGCTGTCGGGCAAGAATGAACTGGGTTTTTTTTTTTTTTTTCCAAATGAGCAATTTTGGTTGTCTGTAAACATCCTTCAAAGGGACCTCACAGAGAATCTCTTTAGAACTGATACAGGAGGATAAATCCCTCCCAAATATAAGGCTTCATAAGGAACAAGGCTCATTGTAAGAGCTTAAAAGAAAGATGTGGGACTCCAGGCAGCTCTCCAAAATGCAGTTTATTGTATCCAAAATGCAGTTTATTCTATCTAAGATGTTGCAGCAGTCCAGAGTTGTGGGTGACAGAGCTGTGCCTACAGCTGTCAGCTCCAGCTGCAGGCAGGCCTGGAGACCCTTTGGTTTTGGTTACAGTGCATTCTATACTTTTCTTTGTTGAGCATCTTAATACAGTAGAACCAATCTATATCTTAACTTTTACCTATAGCCTATCATAACTACTGTAATTACCATATCCATGTTACTATTCTCCAGTCACTAAAAGTCAGTACATTACAGTTTAAACTAGAAGCTGTTTTTCAGTTTTCTTGCAGAGGAAAATTCAAGACCTTTTTCTACTTGCAACATCAGCAGGCTTGTTTGCCTGTGCTACCTTCCTGCTTGGTAAAAACATCTTCTTGTTTGGGGTGGGTTTATCCTTTGCTCTAAGCCATAAAAACCCCTTCTAACTAACACACCCTTTGCCTCCTTGGTTATCCAGTAAGACTGGCTCAGCAATTCTTTTCTTCTATATCAAAACTTACTTCCATCTCTATTCCTTCATCAGACTCTACATTTAAAAATCTTTCTGCTAAACACACATATCTGTGAGACTTTCTTGTCAAACTTCCATTCTTCCCAACAGCTCATGAATTACTGCTCATTATGGCACAGTACGTAAGGACTCTGCTTAGTGCCAGTTTTTAAGTTCCTGACAACTCCTACCTCCCAGCAATTATCCCTTGAAAGTTCAAGAATGATTTTCATTACCTCATGTGCCCACAGTACTCACAGCTCTGCAGTAAGTCCTGAATGCTCTCCAAGGTAGCAGCAGCTTTCATCTCGAGACAATGGGCAAGGCTGCTGAGAGCTTTGCTCCTGACCACGGGGGCTTTGTCTGAGCACCGGCCAAACACCATGACCTGCACTAAAAACTTGTGCTTTAGCAAACTCTGCTGATCCTGGGACAAGGAGCTGCCTGGGCTCCTCTCTGGCAGCTCCAACAAAGCCAAGGCTACATCAAGAGCAAACACTCTGTAGGAAACATGCTGGAAGAGAAAAGCACACAAGGCGCTCTGTTAATGGAAGTGAACACGGGGTTTTCTTGCCTCTGGGTAAGAGCAGTGACAGAGCTATTCAGTGCTGAGATTGAACCCTTCATCTCCAAAGCATCAAGGAAATGCACTTACTTTGGTGAGTGAGTATTTATAAAGCCAAGCAATGAATTCAGCAAACTGTGCACAAGGCAGTTTGTCCAGCAGGGTCACCAGAGCCTGGGCAGCGGAGGTGCGATAATCAGCCTTGTCTGGGACCTGAAAGAAAATTTAATTAAAACCTGAAAGACACAAGGACACCCTGTGATTCTTCACTGCTCCGCTCTGGTTGCCAGAAAGGCATTTCAGGGCTTAAGAGAAGTGTTTTTTTTCATTTAATGAGCTGATATATTCACATTCAACAACAGTGAGAATCATCACAGCTTCCTCAGTCACTACTTCACCATCACACATTTTCATTCCTTAGAAAAGATTGTGAAAACAGATTTCCTAAACTATTAATGATGCTTCAATGTATCCACAGGAGTTCTCCAGCCCCAGAAGAAGCAGAGCTTGGCATACCTTGGTACAGATATGTTGGAGCAGGATTCGCAGAACAGGATAAACAGCTTCTTTCAGCTCATCCACCAGAGAACTGCACAGGGGAGAGAGAGAGAAGCAGATTTTAACAAAGCTGGTTTATAACAGAGGAAAAGTCAAGGACATTCCTTTTGCAATGCATTTGAAAAGTCAGGAAAAGTGGCCATGATTCTGGAATCATGAATGCAGCAGAATATGCTCAGAGAACCATCCTTGCTTCCCACATTAACCTGGCTTTGCAGGCACAAAATAATTTCTTCCCATACTTTTCTAACAAGTAGAAGGGTAACATGAAAAACTTCTTTGTTCTTAATCTACTTTTATATGTTGTCTGGGGATCTCTGCACAAACTACACTTCCAACAACATGGATCCCCAAAAGGGGGAATAAACACAGGCAAAACACATCATTAAGCAGGAGAGAGCAGGAACTACAGAGGAATGAGCTCCACGTTAATCTTTCATTTCCCTCACAATTCTCTGTAGTTAAACACAAGACTTGAAAAACTGACACAAAGCAAAATACAGAAAATGGGTCCTTTCCACAGCACCTTCTTCCCCCTCTGCCAGCAAGCTGGGTAAATTCCCATTCCAGACATTTTAATTAAGCCTCATTTGCACAAACAACTTCAAAGCCAGTGCCAGTTTGTCTCATCCCTTTATCACCTCAACAGCAAAGCAAAGGCATGCCAGAAGAAAGGAGCAGCCATGCTCAGAGCTCTGAATGTCACCTGATGAATTTCACAGCCTGGCTCCTGGCGCTGGTCACAGCTGATGTGATGGGAAGGGCCTCTTGCCTGGAGCCCCCACTGCTCTCCACCATCAGAAGAACACTGAGGAGTCGCTGGAACACACATCGAAGGGTCTGCAAAGAAACACACATTGAAGGATCTGGAGAAAAGGGTTATTGGCAGGCTCTGTTCCATAGACAGGCACTCCAGGGTCATGAAATAATTCTGAATCAAGCTTACAACCAAACAGCAGCACAGCTTAAAGCATGACTCCTAGCAGAGAAATCCCAAGAGGACACTTTCTAAATACACACAACACCTTTCCTGGCTGTGGTGTTCTCATGCAAGCTCAGCAAGGTCTCAGAAGGGCTTTCTGAAAGCATTAACAGCTGCCCTCCAAACAAAGTCCCCCCTCCAAAGTCTCCTGTGGACTTCTTTTTTGCCAGAAGCATTTGGAATTTGAAGAAACTCACTGGGTTTTGCACAGGAGATGTCTTAAGCTAAACGCATGTTTTGTACTTTAGTCTTGGAGTTGCATCCCTTGCCAAGTTTTCCACAGCTTGCCTCATGATCCTGACATCCCCTGAGCGAGCAGGAGAGGCAGGGAAGATGAGGCAGGTCTGGGAAGGAGAGTGACTACACCTTGCTGCCACCACAAATGCCAACAGCTCTGCAAAGCTCGTGCTGCACTGAGGAACCAAGGAGGCAGAAACACACAGGCTGCTGGAGCTGGGCTGGCACTCAGGAATAACCAGGCTGGTGTGTTCTCCAGGCTTTCCTGACTAGACAGCTGCTGATCCCCAGCCTGCAGGCTCGGAACCAGCCCAGGGGGTCACACAGACTCCCAGGCACAGCCTGGGCACACCCAACCTTCAGCAGCCCATGCAGAGCAGCAGCACTCAGGTAAGTGGCAGATGCCCCGCTCTGCTTGCCAATTTAAACAAATAAAGGTGGGAGTTTCTGGCAGAACTGGCTGCTCCATGATCCCAGAGTGTTCTGTGAACAAGAACCAGCCCTGCTGAGCCTCACTGAGTGCAGAGCTCTGCACAGCCCAGCCCCTCACACGCTGCCAAGGTGGTGCTGCAGCTCCATCTAGCAGGGAATCACAACATTCCAGGCAAAGGCAGCCACCTGGAACTCTCTTCTTCAAGGTTCAGAGACCCAATGCCACTGCAGCTCTCCTTTGTTTTCAATTCATTTGCCATAAGAGTCAGCAGAGCACAGAATTCACTGCACACAAGTGCAGGAGCAAATAAGGACTGGGGTGGAAAAAACCATCTTTGCTCTGACCCAGCAAAGATGGCACGAAGAGGGAAACTGAAGTGAAAAGTAAAAACCATCCAAGCAAAAAGGACATGCTGAGAAGGAAAGAAGCAACCACTCCTTTTCCATGCTGCTGTGAGGATGTTAAAGATTCTGTTTAACTTGTACCTTATCCTCTGTGCCATGGAGAGGGGAGCACAGTAAGTGAAGTCCATAATAGGCCAGCTCAGGAATGTACTTGGCTTTATTAACATCCCTAAGGGAAGAAAGCAAAGCAATGTCTTCACCTCTCATCAGAGTAAATGTGACTATTAAAAGAGCTCTTTGACTGTGAAACATTCAATATTCACAAGATGCTGTTTGCTGTCAGCACGTGGAACATATTCCGATTATAAGAGAATTTATCACTTTCATTTTTATACAAACAGAACAACACAAGCACTGAGGGCTTTACTGTTGTTCAGACCATCATGTAAACATTAAGAAATATTAAGAATTGTTTGCTCACATGGCTGCTGAAAACCCGAACTCGTGGAGCACTGGCTCAAAGCTGGTCATCTCAACAAAGACCTGCAAGGGAAGAGAGCCAAGCTGAGCTCAGAGCCCTGAGGGGAGGCTGTGCAGGGCTCTGGATGTCTGGGGTCACACCACTGGGTTTAACTTTCAAACACCTCCCTTGAACAGAACAAAAGCAGAGCCCAAAGCACAGAATCTCCCCCCAGGAACAAGTGGTGGCTGCCCCTGGATCCCTGGAATTGCCCAAGGCCAGGTTGGACAGGGCTTGGAGCAGCCTGGGACAGTGGAAGGTGTCCCTGCTCATGCCAGGGCATGGAAAAGAGGAGATTTAAGGTCTCTTCCAACCCAAACCCTTCTGATTCCAGGAACACAATACTTGCAAGTGTCCAGCAGGAGAGGCAGACACAGAGCAGGCACCCTGCTCCCACATCTCCCAGTTCCCATCAGGGACAGAGGCAGGCACAGAGCAGGCACCCTGCTCCCACATCTCCCCAGTTCCCATCAGGGACAGGTGATGGAAGGCAGGGCTGCCACCTCCTCCATGTGGAGTGCTCTGCATCCCCAAAAAGTCTGGGTTAGGGGACATAAGGCTCCTCAAGCTGGATCTTTCTTACCTGCACACAGTTCTGCATGCACTGAGGCTTTTCTTTTAGGGAGAACTTGGGCAGAAGCCTCAGGAAGTTTTTCAAGAGAAGGAAGATGGCATTGCGGACTTGGAGAAGATCTTCTGTTGAGAAGTAAACATTCTCATCATCCTCTTCCAACATCTCTTCCATCTATATTGCCAGAAAAGAGAAACAGCTTGCTAACAATTCGCTTATTACTAGGGATTTGTATCTGAAGGAATTGCACAAACATCTTACACTGGAGCTGTCATTCCTGCATGGTTTCCCTTTCTTTCTGTTCCTTCTGGCATTGGGCTGAGAGCTTTGAGACTGCCCCTTCTTCCTTTTCTTCATCTCTTGAGGCCAGCATTTTGTCAGGGTGTGAAGACATTTATCAAACACCACTTGGTGGAACACCTGGTTGGCTATGCTGCCTGCCCAGAAAAGACAAACATCAAGTCCTCTTCCAGACAAAATACAGAGAGCATCAAACCACATGGGCATCATGTCCCACTCCTGGAAATGCTCAATGCCAGGCTGGAGCAACGTGGTCTAGTGGAAAGTGTCCCTGCCCATGGAATGAGATGAGCTTTAAGGTCCCTCCCAGCCCAAATCAGTTTGTAGTTCTGTGATCTCTCCACAGGTGCCCCAGAGCCTAAGAAAGTTCAAGAGAAGAATAAAGAGCTGCCTGAAGTGCACCAGGCTGATGCATCATCAGCAGTGACACATTCCAGCAGCAGCACCAGCTGAATGACCCCTTCCAGCTGCACCATGGAGATCAGCAAAACCTCAGGGCCTGCTGGAATACAAAGGCATCCAGCTGTGAGCTAACCTGCTGGAAACACTCAGCTGCTGGTCATTCTAAACTGATATTTCTGTTTGCACAAACCAACCCATCCAAATGTGCTGCACAGTGAAGTGCTCCCTGCTTACAGAGCAGGAACAGGAATAAGCCCCTGCCTTGACTGTCAAAGCAGAGGGACCTGTGTGGTTCCAGCTCTGTGCACTCTCCTCTGTCACCTTGTCACAGGACACAGACCCACTCTGGGGCCACCAAACCCCTCCGTGACAGGGGTCCAGTGACACTGCTCAGCACTCACACCATGCTCAGCTTGTGGAATCCCCAAGGATGAAATCCCTCGAGCCACCACTTGTTCCACCTGGAATTGTTACAAACCCGACCCTGCCCAACCTGTGCTGTCCCCAGGCATGCAGAGGAACATTTCAGGGCTCACCTGGGATCTCCAGGAGCAGCAGGTAGAGCCCAGCTGAGTGCAGAGCAAACACCCTCTGCTGTGCATTGGCTCTTTTGTGCTGGCCCACATGCACAAAGTGATGCAGCACGGCCACCAGGGCCTGGTGGGACAGGCTGCTCTCAGCAAACAAGGTCCAGACGTTCTGAGGCAAAACAGGAATAGTCAGGAATCCCATAATAACACGGATGTCCAAAACTATCCGTTATTCAGATTTTAACAGGTGTCACCATGACCAACACCCTATGTAATATATACTTTAAAAAGTGTTTTAATAAGTATAATACACTGCAATTATTAATATCTATAACATATTAAGTTTTATTAATATCTATACGATATTAATTAATAATAATTAAATTAATAAATTGAACCTAATAATTGTTAAATTATATTGATTATCAATAATTATAATAACATTATGTATACTAAATATAATATATAGAATATAATAATATATAGCAATATATTCAGTGTATATAATATAGTAATATACATAATGTATATAATATATATGATATAATAATATACATAATGTATATAATATATATAATGATATAATACAATATAATATAATAATTTAATACTAAGTTCTATTATTAAAATTTGGAAATAGCTTCCTTCTGAAGCATTCCAGCACACAGAGCAAGAACTGTTTGAATAGTTTTTTAATATTTTGCCAATTTCAGATGTGAAAAAGAGAAAGTGGGAGTGGCTGGCTCTGCTCAGGGGATGTCACCTCTGTGCTCTCCTGGTCCCCGGCAGCAAAGGGCGCCAGAGCGCTGTACAGGCGGGTGAAGGTGTCGAGCCCATCGGCCGTGATCTCCTCCGCTATCCAGGGATCCAGAGGCTCGGTCTCCGTGAAATCCAGATCCCACACCGTGTCCACCCACACTGAGAGAAATAAAAAAAAAAGTGTTCATAAGCGCCAGGGGGAAGGTTTCTCCGAAACACGCGTTTCACTCAAAATAAGGCTTCAAAATAAACGCGGACTGCCCAAATCCAGCGGAACACAGCGAGACAAGAGCAGCGCTGTCAGTGCCAGGAGCTGTCTGGGGTCAGCCGCACCCCGGGGACCGGGGAGAGCCACCGGAACCGGGAGAGAGACGGGGGGACCGGGACTGACACCGGGACCGGGACAGAGACAGGGGGACCGGGACTGACACCGGGACCGGGATGACAGCGGGGCCGGGACAGAGAGGCAGAACGGGAGAGAGACAGAGACCGGCACCGGGACAGAGAGACCGGGACATAGACTGACACCGAGATTGGGACCGCAACAGAGACCCGGACGGAAACAGAGGCAGGACCGGGAGGGGGACAGAGACCGAGACAGAGACCAGGACGGGGGCCGAAACGGAGGTAGGACCGGGAGGGGGAACAGAGACCGATACCGAGACGGACAGTGGGACAGAGACACAGAACGGGACAGAGACAGAGAGCGGGACCGGAACAGAGACCAGGACGGGGACAGAGACAGAGAGACTGGGACAGAGAGCGGGACCGGGAAACAGAGAGACACAGCGACCAAAACCGGAAAAGAGGTCGACAAACCGGCCCCGATCCTGATCCTGACCCTAACCTCGATCCCTATCCTAACCCCAATCCTAATCCCGATCTCGACCTCGACCCCGCTCCCGGCCCGCACCTGCGGCCAGCTCCGGCAGCCGCCACCCGCCGAGCGCGCTCCGCAGCCGCTCCGCCGCCATCGCGCCGCCGCCGCCCGCCTTCGAACGCGCCAATGGCGAGCGCGGGGCTGCGCGGGCCAATCGCGGCGGGCGCCGCTGCCCCGGAAGGAGCGGGGCGGGCGCGGCCGGGCGCGGTGCGCGGTGCGCGGTGCGCGGTGCGCGGTGCGCGGTGCGCGGTGCGCGGTGCGCGGTGCGCGGTGCGCGGTGCGCGGTGCGCGGTGTCCCGCCGCCGCCGCCCCGGCAGCGCTGCCGCATTGCGGCCCCCCCGCCGCCGCCGCCGCCGCTGCTGCCGCCGCCGCCCCGGCTTCTTCCCCGGCGTCGCCGCCGCCGCCCCGCGCAGCCCCGCCCCGGCCGCGATCCGCCAGCGGGGCCGCGGGGTCCGGCCGCGCCGGCCCGCGCCGCATCCCGGGACCATGAGCTTCTTCGGGTTCGGGCAGAGCCCGGAGCTGGAGCTGGTGCTGAGCGACGCCGAGAGCCGGCGGCGGGTGGAGCACAAGACGGAGGAAGGCAAGAAGGAGAAATACTTCCTCTTCTATGACGGCGAGACAGTGTCGGGGCGGGTGGTCCTCACCCTCAAGAACCCCAACAAGCGGCTGGAGCACCAGGGCATCAAAGTGGAATTCATCGGGCAGATCGGTGAGCGGGGCGGCCTGCGGGCCCTCGTGGGTGCCGGGAGCAGCGCTGCACCGCACGGTGATCCCGCTGCTGCCGGGGATCCGGGGGAGATCACTGCATCCCACAGGGGCCAGGGGTCTGGGGAGCATTGCTGGACCCCATGGTACTGAGATCCCACTGGTACTGGGGGTCTGGAGAACATTGCTGAACCCCATGGCACTGAGATCCCTGCGGGTGCCAGGGATCCAGAGAGCTTTGCTGGTGCTGAGAGTCCAGGGAGCATCACTGCATCCCATGGTAACCCACTGGTACAGGGGTCTGGGGTCATTGCTGTGCTCCACAGTGCTGGGATCCCACTGGTACTGGGGGGATTGCTGTGCCCCATGGGATCCCACTGGTACTGGGGGTCTGGGGGCATTGCTGTGCCCCATGGCACTGGGATCCCACTGGTGCTGAGCAGGTTCCACTTGCTCCCGAGTGGTTCCCGGCTGCACACAGCATTCCCATGACTGCTGGACATTATTCCACCCTCCAAGCTGGGCAGCCTGGCTTGTTCTCCAGGCTTGAGCCCTGGCAGAAGGAAGGGCATTCCAGTCCTTTTCCAGGTCATTGTTCTCCTGTCCTAATTTCTCTCTTCTGCTCAGTCACCGGTTTCAGCTCGAAGCCGGGTGCGCTTTGGTTCCGTCCTGCAGCTGCAGGTCAGCCCCGACCTGCTCCCCAGGCTGGCTGCTCCTGCTCCAGGAGCTGCCTGCCTGCTTCCCTCGTGTGCCTGCTGATCCTCTTAGGGATGCTGAGGGTGCTGATGGGGTGGGTTTTGTCCTTACATCCCTTTTACCTGGGTGGATCCCCTTTCCTGAGGCTTGGCTGATCCCACCTTCTCCTCCGCACACCCCGGCACGCTTGGTTGGGTGACTTCAAGTTGTTCAAAACTTGTGGTTATCTGTGCGTGTAACCAATTCAGGTTTAATATTTCCTGCTTTTGAAGGGGAAAGGCAGCTGCCACACCCACGCCTCCATCTGAGCAGAGCTGTCCCTGCTCCATGGACATGCCTTGAGCCCCACAAGCCAAAATAAGTTCAGAATGTTCCTTCCCGTGGCTGCGTGCAAGGCCTCACATCTGTGGCTCTCTGTGCTTGGCTCTAAACCCCAAAATCACTGCTGGAGCCAAGGGCCTGCAGCCTTTGCATTGCAAATCGTGTGGTGAGGGAACATGAGCAGGAGATTTCCCACCCAGCCCCATGCTGCTGTTTGAGTTTTATTGGCTTTGCTTGTGCCTGACTCTGTTTTTTGGGAATGAAAGGAGTGTGTAAATAAATGATGGAGTGTAGGTGAGGCTGTTCACCAGGAGCCAGGGTATGAGCTCCTATTGATGCAGTTCCCAGTAGAAATTAGCATGAACTTTGTTTCCTGCTCCACTGTCTCTGCTGTGCTGCCTTGCCTGCAACTCATTGCCTGTTTTGGAAGACTTTTGAGCCATGCCTGCATGGAATTACTGCTTTGTATGCACATTATTGCCCAAGCAGGGTGTGTTACAGCTGCTGTGGCTGCACGTCAGTCCTTATGCCCCTCAGGCCTTTTTGATAAATCACTGAAGTTTGTTCCACTAATTGCGTTTCTCAATGCTTTCCATCTTGTATTCTGACTTCTTGCTGCCACGAGGGCAGCGTGGAGGTGAGACAATTTAACAGGCAGGGGGACTGGGATGTGAAGGAGGCATGTTTTGCAGGGAAGATGCTCCAGAGCAGGTACCAGAGGCCAGACTGAGAGTGCTGGGTCCTGCCTGCTCCCAGGTGAGCACAGAACCCATTCCAGGTGGTTTCACCTCTGGTGGCTGTGGCCTGAGCAAGCCACTGAAATGTTGGCAGGTTATTTTCTCTGGAAGTCTGGAAACTTTATAGCTCTGAAAACCTGAAATTACAGCTTATACCTGTTTGACAGGCTGGAGTGTGGGAAACATCACTCTGCTAAAGGCTGGAGGGTGCCAAACATGACCTTCTGAGGTAGCAGAGAACTCAGTGCACTGACATCTGCCTCCCCTTGCTTTTTTGATTTGCACCTTCTGCATTGTGTGTCACGATGGTCTGGGCTGATTCCTCTGTTTCTGTGGCTGCTTCCTCTTTTTCTCTTGGCACGTGGCTTCTCCCTGTCACATCAGTGAGCGCTTTCCTCTCAGTGGACACACAAATTCAGTGCACAGACAGAGGCTGGGTTATTTATGTCACCTGCCCAGCCTAAAGGGCTTGGTGACATTTGCTGTTGTGCGTAAGTGAGGGGAGCTCTAGTGCCAAAATTTCCATTAGAGAGATAAGGTGAGCAAAGGGCTGTGAGGAACAGGCATCACTTAAAAGCTGAAATCTCATTGTGCATCTCAAGGAGGGCTGAACTGCAGTTCCTGAGCACCTCTAATACCTCTCAGAAGCCTCCTCTGCACAGTTTAGTGCTGACATTGAGTTTGTGAGTGTGACTATGTGATGACTTAGGTTTTTGTTTCCTCATCTAAGCAGAAAGGCTTTGCCTTGCAGAAGGACTGTGTGGGTGTCCTGTAGGCACAGGCTCACCAGGGCTGGGAAGGGCAGGTTTCATTGATGGTTTGGGTAATCCCAGGCTGTTCATGCAAATTGCAGAGATTGAATGGTTTTGTTGCCTTTGTTGCCTGTCTTGAGGCTGAAAACTCGGTGGAGGTGTGGAGGATTGCTTTCATTAAATGAGGAAACCTGTAGTTTGCTGCTGATGTGGGAGGGTTGTGGGGAAAAGCGAGGCAGTGCTGGTCACTTGAGCTGGTTTGAGCAGTGCTTCCAGAGGTGAGAGCTCTTCCCTCACCATGCTCACACGGCCATGAATGTGTTACCCATGGGCTGGAGGATTCAGCTGCCTCCCCACACACAGGGTGGCTGTGCAGCAGGATCAGCATTGTCATTTACTCCCTGCTGCAGCCCAAGGCCACTCAGGTACCCAAGGATAAGCAGGAGCAGTTGGAATCATCATGTCCCCTTGGTTTTGCTCTGTCACTGGCTGCTCCAGACAAGCAGTGGTGGCTTTTCCTCACAGTGGCAATGCCTTTGGCCTGGAATACAGTGCAGAAGATTATTGGAAGTGTTTGCATGAGCTACAAACCATATTTAATATTGATAATAGGCGACTCGTGCCTCCCCAAGGCAAGTTCTTGATTTATTGTAGTAAAGGAGGCTGTGTGGACCTTTTCCTTCCTGTTTCAGGGAGGAAAGTTGTGGCCTGCACCTGGCTCTGATGGAGAGCAGGGAAAAGTGCAGCTCCCCTGGTAGGTTCTGTGAATGGTGTCGAAGGAAGGAATGACCTGGACAAGAGAGTTGCTGAAAATCTCCTGTGTCACGTGGGGTTCAGCTTAACCTGGATTTCCATTTTCCTAGAGCTCTACTATGACCGAGGGAACCACCACGAGTTCGTGTCCCTGGTGAAGGACCTGGCCCGGCCTGGGGAATTCACTCAATCACAAACGTTTGACTTTGAGTTCACACACGTGGAGAAACCTTACGAGTCCTACACGGGGCAGAATGTGAAGCTAAGGTGAGTCCCCTGCCCTGGCTGACCCCAGTTCTCCTCTCTGTGAGTGCTGATATTCACTCTGATGATGCAGAACTCCAAATTAATTTTGGTGTCTGAGTTGTAAAAGGCTGCCTTTGACATCTTTATTTTACAAGCATGCATCAGGCTCTTTATGGAACTTGTTTTTCGCCTTTGAGTGACAAGAGAAATCAGCTCCTTCTGAGTCAAATGCTTGCTAATTTATTTGATAATTCAAAAAATCAAAATAAAGTGTTTGGTTTAGTCTCCAGTGGGGATATTTTTGCTGTAATCAGTCTTGTCAACTTTAATTGTGCTCTGTATGCAAACAGATGCTTCGCTGGTGCCTTGTTCATATGTTAGAAATGATATTTCACATCAAGGCACTCAATCGACTCAAAATCCTTTCACTGCCTTCAAAGTGGGGGTTGGACAAGTCTGAGATCTGCACTGGGAGGTGTGGCTGTGCTGCCTGATGTAATCTTGCAAAAGGGCAGTGGTTTGAACATGTGCAGGCTGTTCCTCAAATCCCCACAACGGGGCTTAGGTAACCCGGGCTCACAAATGCTTGGAAGCTGAGAGGATTCTGCTCTTCCATCTGAAAATTCCCCTCTGCCTTTTCCAGTGGGGGGTGTTGGCTGCTCCAGGGACAGGTACATGTAAAGAGCTGGGGGCTCTTTTGTTGTGGGTTTATTTTGTCAGACCTGGACTAAAAAAGAGCAGTGTAACAGCAAATGACATGGGAAGAGGAGCTTCCTTGCTCTTCTGCTTCCTTGTGGCAATTCTTTGGTTTCCTGCTTATTTCATCCCTTTGGACATTCCCCATTCCCTGTTCTTGAAATGCTGGCCCTTCTCAGCTGTGCCTGAGCTGAACTGAGCACCTCACCTTGCCAAGGAGAAAGGTCCAAGCTTCAGTGGGAAAAAGGAACTTTCTCAGTGGATCTGCTGAGTTGATCACACGTTTTGTTTAGATTTGCATTGAAATGCATTTCAGCTCTTTACATGGATCTGTATAGTAAGGATAGTGCAGCCCAAGCCCCCCTGGGGCTGTCCCTGCTGTGACCCTGGTGGGAAGGGACTGTCTGTGGTGGTGTTCACAGGGGTCCCAGGACGAGGGAAGAGATGCGAATCTTGACTCCATGTTTCAGAAGGCTGATTTATTATTTTATTATATATATTATATTAAAAGAAAATGATATATTAAAACTACACTAAAGAAAGAGAGAGGATTTCATCAGAAAGCTAGCAAAGAAAGGAATGGAATGACAATAAAATCTTGTGACTGACCAGAGAGTCCGAGCCAGCTGGACTGTGATTGGCCATTAATTAGAAACAACCACATGAGACCAATCCAGATGCACCTGTTGCATTCCACAGCAGCAGATAACCATTGCTTACATTTTGTTTCTGAGGCCTCTCAGCTTCTCAGGAGAAAAGATCCTAAGGAAAGGATTTTTCATAAAAGATGTCCATGACCTCTGTCCCTGCAGGTATTTCCTCCGTGCCACCGTGAGCCGCCGGCTGAACGACGTGGTCAAGGAGATGGACATCGTTGTGCACACACTGAGCACCTACCCCGAGCTCAACTCCTCCATCAAGATGGAAGTGGGCATTGAGGACTGCCTGCACATCGAGTTCGAGTACAACAAATCCAAGTGAGTGGCTCAGGAGCAGCTGGGGACTCTGGGGACCCACCTGCTGGAGGTTTCCTCAAAGGAATTCCATGTCCATGTGATTTATTAAAAAATATGGATATTGATCTAGTACCAATATCCAGCTGTGACAGACAAAAATTCTCTAACAGTTTAGAGTCAGAAAGTGTTTGTTTATTGTGGGAAAACTTCCAAATACACACTGCAATTTACAGGTGATTACAGAGCCCTTTTATCTGTACAAGTTTTAAATATCCAAAATACAAATACATGTTCATAACTTTGGTACATCCCATTCCCAATATGGATATTGATCTAGTACCGATATCCAAAAACTCTCGAACAGTTTAGAGATAGAAAGTGTTTGTTTATTGTGGGATAGCTCCCAAATACACACCACAATTTACAGGTGATTACAGAGCCCTTTTATCTGTACAAATATTCATAACTTTGGTACATCCCATTCCCCACTTCCTATGGTAATTAGTTCAAAAGTTATTAAGCATGGTAATTAGTTCAAAAGCTATTAAGCATGCACAGTTTGTTCCTTGAAATGGGTCGGTGGTCCCTTTCATGGGGAGGGGTCCCAAAATGAGGAAGTAAATGAAGTCTTCCCCACTCTGACCTTTCTACATTTTCAATGCAAATCTGACAAATGAGCCCCCATTGGTAGAACTCCCATTCCCCATCTTCAATTGGTTTCAGAACAGAGGAGGCCACAATTGTCTTATGTTCCTAAAAGCTCTTTATCAGTTTCTATATTCTTCATTATAAACCCAGCTAACCAAACATTGTGCTGACAAGCAATCAATTATTAGTTAACTACTAACTCTTAACTTCATCAAGGCCTACCCATTGATTTTAATTAACTCCAATAAAGCTTATCTCTAACTAAAACCTCAGCTCCTCTAAAATCTCTAAATTCCTTAAAGTTTATGTCTCACACGTGCTCCAGAGAGGCTGGGAGGCAGCTCAGATCCTCCCTGGTCCGTGGGTTCCTCTCCTTTCCCCATATCTCTGGGTCAGGGAGTGGGAAGCAATGGCTGTGGCTCACTGAGCCTGGAGCACAGCATGAAATTCTTGCTGTAACTTCCCACTCCTGTATCCAGATCAATACTTCCAGGTGTCTCCAAAAGGCAGTGGTTGCTCCTTTCCAGGCAATACAGCTGAAGTGGGAATTAACTCCAGCAAAGAAGTTGGGAAGAGCTCTTTTAAACTACTCTTAGTGCATCCTTCCCAGCTGGTGCTGGCAAATCTCCCTGCAAGTGGTGGGTGGACTCAATGATCTCAGAGGTCTTTTCCAACCTGAGTGATTCTGTGATTTGGGTTGGTTTTAATTGATATAAAATACTGATTTTGGAGCCTTTGCTCTTACAGGGGTTTCTTGCAGATATTCAGCCTGAAGCAAAGTATTTAATTTATCTGCTTGTGCTAAATGTTCTTTGTGGGTTTCCAAAAGAGCAGAGGATGGAAATGAAGGGCTGGTTGCTGGTGGGGGTGGTTGATTTGCCATCTGCTGGGGATGAGAGCAAAGTGCCTGCCCAGCAAGTTCCTGCACATCAACCTGAGCCCTGCTCTGCTGCACAGGGTTTGATCCTGGTGTTTCCTCCCCTCTGGTGCCAGGTACCATTTGAAAGATGTGATTGTGGGCAAGATCTACTTCCTGCTGGTGCGGATCAAGATCAAGCACATGGAGATAGACATCATCAAGAGGGAGACAACGGGCACGGGGCCCAACGTGTACCACGAGAACGACACCATAGCCAAGTACGAGATCATGGATGGGGCACCTGTGAGAGGTGAGAGGGCACAGGAACCCCCAGCACTGCTCTCCTGGAGGATTTTGGGGTGGGAATATGACTCTTGAAGTATCTCCTGTGTGCTCAGCATCCTGTTCTACTGTTGTGGGTTCAGAGCAGGGGATTGATCAGATCCCCTTCCTTCTCCAGTGTGATGAGGGGCAACTAGGACAGAGTCATAATTCTTTTGATGAAGCAGTGGCAGAACCAGCTATAAATTCACAGTTGGCACGGGCCAGCAGCTGGCATTGCTGCAGCTCAGAGCAGAGGTGGTGTTCTTGCTCTGTGCCAATCTCCTGTGCCACTGTTCTTTGCCCAGCAGAGTCACCTGCTAGAGAAAATGTCACCTTACTCATTTTTTCCTGCAGTGCTGTCTTGATCAGGTCCCAAAAGAGTCCTGTGCTGTTAGAGTGGAGCTGGAATAGCTGTCAGCAAGGGCAGGATCTGGCTGAGGACCGTGCATGCTGGTTTCTGGAGGGAGTTGAGGTCTTCTAGCTCATGTTAGTCCACTTGTGGAAACGGTGACAAAGGTTGTGGCCGTGTGACTTTGTGTTTTGCCGCTGCTCTCCTGGTTTCTGTCTGCATGCTGTCTGTGCTGACAGCTCTGTGCCCTTTCCAGGGGAGTCCATTCCCATCAGGCTCTTTCTGGCTGGCTATGAGCTGACTCCAACCATGAGGGACATCAACAAGAAGTTCTCTGTGCGTTATTACCTCAACCTGGTGCTGATTGATGAGGAGGAGAGGCGCTACTTCAAACAGCAGGTGAGAACCAGAGCTGCTGTTCTCGTTAGACCTGTGCATGGTTCATTGGGATGCTTTTCCAAGGACTTACTGGGAATTGGGGATTCAGCCAGTGGAAAGATAGTCTAGAAGAATGTCCATTTTGGGATTCATCACATGCAAGGATGATCTAGAAGAATGTCCATGCAGGTCAGATGTGTGTGGTGGTGGAGAGTGCCTGCCTGGGATAGCTTTTCTGCTCAGTGGTGGAGCTTCTGTGCTTCACCTTACCAGTGGCACTAGGACAGAGGTGCTGTGGATGTCCTCTGTGACCCCAGGGAGGAGCTTTCTACCCAAATTTCAGGCAGGCTGCACTGCCAGGTGTGTTCTGGCGGTGGGTGGAACACCAAGCCTGGTTCACCCTGTGGGGCTGGGTGGGGCAGCAGAGGGTCTCAGCTGAGGGTCTCAGCTGAGGGTCTCAGCAGACATTTTCTAGAAGAATGTCCATGCAGATCAGATGCGTGTGGTGGTGAGGAAGAGTCTGCAAAGTGCCTGCCTGGGATGTCTTTTCTGCTCAGTGGTGGAGCTTCTGTGCTTCACCTTAGGCACTGCCAGGTATGTCCTGGCTGTGGGTGGAACACCAAGCCTGGTTCAGCCTGGGGGCGTGGGTGGGGCAGCAGAGGGTCTCAGCAGAAGGTCTCTGCAGAGGTTTCAGCAGAAGGTCTCTCTCAGCAGAGGGTCTCAGCAGAGGGTCTCAGCAGAACGTCCTAGCAGAGGCTTCAGCAGAAGGTCTCTGTCAGCAGAAGGTCTCACGAGCCCTGACCAGCCTTTGCTGTGTCCCTGCAGGAGGTGGTGCTGTGGAGGAAAGGGGACATCGTGAGGAAGAGCATGTCCCACCAGGCGGCCATCGCGTCGCAGCGCTTCGAGGGCAGCTCCTCCTCGCACGGCGAGGCCAAGGCCCCCGGGCAGCCCGCGGACAACAACGGCCGCCAGTGAGGCCGGGGGGCGCCGGGACCCCCCAGCACCGCGGGACACCAGGGACCCCACTGAATAAACACCCGGATTTGACTTCATTCCTTTCTTCGGAGGACTGGCGGGGTGGGACGGGGCGGGAGGGCTCGGCCGGCTGCAGTGGAGGTGCCGTGGCACTGCCCAGTCCATCCATTCCTTGGAGGCCACGGCTGCTTGGAGGCCATGTCCGAGCTCCTGATCTCCTCCTGATCTCCTCTGTGCCCCGAGGGCTCCCACGGGCTGTGGGGAAGGAGAGAGCGAGGGAAGGCCCTGGCTGCCGTGTGCAGGGTGCTTTGGGGCTGTGCAGGATGGATGTTTTCCTTGCCTTTCCGAAATCTTGCCCTGTGATGAGCTGGATGGAGGTCCTAGCAGAAGGAGCTAGAGGAGGGATCAGAGACTGTGGTGTGGCCTGCTGGAAACCTTGTGGTGTCATCCCCTCGCTGCTTCCCCTTCTTCCTCTCCATGCTGGCGTTGGATTCCTTGCCACAAGCAGCTGGATGCTGGAGGTGGCTCAGCCCAGGGACTGCCACCCAGGCACGTGGAGCTGTGTCCCACCAGGAGCTGTGGCTGGAAGGAGGGAGTGAGATGTGGCTGCAGGAGGAGGTGCCACGGGGTGGGCAGAGCGGTGACGGTCCCGGTGCTCACGGGTGGGCAACAAGTGGGGCCAGGAGGGCTCCTGGCCACGAGCTGTGCCTTCCTACTCTTGTCCTGAGATCCACACTCAGCTGCTGCAGGGAGGTGTGGAGAGCAGCTCTGGAGCTCTCAGGGGCTCTCCTGTGGGTGGGTTTGTGCTGCCCACGCTGCCCTGCCTGTGTCTGCGTCCTGGGGACAGAGCAGGCTGTGTGTGGGGATGGACAGCAGTGTGGGGACACGTGTGGTCTGGTTTGCTGAGGTTTGCTGCCTCGTGCCTGCAGGATGAGGGTTAGTGGGGACAGAAGGGGGATGCAGTTGTTGTGGGAGGCTCAAACAGGCCAGTGTGGGCTGCTGGAAGGAGCCAAGCAGCACCTGGAAGGGTGGCAGAGCTCTGATTCCAGAGACACATTCCTGAGGCCTGAGCTGAAGTCACCAGCGAGGTCTGAGAGCATGCGGTGAACTGAGAACCTGAATGTGGGTTTTCTTTTTTTAAAATAAGCTGCTTTTAGCCTTCAGCTAAGTAGACTCATGAGAACATTCCCAGAAGGAAGTCACTCCTCCATTAAAAATCTGATGTGGCTTTGTAGACTTGATTGCCTGAACTTGGAGGATGTCCATCCTGTTCAAGCAGGTGGTGACACCTCCTACCCCAGGGAGAGATCAGCCTGCACCAAGTGCTGGGATATGAGCTCTGTCAAGTGGGATTTGTCTGGATTTCCCTGAGTTTGTGGCTTGTTAGTTTGTCCAGCTTCCTTTTGGCTCTGGAATCAAGCTCCTCTGTCCTACAGCTGAGTGTGGAGCAGGTGTCTGGGAAATGGAAGTGTTTGTTCTGTTCAGTGGAACGGTGCTGGTGGAGGGAGTGGGGCTGGGGTGGGAAGGGGGGCTTTTTCTGTAATGACAGCTACTGTATTTCAGTGATAAATGTGTGTTTCTGCTTGCCAAAGTCAGTTATCTTTTCCTCACCACGTGTAAGGTTGTGGTTTGTAGTAGAGCTGGCCAGTCTCGCTCTGTAGAGGACACTAATGCTCTCATCTCTGCTCAGTGCTTGTGTCACCCCCTGGTTCTGCTGTGCCCCACTGAGGACGTGGCTTGCTTGTCCCCCCACGGGGAGTCTGTGCCATGGGCTGGGCCCTGCCTTCCCAAGGCTGGAACAAAATCTCCCTGCAGACAACAATCACCCTGCTGTGCCAGGGCAGGGCTGGGCACCTCTGCCATGGCAGGGGACCTTGGATGTCACTGGGGACACTCCTCCCTCCCTTCTTCCCCTGGGGGGAGTGGCTGTGCCAGGCACAATCCTTTAGGGACAAGTGAGGCTCCTTTGGGAGCTCTTGGGGATAGCAAACTGTTCTTCTGCTAAGGGGAGCTGAGCACAGCAGTGCCCTTACAATCTTCTTCAGCTTCCCTTCAGCTCCCTCCTTGCCTTTATTCCTTTATTCCTTTATTCCCCTGGATTGTAGGCTGTGTGGAAGGAAAGAAACCCCCTGGATGGAGATGTCTCTGCATTCCAGGAGTGGTTTTTTCCTGCCTGGTTGGGTGTGAGATCATTGCCTGGCTGGAAGGAGGTGGCTGTTCAACATCTGCTCATCACTCCTGGAGGGTTCCTTTGGAAAAGGTGCATGAGCCTATACATTGATTGATCCTATACATTGATTTGGGGCATTTTTCCTCCCCCATGTCCCTGTGTGTGGAACCAGAATTCAGAAGTGATCCCCATTTTTACTGAATTTGAAGGACCATTCAGCCTGTTAGCACTGGGCCCTGTGTTTGTGTGGGGTGGAGCAGATGTGCTGAGCATCCTTAGAGAGAAGCTGGGCTCACTCCAGGACAAGGTACTCCAGAGCAGTGTTCTGTTAGCATGTCAAGGGGCAGTCCTGCCCCCCTGAGCTGGTGGTTCTGTGCTGTACTTGGCTCATTCCCTCCCTCCCAGGCAGAGGGGAGTGGGCAAGTACCAAACCAAGCAGTGCAAGTTGTAATTAAGCCTCTGCTGTGTTTACATGTTTCTTAATTCGTTGTCTTTTCAATGGCTGTATTTTAAAACTTGGGTTTTTTTGTCTCTCCAATTAAAAAGAGCCAGCCCTGGCTGTCAAACGCTGTGCATGAGTTTGTCTGATGTTTTGAATTGGGTTGGATTGGGGTTTTTACTGTGGTATGAAGAGATTTTTCTTTCAAAGTGCCACAGTGTGCAGCTCTCAAACATGCTGGAGGAGTTTGTCCTTTGTTATCTTTATAAATCCTTGGTCTTTCTTTAAGCTGTGTCACTGCTTGGCAGCTGTGCTGGTGGAAGACCCATGTGGCTTAAAAATTAGCAGGCTGGCTTTATTTTCTTCCATTTCCCTGATGTCAGAACTAAAATAACGTGGGAGCTTTTGTACCTGCAGGAAGTTCACTGTGATCTGCTTTGTGTATCCCTCTCCAGAGAGACTGTTTACAACAGCATGCACTGACAGGAGGAGGGGGAACGGCTTCAAACTGACAGAAAATAGTTTAGATGGGATGTTGGGGAGAAATTCCTCCCGATGGTGTGGTTGCCACATCCCTGGAAGTGTCCAAAGCCAGGCTGGAGAGAGTTTGGAGCACCCTGGGATAGTGGAAAATGTGGCAGGGGGTGGAATGAGATGATTTTAAGGTCTCTTCCAACCCAGGCTATTCAATGATTCTAAATTTTCTGGTTCTAGACAGAACTCAGGGATTCCTTCCTGCAGAAAAATGTCCCTCTGCAGTACATGGAGCTGCACTAGACCCCAAACTAAACAAAGATGTACCTGTTTCTTAAGAGATAAATTGCAGATTGTCCTACTATTTAAACCCAAGTTGATTCCAAAAGGCTTTATTTATTGAAAAAATAAGCAAAAATAACAGTGTTCAGGGGGAGGGAGGTGTGGCTGCAGGCCTTGTGGTGGCATGTTCGTGGTGCTGTGCTTGAGCAGGTGAACTTGAGAGTTGTGCTGGTGGAGGAGGAGGCATCAGCGGGCTGGGTGGGAGCTGTGCTGCTTTAATGTGGCTTTTCCTCTTCCAGGCTCAAGACAAAATCAAATTCCTCTGTGGGAAGGAAGGAAAAACCTTAAATGGAGCTTGCAGCTTGCCTGACAGAGGGAATCAAAGAGTCCCGGGAGGTTCTCACCTTGTGTCAGGGGCTGGATGGACAGACGCTGCCTGCTGAAGAGCATCATGTCCTTGAGGGGGCCCCCATCTGCTTTGTGTGCCAGGTGGTGAGCCTTGATCTCAGCCAGGGGGATGAAGCGCTTGGTCATCCTCACAAACTGCACATCCACCTGCAAGGGAGGGCAGCAGCACGTTGGACAGACACACAGCCTCCACAGCCCATTAAATATTTGAGGGATAAGGATTCAGAGCTGAAGGAAGTGACTGATGTGCACTAACTTTGCCTTGCTGAAGGCTGAAGGAGCTTCCCAGTATTTGTGGCAGGTGATTTGTTGGCACTGTGCAGCAGCAAGGGGCATTCATGTCACAGACAGTGCAAAATTCAGATGTGGGATGTAAGCAGCCCATGAGCACTCCCTTCCCTACAATCTAATGTGCCTCAAAACTTCAGCTTTGCTTGCTGTGCACTGACAGTGGCTCTTAGCTCATTTCTCTAACTTAGGGTTCTGCAGGTGATTTGTTGGCACTGTGCAGCAGCAAGGGGCATTCATGTCACAGACAGTGCAAAATTCAGATGTGGGATGTAAGCAGCCCATGAACAAACACTCCCTTCCCTACAATCTAATGTGCCTCAAAGCTACAGCTCTGTTTGCTGTGCACTGACAGTGGCTCTTAGCTCATTTTTCTACCTCAGGGTTCTGCCATGCGTGGAGGCCAACTCTGCAGCCAAGATTTGAAAATGAAGAGAGGCCAGCTCTGCAGCCAAGATTTGAAAATGAAGAGAGGCCAGCTCTGCAGCCAAGATATGAAAATTTAGGGAGATACATTTTGGCAGCCTCTTGGAAGGGATTGGGGAAAAAGCAGAGAAAAGAGGATTGAATTTTCTCCTGAGAGAGAAAAAGGCAGCTAGGCCAGGACAGAAGCTTAAGATTTTTAATATGATGCAAAGAGGTTTCTCCCTTCTCTTGGCTTGCACACAGAGCTGTATTTAATGGAATACATTACCATGGACCATTTGGGGTTCTCTTTTCTGCTGGTGGAGTCATAGTGAGGATCCTTCTGATCAAACTGTGTGTGATCAGGGTAAGCCTCCTTCACAATCTACAGCAGAAGGGGAGAGGAAAGTTTCCATCAGTTCAAAACACCTGTCAGCAAAGGGCATGAGATGTGACAAGGAATAATCCTGGTGAAAAATCAGCCTTGCTTTCCCTGAACTCCATTCTAACAGTTTTCTTTACATTTCTTGGGTGGAAGAAGTGCAGAACAGTGAGTGCAGCATCACCTGCTGGAGATCAGTGTGGAAGGAAATGCAGCAGGGGAAAACTGGGTAGCTGATGATGATCTTTGTGATGAGTTCTCTTAAAGAAAAATTTGTTCTGTGCCCTGGTTTTACTCTGCTGCCCTGTGGGCTCTGCTGACTAGAATGTAGTGAGTCAGACTGGAATCAGAGTGTGGAACAGCACTTGGCTTGGCTGGGAGTGCCCCGAAATGTCAGCAGGAAAACAGCACAGCGTGGCTCCATCTCTCTGGGGACACATGGCTGAGTCAGCCCTGTAGTGCTGAGCTGAGGTGTCCTGGGCTCATTCCCTGCTCTCACTGGACAACTGCTGCACTCTTTGGTGCTGAGACACAAGCAGTGAGCTGTTTGATAACCCATTCCTTATCACTTCTCCCCAAAACACTCACCTTGACAAGGGCCACAATGCCAGGTTCTTTGCAGTTACTGTGGTAGAAGAAGGCCTGCTGCCCAAGTTTCATGGATCTCAGGAAATTCCTTGCCTGTCAGGAGTGAACGAGACTTTCAGCTCTTTCCATCAAGCTCTCAGGGCTTCATTAGAAGCAGCCAAGAACAGGAACCGACAAGAGGAGAGGTAGATGTGCTTCAGAATTACTCAGATAATGTTTCCTACAGTTGTCATAGAGATGGTTTTGTGTTGGAATTAAATAAAGTCAAAACAAGGCTGAAGAGCAAGCTCCTGTTGGTCAGAAAGTGTGTGGGAATTCAACAGCTCAGCCACCCTTGCCCAGGAGAGCTGTCAGCAAACAATTCTGAGCAGATCATGTGTAGGGGAATAGGGGATCCTATAGAGCACAGGGATCACACACAGCAGGAGAACGCACATGGAATTCCTTTGGAACAGAAAGCTATGCACTGACAGAGGATTTGGGTAAGTACAGATTTGCTGTGAGGTATCAAAGGTTGGTCTAAGTGAAAGAAAAATGGGTGATTTGACAGAATATTCACCAGCCTGAATCTACCTCTCACCTAGAGGCCACTAAGCAAGAGTTGAGTTCAGATCCCTGCCAAAATGCACCTGCATGAACAGGCAGAGTGCCCCAAGAGGAAATGCTTCAGGCACAGGAACAAGCTGTGGGCAGAGCCACCTTCTTCTACTGCTATTTCAGTGCCCCCATGTGCTTCCTACCTGGTAGTTCCTTACTCCATCCCAGCAGGTTGTCTGATTAGGCTGAGCTTTCAAGTCGTCAACACTGAACTGCCAAATGAAATGAAAATAAACATTCATTCAGGAGCTTTCTGATCTTTACAGTGTCATTGTCTGCTCTGAGCCTAAGCATTTGTTGCTAGCAGCTCCTTCAATTATAGCACAAACCTGACACAATTTTCATCTCCCACAGGGCCTACAGAAAAACCTTCACAAAGCAGCAGAGTAAAGGCAGAGTCTGAAATAGATGCTGCTCCTGTGACCAGCAGCCAAGCATCCTGAGGAGCTGATTTCCTCTTGTATTACATGTATGAAACCCCAAGGTTGTCACCTTGGACAAGAACATTTTGTTTTTCTGTTTCCAGGAGGACAAATGAGTTTTGAGGAGATAAAACAATCTGAGTTGCCTGATGCTGTCCCTCAGCACCTGGGACTAAAGGTGGGCAGGAGTGACCCTGCTGCTGTCCTTTGCTGAGTGAGGGGGTGTCAGTGCTCACCTTCACATCCACTCCCTTCTCCAGCCTGCTCTCAGGTTCTGATTTCAGCAGCCAGTGACAATATGTGATCTTGCTTTCCTCCCCACCAGACTCAGATTCTTTTTTCTTCCAGTTCTTCCATCCTGATTTGGAGCTCCCAGCTGGGGGTTTTGCAGACTTCTCTTCTTCCTCCTTATCCGAAGTCTCCTTTTCGGTTTTGGCAATTTTAGCATCAGGCTCTTTTTTATCTTAAAAGACATTGAGATAAAACATTTTGTTTCAAAAAATAGTTTTAGTTGTCCAAGCTGGTTTCACACATTTGACTGCAGCAGGAGTTTGAGGCACCCCAGGTGCTCAGGGTAAGGCAGCAGCATTATGCACCAATGATTCTGAGTATTTCTAATTTGCATCTGAAATAAGGAGATTTTTGTGTCTGCAAAAATGTAGTTTAATACTCCCAGTTAATAATAAAAAGACCTCAGGATA
Source organism: Diglossa brunneiventris (assembly GCA_019023105.1). Taxonomy (NCBI): domain Eukaryota; kingdom Metazoa; phylum Chordata; class Aves; order Passeriformes; family Thraupidae; genus Diglossa; species Diglossa brunneiventris. The sequence continues at coordinate 8,613,748 of CM032376.1, forward strand.
GACCATGTTTGCCCACATGAAGTGTAGTTGAATTTTTTTAATTAATTGCTGAGAAATCACCTCCAGGCAACAAAGCAGACTTAGGTAAATCTGGTAAGAGGAACATTCACCAAGCAAACCAAACTATTTCAATTCCTGCAGGAGCTGGAAATCTTAGCTTAACCTCCACTGAGCTACCTGTTCAGAAGGGATCCTTTGTTTCTTCAGGACACAGACAAAAAAAAAACCCAGTTATTAAGAAGTGATTAAGAGGTAAAAATGTGGTTATTTGCTAGAGTGGACCAAGCAGATGAGTGGCACAGATGTGCATTTTTTTCATCTTGTACTTTAAACACCACATCATGCCTCCAGTGCCATGTTCTTGCTTTGTGTTTTTGCAGCTGGTACCACATCAGCTTCCTGGCACTGCACTGGGTGTACTCTGACCAACACTGCCGTGCAGGACCTGAGAGCTCTGCAAAAATGGGCCTGAATTCCATTTCCTAAGCCCCTTGTGCTGAGAATACATCACTGCCCTTATCACACACCTAGCAGGCTTGTCTCAGTCACGCTTGGGTGCTCAGCCCATTTGGCACAGGAAATGCTGTCTGTAAGACACTGCCTGTGAAAGACAGACGGTTAATACGGCTGCCTGTAGTTTCACTATAGCCTGGAACCTCAAATGAGAGGTGCTAAATCAGTCAGGATGTCAGCACAGACCTGCTACTGCTCCTTTGTCTCTCTTTCTGCTCGGCCAAGGCATCTCTGGTCTCCCTGAATTATCTTCTCTTCACTGAGAAGCACCTGATGGACGAGAGAAGGAGGAGGAATTACTGCTGTTCCAGGCGGCTGAAAAAAGTACAGACGGCTGAGGCAGAGAGCTGAGAGCGCTGTAGGGCGAGTGGAGAGCAAATAAATCTTTCCTTGAGCTCAGCCACTTCCTCTATCAGTGTGAATGCTGGCAGGGCTTGGGGACCGCACCCTGGAGCCCTGATGGACACCAGCAGCAGGGCTGGATCGCTGCTGTACCCAGGCAATCCCCAAGGTGCGCGGGGAGAGCGCGGCCCCTCTCTGCCTTTGGCACAGGAGCTGTGCTGCTCCCCAGGGCTCAGCCCAGCCTCGCCCCGGCTGTCTGGGCTCTGCCTGGGCTGTGCCTGCGGCTTCGGGCTCTGCCTGCCCCTGCCTGGGCTCTGCCTGCGGCTTCGGGCTCTGCCTGGCTCTGCCTGGGCTCTGCCTGCGGCTTCGGGCTCTGCCTGCCCCTGCCTGGGCTCTGCCTGCCCCTGCCTGGGCTCTGCTTGCCTCTCCCTGGGCTCTGCCTGGGCTCTGCCTGCCTCTGCCTGGGCTCTGCCCCGACCGGGCTCCCCCGCGTCCCTCGGGAGCGGCTCCTTCCCTGCAGAGCGCCAAACGCACCTGGCCGCAGGTGGCCGTGCCTGGCCAGGGGGGTTCACTGCTGACCCCCAGGTCCCTCCCAGCCCTGTGGACCCCGGGGCCCGGCCGGCCCATCCCCTGCCCCCTCTGTCAGAAGCACACGCACGGCTCCGAGCCCGCCGCCTCCTGCCAGGCCGGCCGGCATCAACTTTTCCGCCTTCTGTGCCAAGCTTTCCCCTTCCTCCCTCTCTCCTTGCCAACCCTCCGAGCTCCCTCTCACCAGCCCGGGCCGCTGCCGCCGGTCCTGCTCGCGGCGATGAGGATGCTGGCGGTGCCGGGCGGGGAGGAGGAGGAGGAGGAGGAAGCGCGCTCAGAAGCGGTGCCCGCTATGCAAAGGCCGGGGCAGGGCCGGCTCCCTTCGCTCTCTCCCCGCCCGGGCGGGCGGCGCCGAGGGCAGGACTACAGCTCCCAGCCTGCCCCGGCAGGAGCCGGGAAGCGGAGCGGCCCCGCACGGCCATGGCCATGGCGTGGCGAGCGGCCCCGCGGGCGGCGGCGCGGCTGCTGCTGGGGCGCCGGGGGATCGCGTCCTGCATCGACCGTAAGGAGCTGCCCGGCCCCGCGGCCCGGGGGAGGCGGGCTGGGGGAGATGATGGACGGCGAGTCGGTGGCCCCCGGGTCCTGTCCCCGCCCTGAGGGATGTTCCCAGCTGTTCGTGTCACTGCTCAGTGTGTCACTGCTCCGTGTGTCACTGCTCCCCGTGTCCTGCTCCCGCTCAGGGCGGTGCGGGCGCGGACACGCGCAGCGGGTGCCTGGCAGTGGGACAAAACCCGCAAGGAAAGGTCTTTTCCTCTCCCTGTCCCTCCTTCTGCCTTGTTAGACCATGCTCAGCTGTGGCACAGAGACTGTAAGGAAAGGTCTTTTCCTCTCCCTGTCCCTCCCTTTACCTGTTTAGACCGTGCTCAGCAGTGGGACGGAACCCGCAAGGAAAGGTCCATCCCTCTCCCTTCTTTTACCTCTTTAGACCGTGCTCAATAGTGGGAAAATGCCCACAAGGAAGGTCCGTCCCTCTCCATTTCCCTCCTTCTGCCTTGTTGACCATGCTCAGCAGTGGGACAGAGCCTGTAAGGAAAGGTTCATCCCTCTCCCTGTCCCTCCTTTTATCTCTTTAGACGTGCTCAGCAGTGGGACAGAGCCCACAAGGAAAGGTCCGTCCCTCTCTATGTTGCTCTGATTTTTTAAGATTTTTAAAACTTTTTAATGTTTACATTTTTGTAGTAAATTTTCTCACATACTTTCTGTAAATAACTATTGTTTTGCATTTTTTTATAATAGAAAAGAAATTTGATAAACCGTTAGTTTGTCCAGTGTCATTGGAGAGGTAGCACTTTCACCCTCCAATCCACTGTCTCTTTTAGAAAACTATAAATGATAGAGTCAGAAAATAAACTCCCTTTTTCTTCACCTTAAGAGAATTGGTGTGTGTGCTCATGTTGTTTCGTATCCTATAGCGACATCTCCATGTCCTTCCCTTACCTAGGTTTTCGCAGGTTTTCAGATTTCATAGTGAATCAAAGAATGTGTTTCAAAAGAAGAGGGATTTTTAAAAAGAAGGAAAGTGATTTTTTATGTAGGCAGACTGATAGGGCAAGGGGGAATGGATTTAAACTAAAAGAGGAGAGATTCAGGCTAGATATTAGGAAGAAATTCCTCTGGCAGAATTCCAGCTGGCACAGGCTGCCCAGAAATTGTGGATGCCCTATCCCTGGCAGTACTCAAGGCCAGGCTGGACAGGGCTTGGTCTCGTAGAAGGTGTCAGGTGGTTGGAACAAGATGGTCTTTAGGGTCCCTTCCAATCCAAACCATTCTGGTTCCAGAACACTTTGCAGATGAATTGCTTTGATGTCTAAATGTAACAACATTTAAAATTGAGGCAGCAGCATAGCTGTGAATTTCAAGAGAGGAACAAACAAAACAATGTTGGATCTATGTGTTGGTGAAGCAGGTTTCAAATGCAGAACTTACCTAAAGCTTTAGATGCTGTTTCCAAAGGGCTCCTTCATTCTTTATTTGCTTCCAATCTCCTTTCTTTGAAGTCCTAGCACTGCTCCCTCAGATTTCTTTAGCACAGACTTAGTGAGATGGAGTGACTGTGCTCCCCTGTCCTGGCTTTCTAATGTAGTTAGCATGGAGCAGAGAGAGCTAGCTGGGATTTTGGATTTGTTTTGTCCCAAGAAAGCCCCTCTCAAAGCGACCTGCTCTCATCACAGTTCATTGTATTCCTGAGGAACAGAGAACTGGTCTCTGCAACAGAGACCCTGAACTGTTTGTGTGAGTTATGGGGCACCTTGAAATTGTTTGGGGTATAGACAAGGTGGTTGTGCTGCTTTCCCTCAACAGACACATGTTCTCATCTCTTGCTGCTTTTCTAGCGTCCACTGGACTCACTGAGGATCAGAAGGAATTCCAAAAAGTTGCCCTTGATTTTGCTGCCAAGGAGATGGCTCCTTACATGGCCGAGTGGGATGAGAAGGTAGGCCAGCCTCTCAAGGGTTGCACTGCTCCCTTTTTCCTCCCTTAGGACGTTGTGACCCACAGGTCTCACTGAGGGATTCCTGCAGTAGCTGCTGCTGTAGCTGGGGCAGGGGAAATCATCAGAAATACCTTGAAGCATTCCTAGCCAGGTTCTTCAATCACCTGGATCCTGGATTCACTGCTGAAGATGGAATGTGTCTGTGTTGGTACCACCTCTTCTTTGACCCACCCAGCTGACTTAAACTCTGCAGGATGGTGGGACTCAGATTGGTAGCCCAGGGCTACCCAAAGGGACTGAACTAACCCTGAATATTCATTGGGGTATCTTTCCTATTTCCTATTTCCCAATAGGAAATATTCCCCATAGAAACAATGAGGAAGGCAGCCCAGCTAGGATTTGGTGGGATCTATGTGAAACCAGATGTTGGTGGCTCTGGATTGTCACGACTTGACACCTCCATAATTTTTGAAGCTCTGTCAACAGGATGTACCAGCACCACTGCTTACATGAGCATCCACAAGTGAGTGTGTCTGTGCAGGGGTGGGTGGTGTCAGCTTGGCTGCTCTGTGGGCTTTAAATCCAGCTGGAGGCAGCTCCCTGGCTGCTGCTCATTATTTATATATTTAAATGCTGACCTCGAGTACACACATCCCTGTGAGGATCCCTGGATGGCAGTAAACAAATAGGCCACAAGGACTGAGATGCCACCAAGAAGTAATTTTAGCTTTGTGGCCTGCAAGATGGGATTAAGTTCTGGATTTTGTTCTCTGCTCTGCCACTTAAGCTGTCTATAGATAGTAACCTGCCTGGAAAAAGCTTTTGTGCCTCGGCCATGCTGTGACAGAGCCCAGAGGCACCACCTGACCCCAGGGCTGTCCTGCTTGTACAGACATGTCCAGTGACAGGTCACTTGGCACAGAGAGCTGCAATGATGCTGCTCTTTCTTCAGGTGAAGTTTCCTGGAGAGGGTGCAGGGCTGAGCCTGCAGGGGAGACTGAGGCTCTCAAGCAGTTCCGCAGGGCAGTGAGTCTGTGGTGAATGGAAGGTGTAACAATAACATTTTCAGGCCTCAGGGCTTGTGGCTCAGCTCTGTGGAACTTTCCTCTGTTCAGCCAGGGATGTTCTTGTACAGCCTATGTTCAATCCTGAATGCTGCTCCTTCTCTCCCACCCCAGCATGTGTGTTTGGATGATTGACACCTTTGGCAACGAGGAGCAGCGGCACAGGTTCTGCCCATCTCTCTGTAGCATGGAAAAGTTTGCCTCTTACTGCCTGACTGAGCCAGGTGAGCATCCTCAACCAGGCCATCTTCTCTCTCTTTAACTGCACATGAATATCCTCAAACAGGACATCTTCTCCTCTCTCTTTACCTGCACATGAACATTGCAAAGGTCCTGACTGAGCCAGGTGACCCAAGGTCCTGACTGAGCCAGGTGAGCATCCTCAACCAGGACATCTTCTCTCTCTTTAACTGCACATGAACATTGCAAAGGCCTGGAGGTGAAATGTTTCTTTCCATATTCATTTGTGAAGTTGAGGAGAGGCAGATGATGATTGCTGAGATGCTCATGGTACAAACTCAGGTGTCAGGGTATGATCCCAGGGAGAATTTGTAGGCTCTGGACCTTCTGCTTCACTGGCTGCTTCCTTGCTTCTCAAACAGGGAGTGGCAGTGATGCAGCTTCCCTGCTGACCTCAGCTCAGAGGAAAGGGGACTCCTACGTCCTGAATGGCTCCAAGGTACCTCTTTGCTCCTTCTAAAGCTGCCTGGGTCTCACTGTCCTTCCCATTCCTGCTGTCTCCCCACCTCTGTGCATTCTCCCAAGGCAAGACGCACTCTGCAGAGCTTTCACCAGCTGGGTCCCTAAATACCTCTGGCTGTGGGATCTTTGCCTCTGCATTTCTGTACCCTGCCAGCTGCTGCTGTGGGCTCAGGGATAGTTTGCAAACGGCCCCCCCCAAAGCCTCACTTTTCTTGTTGTACCCTCCTGCAGGCCTTCATCAGCGGGGGAGGTGACACTGATGTGTACGTGGTCATGTGTCGCACAGGGGGCCCAGGCCCCAAGGGCATCTCCTGCCTCGTGCTGGAGAAGGGAACGCCAGGGCTCAGCTTTGGCAAGAAGGAGAAGAAGGTAAGAGGCTTGGGTTGTGCTTCCTGTGTGCTTGAGGGAAGTGCAGAACAGAGATCACAGAACCACAGAATCGTCAAGATTGGAAAGACCTCCAAGACCATTGAGTCCAATCTGTGACTGATCCTCACTTGTCTGCCAGAGCTCTGAGTGCCACATCCAGGCATTCCTTAAACACCTGCAGGGTGGTCACTCAAATACCTCCTTGGACAGCCCATTCCAATGCCTGACAGCCTTTTCCATGGAGAAATTCTTCCTGATGTCCAGTCTGAGCCTCCCCTGCACAGCTTGAGCTCTGGTCCCAATGAGCTTGTCTGTGCAAAGCATTAGGGATCTCTTCATGGATGGGATTGGAGTCCCAGCCTGGCATGGTTTTACCAGGTGGTGAAGTTCGCCCAATACCCATCCCTTTGGTAGGTGAAGGATTTTAGTCTCAGGAACATCAAGATCACTGGATTTGTGCCTCTTCTCAAAAACACCCATTCCAATTTCCACACTGAGGCCAAACCGTGCAGACCACGGGTGCTTTGTGGCAGCTTGGCAGTGAGACCAAGGGGTTGGGAGCAGGCTGGTGGTTCTGTGTTGGAGCTGTGCTGCTCCTCAGGCAGTTTGGAAGGAGCTCTGTTTTTTCCCAGGTAGGCTGGAATTCCCAGCCAACTCGGGCTGTGATCTTTGAGGACTGCGTTGTTCCCGTGGGCAACCGGCTGGGAGCTGACGGGCAGGGATTCAACATCGCCATGCAGGGCCTCAACGGAGGCAGGATAAACATTGGTGAGAAAGCCAAAGAGAGCCAAGGGAGGAGGGCAGCACCTTCTTGTTGCCTGTCTGAAGTAGCTTCACCTTCACTCTGTGTCCTTGACTTCTCCCACCAGCTTCTTGCTCGTTAGGAGCTGCTCACGCCTCAGTTCTCCTGGCTCAGGAGCACCTCACTGTCCGCAAGCAGTTCGGGGAACCCCTTGCCAACAACCAGGTAAGCCCTGCAGCACTCTGCCCTCCAGAGCTGAGCCCTTCCTCATGCTGGAAGGGCCATCCCTCACCTCACAGGGCCTTCCCTGGGGAAGTCAAGAAAATGTTTTTCCTGGTAAGGAAGCGTGGCAGACCTGAGCCTTTATTGTAGCAATGGTCCATTGAGTGGGGTAATAGTTAGCATTGACTCCATGATTCCAGAAGGCTGATCAATTTCTCTATTCTATTCTATTCTATTCTATTCTATTCTATTCTATTCTATATTCTATTCTATTATTCTATTCTATTCTACTATACTATATACTATATTATACTATTATACATAATATATTATACTATATAATATATATTGTACTATATAATATATATTATACTATATACAATATTATACTATTATACTATACTATATTACTATATTATACTTATTAAGAAGCTCATCACCCTTACAGACAGTCCGATCCAGACAGATCCAATTGGTCAATCCAAACACTATCCAGTGTCCAATTAAGAAACCACCCTTTGGTTACCAGATCCTCATAACACATTCCACATGTGCACAACACCCGGTGCAGCAAGTGGAGATAAGAATTATTTCTCATTCTTTTCTCTGATCTTCTCACAGCCTTCCCCAGGGAAAGTTTTCCTCTCTCTATAGAGCCTGGCGGTGGTGGGGCTGTGTTTGCATCTCTCTGTAGAGCTGTGGCTACCAGCCCTGCCTGGCGGTGGTGGGGCTGTGGCTGAGACCCCTGTGAGGTGCTGACGGAGCTTTCCTGTGGCTCTGCAGTACCTGCAGTTCAGGCTGGCAGAGATGGCCACCCGGCTGGTGGCTGCGCGGCTCATGGTACGCAACGCGGCGCGGGCGCTGCAGGAGGGCCGGGAGGATGCGGCCGTGCTCTGCTCCATGGCCAAGCTCTTCGCCACCGACGAATGCTTCGGGGTACGTGCCTCAAACTCCTCTTGGCATCCTCATTAGAAGGTTGGAGATGCCCCCCTTAATGGCCCCCCTAGGCCCTGCTCTGCTCCATGGCCAAGCTCTTCACTACTGACAAGTGCTTCAGGGTAGGTGCCTCAGATTCCTCTTGGGATCCTCATTACAAGCTTGGAGATGCCTCCCTTAATGGCCAGGGTGTCAGGGAGAAGTTTGATCTACTCCCTGAAAAATCTTAATGTCATATTTGTGAGGTGCCCCATAAGAAGGAGGAATAAGTTTGACTCCATGTTCTTAGAAAGCATATTATATTATATTATATTATATTATATTATATTATATTATATTATATTATATTATATTATATTATATTATATTATATTATATTATATTATATTATATTATATTATATTATATTATATTATATTATATTATATTATAATTATTACATTACATTACATTATATTATATTATATTATTATTACATTACATTATATTATATTATGCTATACTAAAAATACTAAAGAATAGAGAAAGGATACATCAGAAGGCTTAACAAGAATGATCATAAAAACTCGTGACTCACTCTTCCAGAGTCCCAACACAGCTGGTTGTGATTGGTCATTAAATTAAAACAATTTACATGAAACCAAGCAAACAATGACCAGCTAGTAAACAATGTCCAAACCACATTCCAAAGCAGCAAACACAGGAGAAGCAAATCAGATAATTATTGTTTTCATTTCTCTCTGAGGTTTCTCAGCTTCCCAGAAGAATCCTGGGCAAAGAGGATTTTCAGAAAATATGACAGTGACATCTTAATTTTTTTTTTAGTCTTAAATTTAATCTTAAATGGGTATAGACACCCAGGGATGGGTACAGGGATACCCAGGAATGGGTATAAGTACCCAGGAATGGTAAATTAAATTTAAGATTAAATTTAATCTTAATATTAAATTAAGATAAATTTAAATCTTAAGTTAAATCTTAAAAAAATCTTAGGGTTTTTTTTAATCTTAATTTTTTTAAAGATTAAAAAAAATCTTAAAATTTTGAGATTTAATCTCAAATCTTAATTTAAAGAATAAGATTTTTAAATTGGTGAACCAAAACCACTACACAACCCAAAGCAACAGGAGCCTCATTTGAGGACCGGATGTTTTATAAGACATGTGGAGGCTGCAGGATTAATCTGAGAGATTTCAAACATCTTTCCACTCTTCTTCCTAGGGGGCCAAAAGGGAGGCAGGACAGGGAGCAGAGCATTTTTATTTTCCAAGGAAAATTTGCATGTTGCAGGGAGATCATTCTTAGGTAGCAAGGGGTCTTTCCTAGACTGCTGAAAAATTACATTATTGCTTTGAAAATTATCTTATCACTGAAAAATACCTTTTTTTGTTACTTTATCAAAATGTTCCCATAGAGAGAAAGCAAGAAGGGGGAAAAAGAACTTGATATCTCCTATCCCAGTGTCATTTAGAAGCTGTTTATGTGCTCAGCAGTTTGAATTTTTGCTGTTGTTCTGTTTTCTATCCCAAACTGGGGGACGGGACACACAGAGTCGCGTTTCCATGGAAACCGTCGCCCTGCCAGCCCCTGCCCTGAGTGGCCGCCAGGTGGCGATCGGGCGGTTCGGATTTGCAAACCGCAGAAATGCAGCAAAAATCAACTTATTCCCTAAAAATAGCCATCCCTGGGTGCTATACCCATCCCTACCCATCCCTGGGCATCTCTGTGCCCATCCCAGGGTATCTATACTCATCTCTGGGTGTCTATACCCATCCCTGGGCATCTCTGTGCCCATCCCAGGGTATCTATACCCATTCCTGGGTATCTGTGTACCCATCCCAGGGTATCTGTATCCATTCCTGGGTATCTCTGTACCCATCCATGGTATCTATACCCATTCCTGGGTATCTCTGTACCCATCCCAGGGTATCTATACCCTTTCCTGGGTATCACTGTTCCCTTTTCTGGGTATCTATACCTATTCCTGCATATTTATACCCGTCCCTGAGCATCTCTGCGCCCATCCCTGGGCATCTGTACCCATCCCGGGGTATCTCTGTACCCAACCCTGGGTGTCTATACCCATCCTGGGTATCTGTACCCATCTGTGGGTGTCTCTTCGGTTCCCTGGGCATCTCTGTACCCATCCCTGGGTATCTATACCTGTTCCTGGGTATCTGTACCCATCCCTGGGTATCTATACCCATCCCTGGGTATTTCTGGGCATTGCTGTTCACATAAACACAGCCATAACATAAAACAGGGAAGGTGATTACACTGAGAGCAGCACTGATGGGGTCTGACATCACACCACATTTTTAAGAGATGAGATTAGGTGACCAGGGAAAAAAAGTGAGCCCAGGTTCCTGGGTCATTACTGAACTTCTGCCACTGTTGTGTCGTGCACAAGTCACCTCAGAGCAGTGCTGTCCCCTCAGATCTGTAACCAGGCTCTGCAGATGCACGGCGGCTATGGCTACCTGAAGGATTACGCCGTGCAGCAGTTCATGCGAGACATCAGAGTGCACCAGATCCTGGAAGGTAAAAGACACTCCTAGAACAAGCGAAGTTGGCAGTGGGGTTGGGAGGAAAACTCCCCTGGAGGCCCTCACCTTCCCACATGAGTCTGATTCTTGGGTTTTAGAGCCCTGCTCTGCTCTGAGCATGAGGTGTGCCATGTGTGAGTGCCCTGGCTGGGAGCTCTGGCTGTGTGAGGGCAGAGGAAGATATTCAGCTGGCTATTTTAAGAGTCTTACAGCAGAGAAATATATTTAGTTGTCATGTTAGCAGTGCCTCTGTCCAGTTTCATCCCATTACTCCTGGCCACGTGATGATTCTCCCTAACAATTCCTCTCCAGTGATTTTGGTCTGTTTGCACTCCTTGACATCATGTCTCTAACAGTGATTTTGGTCCGTAATAAGGGGAGGGGTTAGATGCAACTGCCAACCCCCCTAAAACAAAGCACAACTCTAAAAACAAATTCTATCATAAATTCCTACTCGGCCTCTCTCCGAGATCTATGGCCTGAAAAGCCATTGTTAAAAAATTTAACTACAGGAATGCCTAGCTCTGCCTTGACATCGTGTCTCTAACAGTATCTGGCCTTTTCTAATCTCAGTTTAGCCTCCTAAATATTTTGTTTTCACTGCTTTGAAATGCCCTCACCTACAACCAGGGTAGCTGGTAGGGGACATGCTCTTTCTTACACCCAGTGGGTTTGAAGCCTGTGTGTGGTGTATGTGTTAAATGTACAGAAGAGAGCTCAGATGTTGCTGTAAATCCAGTTCTGCTCAATGCCTGCTCCTGCAGCCTCCCAACACTCACATAAAAAGCAGCAGCAGCAGCTTTCCCAAGCAATATGCTGGCCCTTGGCAGTTGGGTTTTGGCCCAACCCCTCCTAAATGCCACTTGAGCTGGTGGGAAGAGCTCCTCTGTGCTGTAAACTGCACATCAGGGGAGAATCCTCTTGGCCTTTTGAGGAGGAAAATCCTGGACCATGCCTTAACTGTTTCCTTTGCATGCCCATCCTGCTGCAGGTACCAACGAGGTCATGAGGATGATTGTGGCCAGGAATCTGCTACAGGGCTGAAGCCAGGAGCCTTCAAATCCCTCCATCTGTTCCAGCTTGGCCTGTTTCCCTCCCCTGCTGGCCAGCTCTCTCCCTGGGAGTGGAGAGGGGGATGCCCCAGTGGAAACAGCCTTGCTGCCTTACCCACAGCTGGCTGGCACAGCTGCATGCCGTGCCTGGCAGAGCTGCTGTCACCAGGCTGGCATTGTGCAGCCAGAAATCACAGCTGTCAATCCGAGCCTCTGTCTCCAAACCCTGCTCCTGGCCTGCCTGCCTGCCACACGTCCTCCTTGGAAAAACAAACCCCAGAGCTGCTGCTCACCTCTGAAATGGGAACCTCAGGCAGAGGTATGGGATCACTGAAATCTTTATTTTGAAGGAATTAACTGCTCAGAGCACCCCTGGGAACAGATGATCACAGGCTCTAACCAGAAGGTTTTTATCCTAGGGTGCCTCTCCTTTAGCTAGAAGCACCCCCTCTTTTCCCAGCAAACTTTTCCTGATGTTTCCTAATCTTTTCCCAGCCACTGCTTTGTTCTCTGTATTCCCACCACATCTTGGTGCTTAATCTCAAAGAAGCCTTTGCAGCACAAAAGTGCAAATGAAATACTAAGGTTATGTATAGAAATACTGAGTTCTGTGGCCTCCAATCAGTAAGGCTGTGAGCCATGTAAGGGAAGTAAAAATATTGGTAAATTAAATTGTTTTTTCCTCTCTGATTTGGAATCAATAAAGCAATGATGGAAATGTTACTGGAGTGGAAATTAAGATAATTTCCTTCTGTGGTATTTCAGGTGTTTAAACAGAAGTAACAGGAATTTTTGAAGTAGGTGTTGCAAAATAGTTCTGCTTAAGGTCTTTTTAGGTAATGTCTTTGTTAGCCCCTTCAGGTCAGCCAGCTCTTTTTTCTCAGCAGTACTTGACAGGGGGAAAATGACAAAGCATTAGCAGCAGAATCATGGAATGGGATAGGTTGGAAGGGACCTTGAACCCTTAAACTCATTCCAGCCTGCCATGGGCAAGGACACCTTCCACTTGTTTGATCTCAGTTCCTGCTGCTGCTGGCAGGCCCTGAATGTCCCCTCCCTCATTTTATTGCACATTGAATTTGCCCCACAGGGCAGCAGGGGCAGTTTAAAGGACAAACACCAGTGCCTCAAAGAGAAACAGCCCCTTGCCCATGGGGGAGACCCTCTGCCTGCCCAGGGCATGGGTGTCCTGGGCTGGGAGGGTCTCTGGACAGTGGGAAGGGGTCTCTGGCTGGCAGGGAGGGGTCTCTAGCAGGGTCTCTGCCCAGGGTCCCTGTCTGAAGTCTCTCTCCAGGGTCTCCATGGGGAGTTTCTGGCCAGAGGATCTGTCTGGGGTCTCTCCCAGGATCTCTATGGTGGGTCCCTGCCGGGTCTCAGTGCAGGTTCTCTCCTGGGGGGCTCTGTCGTGGGCCTCTCTGTGGAATCCCTGCCTGGGGTCCTTCTCTTGGGGTTCTCTCCCGGGGGTCCCTGGCCATGGTCTCAGCCTGGGCTCTCTCCTGGGGCTCTCTCTCAGTCTGGGCTCTCTCCCAGTGCTCTCTATCCATACTCTCTGTCCCAGCTCTCTATCCATGTTCTCTGTCCCATCTCTCTGTCCATATTCTCTATTCATGTTCTCTATCCATGTTCTCTGTCCCATCTCTCAGTCCCATCTCTCTCTCCATGTTCTCTGTCCCATCTCTCAGTCCCAGCTCTCTATCCGTGTTCCCTCTCCACATTCTCCATCCGTCTCCGTCCCCCTCAGGCCGCTCCCTCTCACGCCCCGCCCCCTCGGGCGCGCGCGCCCCTCCGGCAGCCAATGGGAGTCGGGGAGGCGGTCCGGCGGGGCGGGGCCAATGGCGCGAGGGCGGCGAACGGGGCGGGCCCGGGGCGGGGCGGGAGCGCTCTGGGTCGGCTCCTGGCGGGTCGGGGGTTCGGGCCCGGGGGGCGTGGGGGCGGCGAGCCGGGGTTCCGGGCTCCCGGGGCCCGGCCGCGCTCCCTCCGCCATGTGGCCGTGCGGGGGGCGGCGGCAGCGCCGCCTCGGGGGCGTCGCGCTGCTCCTCGTCGTGCTGTGGCTGCTGCTGCGCAGGTGAGACCCGGCGCGGGGCGGGGGGCGCGGGGGTCGCGCGCCGGGGCCGGCGGGGCTGGGCGCGAGGCGGGTGTCGGTGCCCGCCGGGCGCAGGCCCCGCCGCCGGCAGCGGGGCTGGCTGTGGGAGAACTGCGCATGGATGGAATCGGCGGCGCCGGTGCACGGGAGAACGGTTATTAACGTAATGAGCGTAATTAGCGTCCGTGCGTCCCGTGCGCTGCCGGGAATTACCGGGCGGGAGGCAGGCTCGGTAGAATCCCGTCCTTTCCTACGGGAGACCTCCGCTGCCATCATTCCTGCAGCGGAACGGGCGTGGGAAGGAGCGCTGAATGAGCAAAGCTTTAAATAAATTAATATAAATATATGCTACACCTGATACCTACACCGTCCATACTGAAATACCGGCGGGGAAAGCCGCGCTGCCAGCGCCATAAATCAGCCCTGTGTTATAAATCAGCTCTGTGTTTGTTATAAATCAGTTCTTTGCCGACCTTGGGAGCCTTTGCATCACCGCAGCGCTGGTGGATGATGCGCTGCGTGAATCAATCGCTGCTCTGGCACATCTCACCCAGCCCCGGGCTCCCCGGCGTTGTTTCCCTCTCTGCAGCCCGGCCTGGCCCTGCCTGTCCCTGCTCCGTGTCCCCAGAGCAGTGTGGTACCATGGGCCATGCCCACCGGCCAGTCTAACCCTCTTCTCTTCCTTTTCTGCTCCTGTTTCACATTCCAGACCAGCAGCTCTGTACCCCACCAGTAGTATCAAGAAGTATTTTGAGGTTCTGGCTTGAATCCCACGTGGTTTAGATCCCGTTCATTTTGGGGGTGATGCTCTTTCCTGTTGTTGTGGCTTCCAGGTATCAGAAACTCCTCAGTCCCTCCCAGTGACATGCTGGAAAATACACATGGAGATGTAATAGAGTTATTTATTGCCAACTGGATTGGTTTATAACACCTTCTTAAAATCATAGCTGGAAGTAAACCTGATCCTCAGAGCTATGGAAAAAGCTTTAATAAATCTTTGCATAATTAGAAGCAAAATTCTTGCACAGCTGGCCTTGGATTTGTGCCACCTGGGTTCTTAGGGAGGATTATTGCAAACTGATACCTGATGGAGGCACAGAATCTGTCTCCTGTAGGAGTGTATCCACAAACCCCTGTGTGCAGAATAAACCCCTGTGTGCAGAATAAGCTGTTTTACAGGATATTGCTGCTGTTCCCTCAGTCGTGGTCTGTGAGCACGGGGGCTGTGCAGAGCTGGGGGCCAGGGCAGCTCAGAGCTTTCACTTTCCTCTGGCCAGAGGAAGCCCAGAATAAACAGCAAAGCCCTTGGAGGTCTCAGTGGAGCTTAGGGATTAGCAGCACAGTCCCTTCTCCTCTGAAGCACATCCTTCAGTATCAGCAAACAAATTGTTGCCTTTTTCACTTTTTTCCCTCGTTTGTCTGTTTTCTTTTCCACCAGCTTTTTTTCCCAGCTGCTCTGGATATGGAGTGGTTGAACACCAAAAGTGGTTGTTCAATCAGAGAGATTTTTTTCCAATCTCTCTTGCAGAGAGGACTTCGGCCACATTTGTGTTTCACAGGCATGAGCAGCATGGCTGTTGGGTTCAGGAGTTAATTGGGACTTTGCTCTTCCACGTGTTGTGTTTTGCACTTCACATTCCACCCTTCAAAGCCTTACTCCATCTTACTGGACTAACTCGTCCAATACAACTTCAGAGTCTCTGCTCTGGGGTTAGTTGGTAATGGAATGGTGCTTTGGGGTTTTTTTTTGCAAAAGACACTTCCCTGAGGCAGAGATGAAATCACAGAATCGTGGAATCCTAGAATCTGGGTTGGAAAGGATATTAAGGATGACCCAGTCCCAGCCCCTGCCATGGGCAGGGACACTTCCACTGTCCCATGTTGCTCCCAGCCCCATCCAGCCTGATCTGGAACACTCCCAGGGATGGCTGCTGAGGTTGGCAAAGAAGGCCAGGAACCTTTAACAAAGGAAAAAAAAAAAAAAAGAGATTATTTGCAACCTGTTCTGTCATTATAGAAGTGAGAAAAGAAATCTACTGGGAGCTATAAATTGCTCTCAGGAGGAAGTACAGAGCCCAGGTGCACTTTAAACTCTGGCAGTCCAGCTCAGGGTAACAGGATGGAGCTCTGCTGAGTCACTGAAACGTTTCTTCCTGAGGTTACTTGAACAGATCCTAATGAGAAATGGGGGTTTCAGGATATCTAGGATAACATGTTGAAAATATTGGGAACCTGAGAGATTCCTATGAGCCCTTCTTGGGGAGAAAAAGCAATGGAGCTGGGGAGTTTTAAAGTAGGAAACTTGATGGGAATGTGCCAGGTTAGTTGTGCCTGGGATTAAGAAGATGAGCTTAAGTGATTAGTTTATTTTTATCTGGCTGTGTGTGCCTCCTGAGCACAGCCTTCATTCTGGCACCAGTCAGCAGCACTTCTGTGTGCAGGGGTAATTTGGGGCTCTACCTAGCTAAGAAACAACTTGGAAACTCTTTTCCAACATAATATTTAAAAATTGGAGTTTTGCATCTTCAGATCCCTTTGAGTTTTCCACCTCTGGAAAACAGAAGTAGATACAGCTGCTGGTTTGGTTTGCTGTGAAAAATGGCAATCGCTTATTTTTAAAATTTAGAAGTTTAATAGTAATAAAATGGTTATAAAAATAGTAATATAATTAGAGTAATAATAATTTGGACAGTTTGAATTAGGACAATACGAGGCAATAAAACAAAGAGTTACAGACAGTCCGGGTACCTTTTCTGGGCAAAATAAGCCCAAAAAAGGACCCACGTTAACAAAGCATTAATCCTTAAAAGCAACAGCCTGTTGCATATTCATACACCTCATCCATGATGCATAAATTCCATTCAAACACAGGATTCTGTCTGGGCAGTGTCAGCTTCTTCCTCGGAATCCTGATGGTGTCTTCAGGGCTGAGCAAAGCAGGAAGAAGTTCATTTCTTCTGATAATGGGGCAATAAATTCTTTTTCTCTGAAAGATTTGGGTGTCCTGTGGCTGCTATCTTGCTGCAAGTCCTTTCTTTTAAAAAAGCATCTTACATAGCATAGTTCCTATTTTAACCTTACGTTATAGCCTAAAACTATATTTAACACACTACTTAAGATAATTAATAAAGCATAACTTTGTGACATAACACATATAATATTCATTTTAATATTTGTGAAAAGCCAATCATAAAATAGGCATTTTTCACATTTGCCAAAGTCACAATCTGTAATTTAGCAGCACAGAGGGGCAGGTGCCATGGAGTGTCCTGTTTGGGGCTTGAGAACCCTTTCCCCTGCTGCTGAAATTCATCACAATTCCTTGGGAGCAGCGCTGCCATTTTCCATCCTCGTGCCATCATTCTCTGGCTGTTTCTCATGCAGGTGAGCATGTTAGGTCCTGTTCTTACTCAGGCACGCTTTAATGTGGCAGATTGGTTTTTTGTACTCATTTCTCCTGCCTGAGCTGCACCATCATCAGGAGCTGTTGTTATCACCCCACATTCTGACACAGCAGAATCTCCTTGCTCAGCTCTGTTTCTGGGATGTAGGAGTGTGCCTCCTGTTGATGGAGTGAACAAATTGTCCTTTGTCTCCTTGAAAAGGAGAAAAGCACAGAAGTTTCTTGTGATGGTGTTTGCAGGGGTCCCAGGATGAGGGAAGAGATGAGGATATGACTCCATGTTTCAGAAGGCTTGACTTATTATTTTATGATATATATTATATTATTAAAACTATACTAAAATAATAGAAGAAAAGATTTCATCAGAAGGCTAGCTAAAAATAGAAAAAGAATGATAACAAAGGTTTGTGACTGACCGAGACAGTCTGAGCCAGCTGGACTGTAATTGGCCATTAATTAGAAACAACCACATGAGACCAATCACAGATGCACCTGTTGCATTCCACAGCAGCAGATAACCATTGTTTGCATTTTGTTCCTGAGGCGTCTCAGCTTCTCAGGAGGAAAAATCCTAAAAAAGGATTTTTCATAAAACATGTCTGTGGCAGTTTCTCTCCTCAATTAGGTAAAACGACACCTCATAGGACCTTGGGACTTCACCTCAACTTAAGGATAGCCAGTTGGACAGAAGCCAAAAAGTCCAGCCTAAGTAATTTACTAGGAAAAGAAGAGAACAAAAGAACTAAGCACTTTGTGGGGTGTTTTACCAGGAGCAAGAACCTCTTGCACCTGGCTCAGGTTTTCTCTGTAAAGAGTTTTGTTATTTTGGCTTTTAATAAACTTTTCTGTTTCTGACACTACCACAAAAGCCATCCTGCTGATTTTATGCCATCTAAAGTAGCTGAGCTATCTTAGGTGTAATATAAATCTCCAAGAGCTTATAAGACCTGGCTGGAAGAGACCATAAATCACTGGGAATGGCTGGACAATCAGTGTGAGTCTCCTTGTCTGGAGGCAGTGAATATCTAACCTGGCTTCCTTTTCCAGGTATTACCCCTGCCTGCTGCCGGCTGTTTCAGAGCCCTGTGAGAATGCTGTGCTACTCAGGTACCCTCTGAGCTTGTCAGCCAGCCCTGCAGTGCCCTGCAAGCCTTAGTTCAGCTCCTTTTAGTGCCCCTGGCCTGTCAGAGGATGGGCAGGCTGTGGTTAGCAATCCCTGGGAGCCACGAGCTCTGAGCATCCTCACCCTCTGCTAACAACTGCTTCTCACGTAGCCTAGGCAGCAGCTGGAGCCTTAGGTGTTCCTCTCCTCTCTCACTGTGATTTCCTCCCAAAATGTGCTGGTCATTGCTGCTTTCTGGAGCTGGGAATTCATTGCTCACATCTGGCTCTGATAAGGAACAAGCTGCCATTGTCTGACCCTCTGTGTGTTCATGGTGTGGGCTGAGGGAGGCAGTGACACTGCTTTGGGAAAAACAGACACTGTCTTGTTGGTGAAATGGGGTTTTGGTTCAGCCAAAGTGAGCTGGGAGCCTGCAAGGCCATGGGTAGTGCAGGGTCTGACCCAAGAGGAGCTGTTACAGCAGGAGGGCTCACCCTGGGAAGTGCTGGGGAGCTGCTGGCCCCGTGGCTCTGGTTCTTCTGGCAAATAACATTTTCAGGATTAACACAAGCAGTGATGTGGGCAGAGGTAAGTTTGTGCTGACAGCTGATTTAGTCTCTCCTGGGTGATGAATATAATCCAGGGGGTTCGTTAAACTGAGGAAAAGGCTCTCTGTTCACAGGGAACAGGTGAGGGGGTTTTATTTTTTTCCATGTTTTGAATTGGAAGATGCCAGAGTCCCCAGGACATTTGGGATGGCAGTGATGAGGTGCAGCTGCTGTTGGAACATGGGTCTGGAAATCAGCCATGTGCTCTCCTACTGCAGAACAGGGAGATGTTGAATTCCATAGGTTAGGGAAGTGTTTGTGAGTATTGTGAGTGAAAACTTGCCCATCCATGATTTCAGCAAGTGAGTTTCATGCTCTGTGCCTGAACAGTGTCAGTTGTAGAGCATGGCACAGTGGCTTGGGCGTTCAGGGGGGAAGCAGACAGTGAAATGGTTTTAAATCCACATTTGGGAAGATCTGCCAACTGGCTTAGAGCCTTCTGAACCATCTCTATGCTCTGTAGGACCAAGAGTGTGGCTTGCTTGAGAAGCAGGAAGGTCAGAGCTGGTCTCAAGCTGCACCAAGGGAGATACAGGTTGGATATCAGGAAAAGGTTTTTCACAGAGAGGTGATAAAGTTCTGGAATGTTCTGCCCAGGGAGGTGGTGGAGTCCCCATCCCTGGGTGTGTTTAACAAAGCCTGGATGTGGCACTGGGTGCCAGGGTTTAGTTGAGGTGTTGGGGCTGGGTTGGACTCGATGATCTTGAGGATCTCGTCCTGTTGCAGAGAGAAGGATAAAAAGGGCCAAGGGAGGTTTGGTCTCCCTGGCACAGTTTAACAGGGAGATTCAAGGTGGGCACGGAATAAGACTTGGGCCAATGGGATTACAGATCCATGATACTTCAGGGGAGGGTCACAGGCTTGGAATAAACCCTACATTTTTGAGAGGTGAGACAGAGCATACATTTAACTAAAATGTAACACCACATCTTCCAACCTTGTGATTCTGTGCTGGGTGAGGTGCAATGAGTAGGACACATTCCTCCCCCAGGACTGGCTGCTCACCCATCTGCTTTTCTCTTCCAGGTTTAACTGGAGCGAGCTGACCCCTCTGGGGCTGTGGGGGAGGACCCATGGCCTGCAGACAGAGAACTCAGAGTTCCTGCTGGAAGGGATGCCCTTCCGCATCCTGGGGGGCTCCATGCACTACTTCCGAGTGCCCCGCGAGTACTGGGAGGATCGGATGCTCAAAATGAGAGCCTGTGGCCTCAACACCCTCACCACGTGAGTGCTCTCCCTGCCCAGCCTCTCCACTGGGCCATTGTGGGGGTGTTCACAGGGGTCCCAGCGTGAGGGAAGAGATGAGAATCTTGACTCCATGTTTCAGAAGGCTGATTTATTTTTTTATTATATATATTATATTAAAACTATACTAAAAGAATAGAAGAAAGGATTTCATCAGAAGATTGGCTAAGAATAGAAGAGGAATGATAACAAAGGCCTGTGACTGACTGAGACAGTCCAAGACAGCTGGACTGTGATTGGCCATTAATTAGAAACAACCACATCACAGATGCACCTGTTGCATTCCACAGCAGCAGATAATCAATGGTTACATTTGTTCCTGAGGCCTCTCGGCTTCTCCATAGGGATGTATTTCCATGCTTCTTATTGTGGGAAAAGTGTTGGGGAAGATGAAACAGGAAAGCCTTATCAATATGATTGCCTGGCTAAAGAGAGAATATAGAAGCTATAAGCGAGATTGAAATGAAAGCAAGCTTTGAGACATGTTAGTTACTAAACCACTGGAAAACAGTGGTATGGATGGCTGAAGGTGATCCCCTTTTGATGAAACAACACCCTCTGCTTGCAGACAGCTCCAAGGGTCAGAGCAGACCCTACAGCTTGGCAGAAGGAGCCCAAAGAGGAGTTTTTAGGGTTTAAAATGTAACACAGTATGGTAATGTAATGTGGTTTAACTCTCCTTACAAGGTTAAATATAAAGTTTGTACACAAACAAATTAGAGATAATGGCAAGGAAGTGGTTTTCAGAGCCCTTGATGAAGGGGACACAGAGGTTCTGGGGGTGTGAGCAGGCTGCAGGCTTGGCCTTGCTTTCCAAGGCTTGGTGAGGAAAGAGCTTGTTTAAAATGTAATGTAATGATTCTTATGGGCTGTATGTAAATGGATTTGTATCTTGGACTAGATTGGTTAGTGAGAATTAGAATATTCAACACAGAAGAAGATTTATTGTATTGTAACAGGAACTTTGCTCTCTTTTTTCCTCTTGCTTTTATTCTTCTCTCTCTCTCTCTCTTGGGGCTCCTCTTTGGGGCTGCTCTGAGCTGTGGCTGGCAGCTCCCAGCAGGGCCCTGCACCCAGGCCCTTTGCAATAAATGCAATTTCCATGACCTGGCTTCAGAGATCTCTCATCCCTGTCCATCCCAACTGTCCGACCCCCCATGGCTCGTACAGAAAAGAATGGTGGGGCCTCAGTTTTTCTCTGAGCATGCCAGAGCTCACCTTCACCTGCTCTGCCTTTTAGGTACGTGCCATGGAACCTGCACGAGAAGGAAAGAGGCAAGTTTGACTTCAGTAAAAACCTGGACCTGAGGTATGTGGCACAGACAGCTCTGTCAGGAAATACTCCTCTGTTCACAGGGCAGGGTCCCAGGATGAGGGAAGAGATGAGAATCTTGACTCCATGTTCTCAGAAGGCTGATTTATTATTATATTATATTATATATATATTATATTATATTATATTATTATATTATATTATATATATATTATATTATATTATATTATATTATATTATATTATAAAAAAATTCTATACTAAAACTATACTAAAAGAATACAGAAAAAGGATACAGACAGAAGGCTTAACAAGAACTGGATGGTGATTGGTCATTAAATAAAAACAATTCACATGAAACCAGTCAAACATGTACCTGTTGGTAAACAATCTCCAAACCACACTCCAAAGCAGCAAAAGAGGGAGAAGCAAAACAGATAATTATTATTTACATTTTTCTCTGTGGCTTCTCAGCTTCCTAGGAGAAGAAATCCTGGCGAAGGGATTTTTTTGAAAATATCACACCAATCCAATGTGGTTACTTCATAATGCAATTCCCTTCTGCTTTGCTACCTAAATTCAATGGTTTTGGAGTATTAGGGGTGGGGGTTCTGCAGGCAGACAATAATTCCTCTGTCTGGATCCCCAGGGCCTTCCTTTCCCTGGCAGCTAAAAATGGGCTGTGGGTGATTCTGCGCCCTGGACCTTACATCTGCTCAGAGTGGGACCTCGGGGGTCTGCCCAGGTGAGTGTGGAAATTGTTCACTTCAGGGAAACACCAGGGACAAACAAATCCCAAGCTCCTGATTGTGGTGGTGTTCACAGGGGTACCCAGGACGAGGGAAGAGATGAGAATCTTGACTCCATGTTTCAGAAGGCTGATTAATTTTTTTATTATATATATTACATTAAAAGAAAATTATATATTAAAACTATACTAAAGAATAGAAGAAAGGATTTCATCAGAAGGCTAGCAAGGAAAGGAATGGAATGATAATAAAATCTATGACTGCTCACAGCCTTGACACAGGTGGCTGTCATTGGTCATCAAGTAAAAACAATTTCACATGCTGGGTAAACAATTCTCCAAATCATATTTCAAAGCAGCAAAACATGGAGAAGCTGAAACTTCCCAGCTCCTCAGGAGAAAAGATCCTAATTAAAGGATTTTTCATAAAATATGTCTGTGGCACCCGATCTGACCACACAGTCAAGGCTCCTTCAAAGGAATTGCTTTGGAATAGCTGGCTGCTAATGGGGATATTTATTTTCTGTGTTCCCAAAACAGGAATTATTATGTCCTTATCTTATGGAGCTCTTCTAATTTTGGTTTTAAGTGAATAAAATAATAATAATAATTGTTTTATGATATAATAGTTACAGCAAGAAAATAGAATTGGAGGAACCCATCTTGCTGCTGCACCTTGACTCTGCATAACATGGACAGGATTTGCAGCTTGGTGGAAGAATTTGCTCCATCTCAGCTCCATTTTAAAAGTCCTGCTAGAAATCTGCATTATGTATGGCTGGCAGCAATGAAACCCCAGCCTCCTGTGGTGTTTTCCCCTGAAGAACACAGCAGGAGGAGGCTCTGGGAGCGCTGGGACCTTCCTGGTTCCTGAGTGGAGCCAGTGCCAGGTTACCACTTGTTTTCCTCACTGCACACAGCACAAACCTCAGTGCAGATACTTGGGGATTATTTTTTTTAACTTTTCACTTTTCACCTGCCTTTGGCATCAGAGTTGAGGTGTCAGGGACTTGCTCCTGAGAGCAGAGCTCCTCATGAACAGAGCCAGGTGCCACCTCCACATTAGATTATGAGAAGTGCATCTGTTGTCAGTTGTTGTCACATCACCCATGTGGTTTTCTTAATCAGACAGATAAAAAATTCTAATAAAGAGCAACTGTACTATTCTCATTTTCCAGCTAAAGAGGAGATGATTTTCTTAAGTCCACAAAGCCACATTTAGCAAAGAGTTGAATATTCAGATCTTTGGAAAGATATTAGTTAAGGTCTCATTTTGCTGAGAAAAGGAAGATAAAGGCTGATTCCCCTTAAATTGTTACAGCATTATATTGTTCTGCTCTTCAACAAATTGCCCTTTCTTCTGTTAACTCCAAACAAAACCCAGCCTTGTAAATCAGCAGTAGAAACAGTGGGAACAATTACAGCAATCTTTTATTTGAGAAAGGCTTGGGATTTTTTGAAGGAGCACTTGGTTGCAGAGTGCCCTTGGGAATGCAGGGAATTCACTTTAGGGTGATAAGATTAACCCAAATATTACTGGTAGAGGTGATGAAATGAGTTTGGGCCTGAAATGCAGAACAAAAAGAGGAGGAGGAGATTGGGAATTGGAGCCTGGACTTATTTACAAGTGTGAGATGGACACGAGGTGGGTGGGACACTGTGTCACCGTGGGCTCTGAGGTGACACCGATGATCCCTGCCCAGGTGGGACATGATGCCAGTGGCTGGAACACCTCTGCATGACTGGACAGGAGTGTCTAACACATTTCCTCTGCTGCTTTTCCCCAGCTGGCTGCTGCAGGACCCCGAGATGCAGCTGAGGACGACCTACAAGGGCTTCACAGAGGCTGTGGACGCATACTTTGACCGCCTGATGCGTGTCGTTGTCCCTTTCCAGGCAAGCCCCATCCTGTCCCTCTGCAGGGCTGGGAGGGGCTGCACAGGGCACTGTGGGCTCTGTGTGACAGCAGAGGGTCAGGCAATAACCAAAAACTGCCACAAAAATGCACCAGGAATCAGCACAGGCTGTTTTCTGTGTCAGTGTGGGAGCAAGGGAGGGTGGAGCTGAGTCCTTCTGATGCTGGTGCATCTTTCCTGCCAGCTGGTGGGATTTTGGTCCCTGTGGTTAGAAATCATGGTGAACACCTTCCTTCTCCCTTTTTGTCCCCCACAGTACAAGAAAGGAGGTCCCATCATTGCAGTGCAGGTGGAGAATGAATATGGTTCCTATGCCAAAGACCCAAACTACATGAACTATGTCAAAATGGTAATGGTTGCACTTTTACTTGTTTCTGTGTTAATCTGTCCCATAAATCTCCTTCCCTACAGTGTTTTCTTTTTTCTGTGTAACTTTTGAGTGTGGTTTGAGAGACTCTTGAAAGCACCAGCTGCATTTTCCTTGGATGTTTCCTGCAGGAGTGGAAGGGTTGGCACATGACCCTCTGTGTTGATAAATCTGTGTCCTTATATCTCCCAGAGAAGAGGGAGATAGGGAGCTGGGAGTGTCTGTATTGCACAGCTGGCCTTGAAGCAGCTCTCACCTGCAGGTCCTCTTCTGCCTCTCCTAGATGATATTTGATAAAGATTTCCATTTGTTGGCTTTCCTGGCAGAAAAGTTGACGGGAACAAGTCACCAGCACGCTCCTAAACCTGTGTAATCTGGGGCTCAGCATCAGGGAGCTTAATTTGCCTAAGACCTCCCTTACCCCTGTCAAAAAGGGATTAAACTGTGCCCTGGCTGCTCTGAGTCAGTGATGAGGAGCTGGCCCATGCCCAGCGAGGCTGGATTATCCTGGTGGATCTCACAGCACTCTGACCTGCTTGTTTGCCCCCAGCAGCAGTGCAGGGCAGGCAGATAATGAGATCTGCAGTGTGCCTCACAGGGTTTGTTGTTTCATTTCTTCTCACTGAATGCTGAAAGGTGTTGCTGCACATCAGGGGGGTCGGCCATCCAGGCTTCTCTTCTGCTACAGGATGATGGGATCCTAAAACCTTTTGGGTAGCCCAGCTGCACCCTGAGGCTCACCCTCAGGGTTATTAGGGTAGATAGCTTTATTTTCAGTTATTAGGGTAGATAGTTGTAGGACTTTGATTGTGTTTAGGGGTGAGGAAGATGGTTGCAGTTATTATAGTGTATAGATAGAAGTTGAGGAGGGTAAGCTTAGGGTTGTAGATGATAATGATTGCTATTCAGCCTAGCTGGGAGATGGAAGAAAAAGCTAGGATTTTTCAGATTTGTGTTTGGTTGAGTCCTATTCATCCTCCTAGGGCTGCTGAGAGGACAGCCAGAATGGTTGGGAGTGTAGGGTTAATGAGGGTGAGCACCCTGAGGCTCAGGTTGTGCCATTGCCCAGGCTGTCCAAAGGCTCTTCAAACAACCCAATCCATGGCAGGAGTGCTAATCTCCTTAGGGCTGCACCAACTCCAGCTTGTACTCTGGTTTAACTCTCCTTACAAGGTTAAATATAAAGTTTGTATACAGGCAAATGAGAGATAATGGCAAGCAAGTGGTTTTCAGAGCCCTGGGTGAAGGGGACACAGAGGTTCTGGGGCTCTGAGCAGGCTGCAGGCCTGGCCTTGCTTTCCAAGGCTTGGTGAGGAAAGTTTGTTCTGTTTCAGACTTGTCAGGACAGATCTCCCTGCCGGGCCTGTGGGTGTATTTTTGCAGTGCTGTTTCATCATATTCTGGGATCGTGTGCAATTTGCATCTGAGGCAGTACAGAATAGTGGTTAGAGATGGAAATGTTGGAAAGCAGGATTTGCAGGGCTTTGTTGTTGCTTGGAGTGGGATCTGATGTGAGGTGGGGCTCCAAGTCTTTGTTCTGGTTGTGGCAAGGTGATTAATTCCCATCTACCATCTGTGACCAAGTTGTGCCTTCCTGGAATTAATAAACTCATTAAAAATCACCCGCAGCTCACACAAAACCTCAGCTCCCTGTGCTTAGCTCACTTTTTGGGTACCTTTGCCTTCCTTAAAGTGAAAGGATTTATTGGCATGGCCCTTCCCACACAGATCTGAGCTTCTATTCCTGCTTCTCTGCTGCACTCTGGGAGGGACTGAATGTGTGGGAGCTCTGCTGTTCCCTCTGTTTTGCATTTACACTCAAAAGGAGGGGAATAAATTTAGCATTAATGCAGTACTCAAAGAATTTCCTTGGTGAAATTGGTTAGAAATTCCAGTTTCCTCAGCAGCTGAATTTTGTCTGAATCCAGCATTGTTCAGGTGTAAATTTGGTGGGGATGGGTTGCTAAAGTCACCAGCTTGTCCTGGCTCTGGGCTGGGTTTGTCTGTAGGCTCTGTGTTGCAAGGTTTCATGCCCAGGTCTGCTCTTAGTGCAGGCAGGGACAATAAACAAAGGGTTTTGTCACATTTCACAATTAGTAATTTAGACTGAAGGGACTGAAGCCTTGTTCTCAGAGCTCCTGGGAGCTGGAGGAGTGACTTCCAATGGAGGTGCAGTGAAATGAGTGGTTAATTAACAACTGATCTCTCCTCCAAACATCAGGCACTGTTCTGTTCAGGACCAGCTGCAAGAGAACATTCCTGATGGCAGGAACCTCCTGTGTGCAGGTGGATTTTAAACCTTGGAGTGCTGTTTCCTCTGGAGCTGTAATACTGAGGAATCACTAAATTCATTGATTTTTGAAAAACATTTGTCCCTGAGCTGTCCTGTGATTGTGTTCCTCGGAAAATCAGCTCTTCCCTCTTTCCAGCTCCCACTGTCAGGCAGTTGGGAAGCCTGAGCTGCTTTTCCTTTCCTCCTTCCACCTGAATCCCTCTTCTGATGAAAGCAATGAAGCTGTTTTTATTACCTTGATCTCAGAAGCTAAAATCCTGAAGTTGGATGCATCAGTGAGAAACCAATCGAGCTTTCTAAGACAAAATAAGATTTTCCAGTGGTCTTTAAGCTGGGAAAAGTAGGCAGGGAAGCTCCAGGAGGAATGGAAGATGTCACAGGGATAATATTTATTACAAGGCACTGCCAGTTGCAGGCTGAACCCACAGAAGGTGATGCTGGAGTGCTTTAATATCCTGAGAAATGCTAAATTCTGTTAACACAATGGCTTTTGCTCTTTTTAACCCAGGCCCTGTTAAAGAGAGGGATTGTGGAGCTGCTGATGACCTCAGACAACAAGAATGGGCTGTCCTTTGGCTTGGTGGAAGGAGGTGAGTGCTTGTAAGGAAAACAGGACTTTAATTCACCCTGAGTCCTGTTTGTGGCAGGAGAGACCCCTTGGCTGGCTGGTGCAGCCAGGAAAAACCCAAACCCCTCCCAGAAAGGTTTGGAATTATTTGTTTTCCACATGAAGTGCAGCACTGTGTGAAGGGATGGGCATCTGTACTTCCCACTGAGTCAAAAGATGGCAGCACCCAGCATTTCTTAATGTTTCACCACACTACAAGGCTTCTGAAAATGCTGTTTATTGCTTCATTTCAATAGATACTAAACAAGTTCCTCAGCAATTACTAGCAGTAGTAACTCGTTCCTAAGGTAGATGCTTTGCAATTAAAAAGAGAAGGAAAAAAGGTCCATTAAAACCTTGATTTTGAGTTTTACATTTAAGCAGTAGATTTAGCAATAGTTTGTGGGGCAGCATTATCTTCTGAGCAAGCTTCTTTTGGGGTGTAAAACCTTAGGTGGGGAAAGGAGGCTGTCAGATGTGTAGAATGCAGAAGAATGCCTATTTCCCTTTTATAAAGTATAATTCTAATAACTTTTTAAAATGTTGCTTAGCACCCTCCTCCTTTTTCCTGTGAAGAAATGGAGGTGCAGCTGCTTGAGTTTCACTGAGCCCTAAATCTGTCTGTTTGGGGCTCTGATTCTCAGAATTTGGGGTATTTTCAGCTGGGATTTGCTCTGTGCTTGGCCTCTGCTGTCTCCTGTGTTCCTGCCAATTTCCTGGGGTGTAACTGCTCCCCAAATTTAGTATTTGCAGGGTACAGCCTTTCAGTGCTCCTGTTATCACTCAGTCATAAATAATGTTAAATTGCCAATCTCATGCACTGAGATGATTAAAGGGAAAGACTTTCCCCTCCTTTTTTTCCCTCCTTTTGCTTTTCCATGTCAATATGAGAGGGATAAATTCATTTACTGAGTCATGGGCCTTCACCAGCACCGTGAAAAAATTCTTTGGATGTTTTTGTCTATGTGCAGCAGTTTTCAGCTGTGACCACACAGGGTCACTGTCTGCCTGCCACAGAGCTGTCAGGAGGAGGAGAAAGGAGAAATTCCTGCCTTGGCCTCATCTCCTGAGGGAATGTTGGCAGCCTCAGAGCTCCTCCTTGTTTGGAGTGTTGTGTTCTGCTGGGAGCTCTTTGATCCCAGTTTGTCTCTGGATGTCTCAACAGTCTGTGAGAGCCAGAGTGTCAGTGATCACAGAATAATAGAATTTAGAGAATCACAGAATGACCAGGTTGGAAGAGACCTTCAAGATCATCAGTCCAGCCCAGCCCCAGCAACTCACCTAAACCCTGGCACCCAGTGCCACATCCAGGCTTTGTTAAACACACCCAGGGATGGGGACTCCACCACCTCCCTGGGCAGAACATTCCAGAACTTTATCACTCTTTCTGTGAAAAACCTTTTCCTGATATCCAACCTGTATTTCCCTTGGCGCAGCTCGAGGCTGTGTGCTCTGGTTGTGTCAGTGCTGCTGGAGAAAGAGCCCAGCCCCAGCTGAGCACAGGCACCTTTCAGGGGCTGCACAGAGTGATGAGGGCAGCCCTGAGTCTCCTTTTCTCCAGGCTGAGCACCCCCAGCTCCCTCAGGGGTTCCTCACAGATGTGTGGGATAAGCAGGGCTCCAAGTAAGGAGCAGCAGGGTGGTGAGGAAGGGGTTAAATGAGAGGCAAGAATCCCTGCCCACCCCTGGAAGTGTCCAAGGGCAGGCTGGGCAGGGTTTGGATGCCTTGGGATAGTGGGAGGTGTCCCTTCCCTTACAGGGATGAGTTGAAGGTCCCCTCCATCCCAACCCACTCTGATTCCAGGATTGCCAAGCTGATCTGACCTGGTGAAGCCCTCCTGGGAGCTGGTGGGTGACAGAGCCTCTGCTGTCCCTCCAGACCATGGTGGGATGCTTTGTGTGTGTGGAGGGGGAAGGACATCCCATGAGAAGGATAAATAAGGCTCTGGGGATGGTTCTCTTTTCCATGGGGTGCTGTTAATCTGCATGAAAAGCAGAGCTGGGCATGTTCTCCTTCAGAACTGCCAACTAACATATTATATCAGTGCTAAATCCACGCTTTATTTTGTTCTCCTTTCGTATTTTCTGTGCTGAATTCTCCAGCTCAGCTCACTACATAGGTCAGCCTATTAAAATCAAGGTATAAATAGTGAGAAGTGAGCTTTTCCTTCTGTAAATATTCTGTTTGAAGTGCTCTGCCTGACACAACTGGGGCTGGGTTTGATAGCAGCTCTCTTGTTAGAAGTCAATTTTTAATGCTGAATCACATCATTGCTGCTGCAGAGTTTGTCTGGGAGAAATATCAGCATGACTGAGGGCTGGGAGATACAAAAATGGTTGAATTGTGTGCCAGGGGCTGGGACATTGATCCCAGATTAGTGTCCTGTCCTGCAGGAGGTGTTCCCACCCAGAATCACAGAATCACTGGGTTGGGAGATCTTGGAATCTCTGCTGCTCACAGTGACCCCCAGATGTGTTAGAAAGTCTCTTTTCCCAGCCCAGCGGTCAAAGAAGGAGTCAGAGCTCTTCTGTTCTCGGTCTCAAGGTTGTTTATTGTTCCTTATTTATAAAATTTTTTCTCCTGTCCAGCCAAGGTCTGTCCAGCAGGACAGACAGAGGCACTCTGCCTGCCCCTGGGATGGTGTTATCTTTTTATACTAAAAACTCCATGTACAATATTTACAATAAATTCCCAATACCTATCACCTATGTTAGACAGTGAGCTTCTACTCTAAACCAATCTGTAAGTGCCACCATCACAGCAGCAGATGGAGGCCAAGAAGAAGAAGGAGAAGGGCTGGACATGTCCAGATCCCTCCATCTTGCCCCCTGAACCCCCATTCTATAAACCCCAAAAATCTATTTTTTCACCCTGTGATAAATTCACTATCATTCTACTTAAATTTTCGTGACTTGTGATTCTTTATGTAAAGGTTGGTAACTGTTTTTTCCAAGGGCTAAATCAAAGGTACAGGGGTCTTGGGCTCTGTGCCAAGGTCTCTGAGCCCCCTGGACAGGGGCCTGAGCCCTCCAGGGCAGCCAGAGGAATTTCCTGGGTTCTGACAGGGAGAGACCTTCAAGATCATCGAGTCCAACCCAGTCCCAACACCTCAACTCAACCCTGGCACCCAGTGCCACATCCAGGCTTTGTTAAACACACCCAGGGATGGTGACTCCACCACCTCCCTGGGCAGAACATTCCAGAACTTTATCACTCTTTATCACCCTTGGTGCAGCTCGAGGCTGTGTGCTCTGGTTGTGTCAGTGCTGCTGGAGAAAGAGCCCAGCCCCAGCTGAGCACAGGCACCTTTCAGGGGCTGCAGAGAGTGATGAGGGCAGCCCTGAGTCTCCTTTTCTCCAGGCTGAGCACCCCCAGCTCCCTCAGGGGTTCCTCACAGGGTTTGTGTTCCCAGCCCCTCTCCAGCCTCATTGTCCCCTCGGGATGTGCAGGTATAGAGATAAGATACAGATACAGATATATAAGATAACTTGAATGCAGGTCTTCCATCAGTCTGAAATTTATCTACCAGACAACATCACGCTGTCCAGCTACTCCTGGGTCCATTCAGGGCTTGCAGAGGGACAATGAACTGAAAGTGTGACCCAATCTGTAACTGATGCCATTGGCAAAGATTCAGAGTTCAGTGTCCCAAGGTGCTTCCCAAGCTGAGGGCCCAGAGCTGGGCACAGCACTCCAGGTGTGCCCTCCCCAGTGCCCAGGGCAGGGCACAGTGACCTCCCTGCTCCTGCTGGCCACGCCATTCCTGACCCAGGCCGGGAGTTTGGCCTCCTTGGCCCCCAGGGCGCTCTGCTGGCTCATGTCCAGCCTGACCCTCATGTCACCCAAACCTCCCTTTAGGGAGAGATGATGATCCAGGTCCCTTTGTGCCTGGGCACTGCCCAGCCACTCCATCCCCAGCCTGTGGCATTTCAGGGGATTATTGTGGCCAAAATGCAGAATTGGGCACTTGGACTTTAATTAAACTTCATCTTGTTAGGCTGAAGTTACTGCAGAGCCCGAGGATGGGCAGAAGCACAGAGAACTCTTCAGTTGCAGTTCTCTGTGGCTCTCCTGTGCTGTGGCTGCTCTCAGTCACCCCCACAGACATGACAGGCTGTGGGATATTGCCTGGGAAGGGATTCCTGCAGCTAAAGCCTGGGAGAGCACTGTGCCATCCACACAGGCCTTGGTAATAAATTTGCCTTTATGTGGTGCCTTTTAAGTGGGGATCTCCAAGTGCTTTACAGGCTCTAATTAGAGCTGGTGACACCCCAGGAGCTGCTCTGATGCTCTCTCTCTCTAATATCTCTGCACATTAGAGCTGAAAGATGGCCTGGGAGGATTCCAGTCTGTGCTGTGCTTCTCTTGGATTCTGCATACCAGTGGAGGCTTTGATGGGAGTTTCTGAGGAGGTTGTTTTGGGGGTTCAGAAGGTGTTGCAGTTCCCTCCTGCTGGCCTGAGATGATTCCCTAGACATTCTGGATGAGTGTAAATTAATACATTTTTCCTTTCCCACTAGCACTGGCCACTGTAAACTTTCAGAAGCTGGAGCCTGGGCTGCTGAAATACCTGGACACAGTGCAGGTGAGCTGCAGAAACACTTTGCTCATCCATGTTTTCCAGCACTGGAAGTGAAGCTGATACTCTGTTTGGGATTTGTGTGTTGGCTTGGAGCTTCCTTCTCAGAAGGATTTGGGATTTGTGTGTTGGTTTGGAGCTTCCTTCTCAGAAGGATTTGGGATTTGTGTGTTGGTTTGGGGCTTCCTTCTCAGAAGGATTTGGGATTTGTGTGTTGGTTTGGGGCTTCCTTCTCACGAGGCCAAATCCTCCTGGATTTAGGGAAGGAGGGTTTAAGTGTCATGTTGTCCTTCTGAAAGGGCTTTTAATCCTGCTGTGCCCTTTGTTTAGCTGGTAGGGGTTAGACTTCTTCAAGTGACACCCAGAGCATCCCAGTGCACAATTATCAAACCTCTCTCTGGAAATTCCATCATCTTTTTCTCAAACTCTTTCACCCTGATGCTGTGGGTGCTCTTTGCTGGTGTGCTCCAGCTGTGTCTGTGCACCTCCAGGGCCTCATTCAGGATAGATTTATGAGGTTTTACTGTGTCACTTGAGCATTTTTAACCCCTCTGTGCTATCAGAGGTTTGCCTCAAGGAGGGAATTAATTAATTAATGAGCTCTTGATGTGAACAAGTCCTGATTTTGATGAGGGGAATGGCAGGTTTTGGGGTCAGTGACAGGTTATCTCTCTTTTTATCTCCTCTGTTCTCTTTCCCTGTGCTCTGCTTGCTGCAGATGAAGGATGTGAGCAGCTGGGATCTGCCCCAGCCCTGATCAATTCTCTGCTCACCTCTTGGCTTTGGAGGGGAGGCCTGCTGGCATGCTGGATGTTCAATCCTACAGCTTGCATTTGTTTTCTTTCCCTCTGCTGGCAAAAGAGGCTCTGCTGGAAGTACTTTCACCTCCTTTAGGTCTGCCAAAATTGCCCAAACCTTGCAAATGAGCAGAAGGTGGCACCTTCCCCACCACATGTGGCCCCAAAGGAGCAGCTCCTCCTTTGCCACACCAATTATGAGATAGGAGGTGTTTGTAGGGGTTATGAAGCTGTTTTATCTTTTCCTTGTTATGGGTTTTTGTTCCAGAAGGTGATCAAATCCCTTCTTTGCCTGCTTCACTGGGGATGGATTGATTAAATGTATTTCCAAGGATGTTTAGATGATTACAGGCAGTTGTTTTCTCCTAATGAAACACGAGTTTCTTTAATGCCACTTACCTCAGCCAATTCCTGTGGCATTAAACAAAACCCCTGTCACAAAACTGCCTGGAATTAAAGCCCAGGAGG
The DNA here is from genome assembly GCA_019023105.1 of Diglossa brunneiventris. Classification (NCBI taxonomy): domain Eukaryota; kingdom Metazoa; phylum Chordata; class Aves; order Passeriformes; family Thraupidae; genus Diglossa; species Diglossa brunneiventris. The sequence goes on from CM032376.1 coordinate 8,646,746, forward strand.
CTGGAGGGGCAGCCAGGCTGGGCACACACTGCCCTGCCCATGCCATGGGGACAGGAGCGATCCTGCAGGGCCTCAGGGAGCTGCCAGGCCACTGACAAATGGGAAGCAATTGCTCTGTGTGCAGAGCCTTTAATGAAGACCTAATTCCTGCAAATTCTTCCCTGCCAGCACCATATGCAGCATTAAAAAGGCATTAAAGCAGCTCAGGTCTGCTGCTGTACCTTGGCAAGCTCTGGCTGCCCTGCACCTGCAAGCTCTCAGCTGGCAGTGGCATGGCAGATAAGCAGACATTTATAAATGTGTGTTTTCAGCAAGAACTAAACACTGACAGTCGGTTTGTCCCTTTGCTACAGCTCTGCCAAACAGCAGCATCCAGCAATGTTTGACAGCACCTGATTGTGTGCTCTGTGCTCTGTGCTTTGTGCCTAGCAGAGGCACAGAGCTCTGCTTGCCTGTTGTGGGCATTGCTGGCCCACAGCTCCTTGTTCAGAGCTCCTTAGGTGCCTTTTTGGCTGTGCCAGTTGAGAAGAAAACCCTCCTGTAAAACCATGGCACCGTGCTGTCACCTCGTTCTTCTGAGTTCTTCTGAGCCTTCTGATGTTTGCATGCTCCTAATGGAGTTTCTCACACACTTTTATGTAAATAATTAAAATAATTATTGTTTTTACATTCCTCTCTGGAGGAGGAGAAATTTGGTAGACTGTTGGTTTGTCCAGTGTCACTGGAGAGGTGACAATGTCATCTTCCAATCCACTGTCACTTTTGAAAGTCTATAAATATTTGAGTCAGGAAATAAACTTCTCCTTCTCCTCCTTCTCCTCCTTCTCCTCCTTCTCCTCCTTCTCCTCCTTCTCCTCCTTCTCCTCCTTCTCCTCCTTCTCCTCCTTCTCCTCCTTCTCCTCCTTCTCCTCCTTCTCCTCCTTCTCCTCCTTCTCCTCCTCCTCCTCCTCCTCCTCCTTCTGTTTCAACAAGGCTGCTCTAGAACAAAGGGGTGGCTGCAGGCCTGCCCTGGATCCATTTGAACTCTGTTTTTCTCTTGACAGAAAGACCAGCCTAAGATGGTGATGGAGTACTGGACTGGCTGGTTTGATAACTGGGGAGGCCCTCACTATGTCTTTGATGCAGATGGTGAGCACCTGGCTGTGGCTTGGGGGGGTTCTGCTCTTCAGCCTCAGGGACCTGTGCCTGCTCTGCCTCAGCACCTACAGGGTTAATTTGGTGCCGCTGGAAACGGCACAAAACCGAGTGAAACTGACCCAAAAATGAGAGAAACTGACTCAAAAGTGAGTGAAAATGACCCAAAACTTTGGGGACCTGTGCCTGGTCTGCCTCAGCACCTACAGGGTTAACCTGGGGCTCAACCTGCACTGCTGGGACAAAAAAACAAGTGGAAATACCCCAAAAATGAGAGAAACTGACCCAAAACTGAGAGAAACCACCAAAAATTGAGTGAAATCCACCCAAAATTGAGTAAAAACAACCAGAACTGCATGAAATTAACCTGAAACCCACCCAAAACCGAGTGAAACCGTCAGGAAAATCAATCCACAAACATCAGAGGCTGATGTCCAAAAAGGAGACAGAGCAGTCCTGGAACTTTATTCCAATAAAGGCAGAGCCCATGGGGCATCCCCTGAGGTCTCCAATTTTTCGAGGCCTCCTTTTTATCCCAATTTCCCAGCCACATTTCCTCTCTCTTTCCCCATTTGTTCACAGCCCCTTGTGAGTGCAGCAGCTTCTCCCAGGCTAAGAGCTCATTTGGAAGGCTACTACTGAAAAAACAAACCCGCAGGGCATGTAAAGAGCAGTGAAAGCAGAGCTATACAGGACTGGTTTAACAACTTTCATCTTCCTGCAATTGTCTTTGTAATTGGGTCATTAGTCTGGTTGAGGAGTCTTTGCAACTCTTCTTCTTAAAAGCAAAATTCCTGCTGGAGGCCTTGAGCTTTACCACCTTTTTCACCTGGAGAAGAGGATTATTTGAATGTATTATTTAATATTTAATACATTCAAATAATTTAGTATTTCATAATAATACTAAAAATAATAATACTAAATACATTTATAAATAATAAATAGTAATACTAAATAAAATAAAATAAAATAATACTAAATAAATACAAATAAAATAATACTAAATAATAATAATACTTAATAATACTAAATAAATACAAATAAAATAATACTACTAAATAAATTTAGTATTTAAATGCATCAGTAGATGTGGCTTACTTAGGGCAAGATGCAAATCACAACACAAATCACTGTGACTGACAGGAGTGACCAGAACTTGTCTGATTTCAGTTCCTGGCCCAGATTTGTGCCTGTGGCCTCCCTGGCACTGCAAAAAAATCTCTTTTTTTTTTTTTTTTTGCAGAGATGGTGAACACTGTAGAAAGCATCCTCAAAACAGGAGCATCCATCAACCTCTACATGTTCCATGGAGGCACCAACTTTGGCTTCATGAACGGAGCTCTGGAAGCTGATGAGTACAAGTCAGATGTCACCAGTTATGGTGAGTTTGTCTTGCCTGTGCAGCTCTGCCTGCCCTGGGCTGGGGACAGTAACCAGCCACACTCAGGAGTGATCAGCACAACCACTTTGTCCTGAGAGATGGGGTAGGACACAGGCCAGAAGTAAATTCCTGTCTAAAAGGGAGTTTACATGAGTGATTCTAATTCCCAGCCATTGCAGGAAGTGGGGGATTCCCTTATTCTGAATTGTAAACAGAGCTGTCACACATGATGAATTGATATCTCTTTTTTCTAGGGAGAGATGATGATCCAAAACACCATCTTTTAAATTTTACAAAGTCAAATTTTACCATAAATCTCTTTTTATCCCAACACCCCGTGGTTAAAATAGTTAATTGTTGACTTGATCCTGTGTGAAATTCTGGATATGTGCAAATTAGATCTCTGAAAGTGTGAATGGCTCTTCTCTAATTTAAGGAATTTTGTGGCTGTTTAGTGATGTTCACTCAGATTAAAGTGTACAGATTTCCATTCTGCAGACAATGCCATGAAAATTGTGCCTGGGGTTTTTATTTCTTGCATGAAGCCATCCCAGAGCTGCTTTGTGTTTTTAAAACACGTGCTGCTGTTCTGCTTTTCCAGATTATGATGCTGTGCTGACAGAGGCTGGGGACTACACATCCAAATTCTTCAAGCTGAGACAACTCTTCAGCATGGTCATTGGTAATCACCAACCCAGGAGCCAGAGCACTGTTCAGTCAGGGAATTATTGAAACTGGCCCTGTTGGTGCTCTGCTTGGGTGGGAATTACTGAAACTGACCCTTCTGGGGCTCTGCTTGGGTGGGAATTATTGAAACTGGGCATGGATTGGGAATTAATGGAACTGGCCCTTCTGGGGCTCTGCTTGGTTGGGAATTATTGAAACAGGCCTTACTGGGGCTCTCCTTGGATGGGAATTATTGAAACAGGCCTTACTGGGGCTCTCCTTGGATGGGAATTATTGAAACAGGCCTTACTGGGGCTCTGCTTGGTTGGGAATTATTGAAACAGGCCTTACTGGGGCTCTCCTTGGGAATTATTGAAACAGGCCTTACTGGGGCTCTCCTTGGATGGGAATTATTGAAACAGGCCTTACTGGGGCTCTGCTTGGTTGGGAATTAAGGATGAGAGGACAAGGGAGTTGTGGGAGGGAGGTATCTTGAATTCAAGGGAGGGATCTTGAATTTGTGTTGTCTGAAATCTTTGTTCCATTTTTTGCACCCCAGGCCAGCCCCTTCCTCTGCCTCCCATGATTGAGAGCAAGGCCTCCTATGGTGCCATCCTCTTGCACCAGTACATCTCTCTGTGGGATGTGCTGCCAGCACTTTTACAGGTACTGACACCTCTTTTACTGCATCCCAGACCTAGAAAGCATCAACTTTTAGAGCAATTTGAGCTCTGCCTTATCCCAAAAGGATGAGGTTGGGGGCATTTTTTACCAAGGATATGCAAAAGCAGCAAATCTTTTATCTCACTTTTTTCACTGCTCCTTATGTTCCCTTGGAGTTGCATTTTTGCAAGTCCTTGGCTCCTTTTTCTGGTACTTTGGTCAGGAGGGATTTTGGGTTGGGAGACTCTCACCTGTGGCAGAGTGAAGCTTTAAATGAACTGCCCCTACAGGAAATTCCTCTCCTGATGTTTCATTTGCTTCTCCTCTGCAGCCCATCAAGTCAGAGTTCCCTGTGAACATGGAGAACCTGCATCTGAACGACAGCATTGGGCAGCCCTATGGATATGTGCTCTATGAGACTGTCATTTTTGGGGGGGGACACCTGCACAGCAGGGACCACGTCCGGGACCGGGCTCAGGTAGGGGCACAGGGCTCACTCATGAGGGAAAACACCAAATTTCCACTGCTCAGCTAAGCCCCAAAGCCTCACAGCTTCTAATTCAATTTCCAGTTCCACTTTGCTAAAATCTGTAACATTTTTAAACATCAGAATGTTGAATGTCCTGAGAATATTTTGATTATTTTATTCCCACCTGTGCTGACATTTATGGACACTTGAGTTCTGGTTTGAAGCAGAGACAATTTCCTGCCCAAATCCAGCTGGAGGGATGTGATTCTGACATCATTGATGAGCAGTTGCTCTGCTCATCAGAGCAACTTCAGTTGCTAATTTCCAGTTCCACTTTGTTAAAACATATATTTAAACATCAGAATGCTGAATGTTCTGAGAATATTTTGATTATTTTATTCCCACCTATGCTGAAATTGACACAGGAGCAGGCACAGGTAGGGGCACAGGGCTCACTCAGTGTGGGTGGAGGCAGCAAATGGGGAGAAAACATCAAATTTCCACTTCTCAGCCAAGCCCCAAACCCTCACAGCTTTGAGTTAAATTTCCAATTCCACTTTGCTAAAACCTGTAACATATTTAAACATCAGAATGTTGAATGTTCTGAGAATATTTTGATTATTTTATTCCCACATCTGCTGACAGTGACACAGTTATGGACATTTGAGTTCTAGGTTCAAGCAGAGACAATTTCCTGCCCAAATCCAGCTGAGGGATGTGATTCTGACATCATTGATGAGCTCTGCTCATCAGAGCAACTTCCAGTTGCTAATTTCTAACTCCACTTTGCTAAATATTTATATTTAAACAGAATTAAAACAGAACTTAAATTTAAACAGAATTATCAGAATGCTGAATCTTCTGAGAATATTTTATTTTATTCCCACCTCTGCTGACAGTGACACAGTTATGGACATTTGAGTTCTAGGTTCAAGCAGAGACAATTTCCTGCCCAAATCCAGCTGAGGGATGTGGTTATAACATCATTATGACAATTTCCTGCCCAAATCCAGCTGAGGGATGTGATTCTGACATCACTGATGAGCTCTGCTCATCAGAGCAACTTCCAGTGGCTAATTTCCAGTTCCACTTTGCTAAAACTTATAACATATTAGAACATCAGAATGTTGAATATTCTGAGAATATTTTGATTATTTTATTCCCATCTGACATGGCACAGTGACAGTGACACAGTTATGGACATTTGAGTTCTAGTTTGAAGCAGAGACAATTTCCTGCCCAAATCCAGCTGGAGGGATGTGGTTATAACATCATTATGACAATTTCCTGCCCAAACCCAGCTGAGGGATGTGATTCTGATACCACTGATGAGCTCTGCTCTCCTGTGCTCTGTTCTGCAGGTGTTTGTTAACACCATGTACGTGGGGGAGCTGGACTACAACACAGTGGAGCTCTCCATTCCTGAGGGACAGGTAACTCCAGGGAATTGCTCAGGGTGTGGATAACAAGATCACTGAAGAGGGAGAAGGCTCAGAAAGGCACCTCCTTCTACCCCAGACTAGCTTGGTACCCTAATCAGACACAAATAATGGGATTTCACTGCTAGGTTACCATTTGTGATTGAAAAGTGGGGTCTGAATGCTTTTCCATGGAGAAAATTCAAGTTATTGCAGCCCTTGCTGCAGAAAAATTGCCAGCCTTCTTACACAGCCACAACAGTACCTGTACCCTGTTATTGCAGATTAAATCTCTGCAGGCTGCTTCTTCCTTAGCACAAAGCAGGTTTTAAGGGGCTTTGGAGGCTCTTGGGTCTGAAATTAAATGAGGAGGAATGTCTCTCTTTAGCTGTGAGAGCAGTTTTACCCTGGCAGAAGCTGGCACTAAGAACTCTGTATTGATTGAACACATTTCACCAGAGCTGTGTGGCTGTGCAGCAGCTGAGGGGGTGGATGCACTGTTGTTCTTAGGGCTTGTGGGAGAGTTTATGGCAGGAGCCTGTCCTGTGTCAAACTCCATTTCTGCCTCTGTGGGTGCTATCAAAATGGGAATTAAAAATTCAAGATGAAAAAAAAAAAAAAAAAAAACGAACCAGAAATTTGTTCAAAGGCTGTGAGTTCCTCCCTGTTTGCAGTAGAGAACTGTGGGAAATGGAAAGATAGAAACTTCTACAGATACAGGAGGGTTTGATCTGCAGCCTTGGGTTGATGTAAAAATAAAGTACACAGACATTAAGTAGAAAAACCATAAACTTATGTTTCTATAGTTGTAAGTAAGAATATGCCTTGAGTGAGAAACTGAATAGGGTAAGACAGTGAGGGGTTTAAAGTGTAGGAAGCTATTGATAAGATGGTGAAGGCTTTATAATGTAGGAAACTGTATTGGGTAAGATAGTGAAGGGTTTATAATGTAGGAAACTGATGAGATGGTGAAGGGTTTAAAATGTAGGAAACTATTGATAAGATGGTGAAGGGTTCATAATACAGGAAACTGATAAGATGGTGAAGGGTTTATAGTGTAGGAAACGATTGATAAAATGCTGGAGAGATTATAATGTAGGAAACTATTGATAAAATAGTGAAGGGATTATAATGTAGGAAAGTTTTGATAAGATGGTGAAGGGTTTGAATTGTAGGAAACTGTATTGATGTGAATGGTTTATAATGTAGGAAACTATTGGGTAAGATGGTGAAAGTTTAAAATGTAGGAAACTATTGACAAAATAGTGAAGGTTTATAATATAGGAAACTATTGACAAAATAGTGAAGATTTATAATATAGGAAACTATTGATAAGATGGTGAAGGGTTTATAGTGTAGGAAACTATTGCTGTGAATGGTTTATAATGTAGGAAACTGTATTGCTGTGAATGGTTTATAATGTAGGAAACTGTATTGGGTAAGATGGTGAAGGGTTTATAATGTAAGAAACTATTGATAAAATGGTGAAGGGTTTAAAATATAGGAAACTATTGACAAAATAGTGAAGGTTTATAATATAGGAAACTATTGATAAGATGTTAAAGGGTTTATAATGTAGGATGTGGTTGTATAGAAGAAGCTAAGAGTTATAATAGAAGCATATGTGTGGATGTGAGAAAACAGCCTATTAAGTAAAAGTATCCAGAGTACAGTAGAAGTAAGGAAAGGTGATAAATTAGTAAAGCAAAATAAACCTTGTAGCATCTGTCCATTAGATTACAAAGTTACATATTGTCTTGTAACAAAGAACTTGTGACTGCTTTATAGCCAGCTACTTACTCCTTTAAAATCTCACAGCCTCTGAGACTGATGTTTGTCTAAACAAATCATTCTTAACCCAAGATAATCCCACTGCTTCATTAAAAAGCAGCAGCAATAATAGAGAACTTGAAAGTAAATTTATAAATTGCAGCTGCCAAAGGCAGTGGTGCCATTTCCCCCCTCAGCACCTCTGCTGAGGGCAGGGCTGGTGCAGCTGATGTTTGTCCTTGTTTGTTTTCAGCAGGGATTCAGGCAGCTGAGGCTGCTGGTGGAGAACCGTGGCCGTGTCAATTATGGGCTGGCACTGAACGAGCAGAGGAAAGGTGGGTCTGGATTGGTGCTCCCAAACTGTCCAGGGATTTCTCTGTGATCCCAAACTGTCCCAGGGACTGCTCAGAGCTCCCAAACTGTCCCAGGGAATGCTCAGAGCTCCCAAACTGTCCCAGGGAATGCTCAGAGCTCCCAAACCCTCCCAGGGAATGCTCAGAGCTCCCAGTCTCTCCTAGGGACTGCTCAGTGCTCCCAAACTCTCCCAGGGAATGCTCAGAGCTCCCAAACTCTCCCAGGGACTGCTCAGTGCTCCCAAACCCTCCCAGGGACTTCTCTGTGCTCCCAAACCCTCCCAGGGAATGCTCAGAGCTCCCAAACCCTCCCAGGGAATGCTCAGAGCTGCCGGTGCTCTTTGCACAGAACCAGCTGAGGGCCCCGGTGCTTTTCAGCATCTTGTGGTCCTCCCATGATCCTTCCAAAACATTCCAGGCAATGTTTGTGTTTACAATTTATTGTCAGATACAAAATCAGCTCCAGATTCAGGTCAGCTATCTGGGAGTCCTGTAACAGTACAGAAGAAGGATTTAGGAAAGCATAATTGATGTCTCAGGTCTCTGCAAACACCATCAGTATCACGAGTTTCATTGTTGTTCAAGGGCTTTGCAGGCCTAACATGGGATATAAATCCAGGATTGTATCCCTGAAAGTCTTTGCTCCTGCTGCTACACAAACCTGTGGGCAGCCAAACTACAGGAGCTGACTCTAAAACTCCCTGGGTGTGTCACATTCTCCTGAGGAAGTGTGGAAGAGTGTCAAGGTACATCAGTGCCTAAATCACTGTGACCATAATTAAAGTAATAGATGTTTCTTTGTCTAAAAATATTAAAAACCATAAGGGCTCAACTGTGTTGCACACATCACAAATACCTGGAAGCTACTTAAAATAGCCACAACAGTGACTGTTGCTTTCTTTTAAAACCAATCTCTCCAGCACAGCTCTCATGGTGCTGGTCAGGACTGGGAGTTGGTGGGAAATGTTGAATGTTTTGAGAATATTTGGATTATTTTATTCCCACCTTTGCTGACAGTGGTACAGTTTGGACACATGAGTTCTAGGTTCAAGCAGAGACAATTTCCTGCCCAAATCCAGCTGGAGGGATGTGATTGTGACATCATTGATGAGCAGTTGCTAATTTCAAGTTCCACTTCACTTTGCTAAAACTTACATCTTTAAACATCAGAATGTTGAATGTCATGAGAACATTTGGATTATTTTATTCCCACCTCTGCTGACAGTGGCACAGTTATGGACACTTGAGTTCTAGGTTCAAGTAGAGACAATTTCCTGCCCAAATCCAGCTGAGGGATGTGGTTATGACATCATTGATGAGCTCTGCTCATCAGAGTAATTTCCAGTTGCTAATTTCCAGTTCCACTTTGCTAAATATTTATATTTAAACAGAATTAAAACAGAACTTAAACAGAATTATCAGAATGTTGAATATTCTGAGAATATTTGGATTATTTTATTCCCACCTTTGCTGACAGTGGCACAGTTATGCACACCTCAGTTCTAGGTTCAGAGACAATTTCCTGCCCAAGGCCAGCTGAGGGATGTGATTGTGACATCATTGATGAGCTCTGCTCTCCTGTGCTCTGTGCTGCAGGTGTTTGTTAACACCATGTTTGTGGGGGAGCTGGGCTACAACACAGTGGGAATGTTAAAAACAGCCTCCCCCCTGTCTGCAGTGATCAGAGGAAAAGCAGTGGCTGCTCAGTGCCCTGCACCAAGTTTTGTTTTATAAGGGTACAGCTAAACCCAGGGCTATCAATGACTCTTGCTGTGCTCTGGGTTTCCTAGGTGATGCTCAGCTCCCTTTCTCTTGCTCTCTGAGCATATTACTTCACAGGGAGGGAAGGAAAATACCTTTTTTAATCTGTGTTTTCCCTTGAGAGGTTGATATTGGAGAATCACACAATTTAAAAGCTCACACAATGTCAGGAGGAGGGAACTGCATCCCCTGGAGCAGAATTGACTGAAATGCTCAAGCCTATCACACACAGTGGTGGGGCTGGAAGAGGTTGATTCTGTTTTAGTGGGGAACTATGTGCAAAAGCTCTATAAAGTGGATTAATGGAGTTAGGCGTGTGACTGTATTGATTTTATTTAATGCAGAAACGTTGCATAAACCTCAGTGCTGCCCAGGCAGCCTCAGAGCTGTGATCAGGAGCAGGCTTTGCCTTGAACAAAAGGCTGCTAAAGGTGAATGACTTCTTCAGGTACCTTAAAATCCTGGGATGAAAAGCCCTGGAGCAGCCCTGGGTGTTGGTGCTGGCTCAGTTATGTTTTGCTGTGCCTGGCAGAGAAGTGATTGACTGCTTTAAAAAGTGACTGACTGCTTTAAAAAGATCTGTGCATGGTCAGCTCCAACCCCACAAGCCCCAGCACATCCCAAGGGGTTCTGCTGGGAGAGTTGGAGCCCTGCTGAGCTGAGGAAAGGAGGGAATGGAGAGTGCAGAGTTCAGAGATGCTCCCCACACAATCTGCATGAGCAATGGGACCATATGGACTCTAATTCCATTGCAGAACGTGGCTGCTTTCCATCTCCTGCTGTTCCTCAGATTCAAATAGCAAAATCCATCAGCTTTAGCTGTTCCTCAACTCCTCATTACCCCCATTGCTCTCACAGGCTTAATTGGTGACATCTTCTTGAATAAAACCCCCTTGAGGAACTTCAAGATTTACAGTTTGGAGATGAAACCTGCCTTCATGAAAAGGTTTGTGGGATTTTGACCTTTTTTGTTTCCACAAAATCCTCTTTTTGTGGGATTTAACCTTTCTTTCTTCATTTCAAACCACCTGCTTTCCAGCAGTGCAGTGTCTAATGGGGAGCAGCTAAATGAGGTAACAGTGGGGAGGTGGATTTTTTGCACTGATACTTTTGTTGGTACTTTTGCCTGAAATAGTGCAGGAACTGGTGCCAGCTGATCCATATCATCATTTAGGGAGAAATCTAATCCCACTGTGCAGGGTTTAGAGGGTTTAAAGGTTTCCTTGCAGCAGGGTGAGATCAGGTAGGTAAATCCAGGCTTATCCAAAGGGAAGGATCCCCTCACACCCACATGTTGGAAATTTTGGATCTTTCTGGAAATTACCAATCTGGCTGATATATTTAGTAATTCAGCCTGGCAAGGGATGGATTAATTCTAGAAAGCTACTGATAGTGCATTAACAATCCAGATGGCTCCCTCTCTTTTATGTTGTTTTGCTTTAATTCGAGGGAGGAAATTTAGCAGGGGATGTTGAAGAGCCTCTGTCAGCACATAGAGAAAACCTCAGCAAATGTTTCAGGCAGCAGATGCCCTATGGACTCTGGCCACAATCCAGAGACACTCTTTTCAGTGATGTTTTTAATACCAGCAAGCAACTTATGTGCATCCCCCAAGATATCACAGCTGCCCCATTTTGTGTAGGAGGGAGAGAGAGAGGCCACGTTAAACCAAAAAGGCTTTTAAAAGGAAAAAGTCCACATTCTGAAATGCCTCAGGGCAGTTTTACCAGGTGCTGAGGGGCTACCTGAAGGATTCTTATTGATGGGGTAACTCACAGCCTTTTTGGACTGCAGGGTGTTAGAGGAATATTTCCAGTGAGGAGCATTAAAGCAAGTGAGCTGCCATGGCCAAACAAAAGCAAGATTAGTCACCACTACCCTCAGCTCCTGGCTGCTGACCAGCAGCACTGAAACACAATCAGCTCACAGTCCCCTCGGGGGAGGAGGGAGAGGAGTGTTGTGAAAGGAGCTGTCACAGGCTTTTAGTTGAATAATTCAGTAGCAGCCAGGCTGCACTGGATCAATAACTTCCCCCAGTCCAAGAGATGCAGTTTGTAAGGGCTGCAGGGAACATGTTCTTACAGGAGCTCAAGGCTTCTGTGGGATTCTGCTCTCCTTATTTCCTCTTCTGCTTGTGCCCTGCTCCCAAACTCTTGCCACAGGTAAGAAATCCTGTCAGATTTCCCTGATCACTGCACACTGCACGGATCTGTTTGTGTTCCTCGCCAGGAGCCGTGGCAGGAGTGTCTGCTTTGAATCCTGTCAGTTCTGCAGTCTCCTTTAGCAAGCCACAGACATTTCAAGCACCCTGGCAGATCTGGAGGATCCTCAGCAGCCAAAGTGAAGCAGAACTTTTATCCCAGAATGGTTTGGGTGGAAGGGACCTTTGAGATCCTCTCACCCCACCCCTGCCATGGGCAGGGACCCCTTCCACCATCCCAGGGTGCTCCAACCTGGCCTTGGGCACTTCCAGGGATCCAGGGGCAGCCACAGATACTCTGGGCAACCTTTGCCAGGGCCTCACACCCTCACAGGAAAGAATTTTTTCCCAATATCCAATCCCAACCTGCTCTCTGCCAGCCTGAATCCTTTCCCCTTTGTCCCGTCACCACACGCTCTGGTAAGAAGCATTGAAGTGCTGACATCAGAGGTGGTGACAGCCCCAGGTATCTCCTCTGCAGCCCAGCTTGGCCTGCCAGGGCTGTGGGTGGTGGGGACAGGCAGGTGGCCCCGTGGGCTGTGAGTTGTCCCTGTCTTGCAGCCTGCAGCACGTGTCTGGCTGGAGCTCAGTCCCGGATTATTTCGTGGGGCCGGCGTTCTTCCGCGGGAGGCTGTGGATAGAGCAGCAGCCACAGGACACCTTCCTGAAGCTGCAGGCAAGTCCTGGTTCTTCTTGGGCAAGTTTTTAAAAAAAACGAACTGGTTAGAGAGACTTGTGCAACAGCTCTGACTGATCTGTGTGTCTGTAGCCTGCCCCTCTCTCTCAGGGAATTATTCCGAGGGTCTCCTCCAGGTAATTCTGTTCAGTCTGGAGAGGTCCTGTGAGAAAACTGACCCTGCAGAGCTGCCAGTGACCACTTCAGTCTTATTTTACTGGCATGCAAATGCTCTTTTCTAGTTGCAGAGGAGTAGTGGGCACAGAAAATAAAGGAGGGCCTTGTTTTATTCCTGTCTCCTCAGTGTGACATGGAAAGAGTCACTTCTTTGTGGCCATGGCATGGGAGTTAGCATTCCTGTCATGCTTCTGTTGGAGACTGCATAAAACTTCAGATGAGATTTTAAATATTATTAAACTTACTCCTCTGATTTCCCTTCCTTACAGCCAACCTTGTACCCAGCCTTACTGTCCTGCTCACTTTCCCATGTATTGGGAAAATTCTATTTGCTGTAAATCGGGCCAGCCAGCAGCAATTCAGTTTTTCTGTCACCTGGGAAAGAGGTGAGGGCAGATATTCCATGCTTGGGGAGGAATAAAGGCCTGTTTGTTCAAAGGGAAGAAACTTCCTATACAGGCACAAGTCACAAATTGCACATTTTTGAAAGCTTTATCCTTTTAATGAGCACATTAAGGATAACTCCTGTTCAACAGGGCTTGTTTAAATGTTCCTGGCTGCAGGGATTTGCACAGGGAAAGCAAGCAGAAAACCTGCAGAAAGTGGCTGGAAAGAATGCAAGTGTGAAAGCAGATTTGGTTTCCTGTGGGGATGCTAACGAGGCAGCAGAGCTGCATCAGTAATTCCATGCTCTGCCTTAATTCCAGGGCTGGGAGAAAGGAGTGGTGTTTGTCAATGGTCAGAACCTGGGAAGATACTGGAAGATTGGACCTCAGGAAACTCTTTACCTTCCTGGGCCCTGGCTAAGGAGAGGGGGCAATGAGGTGAGAGACTGCTGGGATTGCTCTGTGCCTGTTGGGGTTGTTAAAGATCCTTGTCCCAAAGAGCCAAACACACACAGGGCAGCAATTCCCCTTTAGCTGAAAGCCAGTGCAGTAGAGGAAGGGCAGTGCTGAAAGTGCAGTAGAGGGGAAGGACAGTGCTGTCTCCTGAGATCTTTGAAAACAAGGGAAGGTGCTGCTCCAAAGCTGGCCCTGCCTCTGACAGCCATTAAAGGCTGACAGGGATGGCAGCTGAACTTCACAGCTCTGCCTCAGGTTGGAAATCAACCCAAACCTGCTGTGATGCTGCTTCACCCCTGCACCACGTGGTGCTGAGAGCCTCAGTCCCTGTTAGACCCATACTGCCTGAGCTCGTTTAAATGGTGCTTCAAATGGAGTTTCAAATATGCTTCTCCTAAGCATCTTTGCAGCCCCCCAGGCTTTGCAAGAAGGGGTTTTCTCTCTCTCCTGTGCAGATTGTGATCTTTGAGGAGCGCACAGCGGGCCGGATCATCCAGTCCGTGGACATCCCTTACCTGGGACGGACCCAGTACGTGGACTGAGGGTGGGCTGAGAGCTCCTTTCCCACGTCTGGCTCACCCTGAGCACTCCTGCTTGCATGGCTGGGGACCTGCTGGCTCAGCACTTGGGCATGCTCATCTCCACCAGAGCCAGGGGAAGGATTTGCCCTCTGGCAGTGAGGTCAGAGGAGAGGACAGCGAGGAAGCAGCGCCCTTGCTCCATGGATGGATGGATGGATGGATGGATGGAGCTCATCCCCTGCCCTGCTGAGGCCCCCAGCCCGGATGGCTGAGCATGTTCTGGACCATCTGGTGGATGTGGGGGAGTAAAAAGGTGCTGGAGTCAGGTGAGAGAGAGAGAGAAAGAACTGAAGCCATCTGAACTGGAAGCTGAGCTCAGCTTTCCAGGGACTTTCAAAATGTGCTATCGTTGGCCTCCTCGTTTTTATAATTAGGTAGGGAGAAAATAGTTGGTGAACATGTGAGTAATCAGGTGTGGGAAACCATTTTGAGGCAGATTTTAGCAAGTCTCTCTGCAAAAAGGCCATTATGTGTTCCCTTGTTGCAAGGCAAGGTGATTGTCAAATGACTTTTAATTTCAGCTTTTTTTCCACTGAGTTTTATTATGAAGGTTGTCTCTCTCTCAAAAGGAAAAAAAGAAAATTTTAAAAAGTGAGATGTGTTTTGTCTTCTATCAAATGTATCATTATGTTTCAGGCCAGGCAGGAATGAGAATTTCCGAGGAGGAGAAAAGAACAAGTGAGTCCTGCAGTCCCCTCTCCAGCAGGGCTCACACTGTGAAGCACCTAAAGATGAAATTCCCCCTTGGAAAATGAGCAGGGATCAGATTTTGGCTGGGGTAGAAGCAAAGGGCCTGCAAGAGGGAAAACTCATCCCTGGTTTCTCCTTAAAGCTGCTGTGGGATCTTGGGTCCCGGTTTTTCTTTCTTTTTGTCCCTCTAAACAGAAATGTGGGATTTAGGTAAACATGACATTGTTTTAATTCAGCAGCCCCAGGCACAGAGGAGCTGCAGCCTCCTTAGGGAGAGTGGGAGATCAAACCTGAGCTGTGAATCCTTCAAAACCTCCAAGGAGTCTCTGCTTTCTGTGCCAGTTCCAGGAGAAACACCAGACTGTGTCTGTAAGGGAGGTGCAGGCTATTCTGGCTCTTAGAAACCATCATTTTATTTAACAAATTTAAATACAGTTTGTTTAAAACTGAGAACAGACAGTGCAGCTGGAACACACTCCATCCTGGCCAGGTCTGTCTCTGCTCCCCAGGGCCACAGCAGCTCTGGGACAGCTGAGAGGGCTCCTGTGGGCAGAGCAAATGTGCAGGGCTGTGTTCAGCACTCCATCCTTTGCATTTTTCTCAAAGTTATTATTTCCTTCCAAGGAGGGAAAGTTGGAACCCAGCAGGGACTGGAATTCAGATCAGTGAACCAAAACATGCAGCTCGGAGAGGACATCAGCTGGAAACTATTTCAATGCTATGAAAACTTGGTAGTCCTTGAAAAATGTCTCTTTCCACTGTAGGGTTTGCAGACTGAAGGGAGCTTGGAAGGCCAGTACAATAAGAGAATAAATCTACTTGAGTGCAGAGTTTTAATCCAAGGTAACAATACCTGTTCCCATAGAGCAGCCAGCAGCATCCAACACTTTCTTTCCAAGTGGTGCTTCAGCCATTGCATCTAAAAGGAACATTTTTGTAAAGGCTTCTGTGGCTGGGAACTAAAGAATGAGACTTTTCCCCAACGGTTTTTGATATACAGTAGGAGAAAATAACTTACAAAAAATATTTTCCTTTGAAATATCAGGAAATACACAATGTCATTAGTCCAAGGGGAGACTTCTGCACCGTGAAGCCAACAATCAAACCCAGAGCATTTTAATAGTTCTATGTGTTAGGGCTAAAAATAACCAAGTCTATTGCAGGATTACATTTTCCCTTCAGTTCAAAGGTAAAATTGTGCTTCAAAATTTTTGAAGGAATTGGGACAGCGGCAGGGGGGCTGACAAAGGTTTGACAACAGTTATGGAGGAGGAGGGAATTTATGGGTTTTGGCTGGGGAGAAGGGGCCTGTTGTATCTCAGTTTTTATCTCAGCAAGTTTGGCAGTCTCAAACAGAGTCACCCATGGTGGCAGCACCACCAGATGGTGAATGAGCAGAGCTCTGAGCCCAGGATCCCCTTCCCAAGGGTGCTGCTTTCCTCAAAGGGGACTGGGAACTGCTCCAGGGTGGCTTTTCACACCAGCTCTGCAGTAGCAGAAAAAGGGGCTGGGGCTGGAGGATACACTCCAGTCAAATGGGAAATGCACTAAAATCACCTCTTAGTGCTCAATCTCTAGTTTGAAGCAGTTTTATTTCTTAAGAGTGGAAATTTGCCTTTATATAGGAGCACCCTTGAGAGAATCCCACACCTAATGGGAACCAAATTAGGGCCAAACAGGACCCAGATCTGGATGAGTATTATGGTGTATAGCCCCCACAATCTCATTAAACCCTATGTCCAATTATTTTAGCATTTTTAGAGATCCATATGCTGGAGACTCTGGGATCAGTGGTGAACTGGTGGTGATCAGCAGCCCCCTGATCCTGTCCCACTCTGGGGTCTTCTGAGAAAGATGGGGACAAACATTTCAGCAGGGCTGGGACAGGGGTTGATGGTTTTAAACTCAAAGAGGATAGATTGGATATAAGGACATTTTTTACAGTGGGGGTGGTGTCACACTGGCACAGGCTGCCCACAGAGGTGGGGATGCCCCATCCCTGGGAATGTTCCAGGCCAGGAGCAACCTGGACCAGCTGAAGGTGTCCCTGCCCAGGGCAGGGGCTTGGACCAGAGGACCTTTAAAGTCCCTTTCACCCCAACCCTTCCAGGAATCCATGACCACAGAGGAACATCAGGGTGCCCTCCAAACTGTTTGAGGAAGGAAAAGGAGAGGGAATCAGAGAACAGTGATGCTCCAAGGGTTTGTTCTAACCTGCCTTGTTTTCCCCCTCCCCAAACCCTTCCCCTCTTGTGCAGCGTAACAAACACTGATTAAAGGAGGTTTAAAATTAAGGGCTAAGGTGCCATCTAGGAAGGCAGCTGTCCCCTCCACGGCCAGAGAGCTGCTCAGGCTGTCTCACACACAGCCACAAAGTTCGTGTTGCTCAGCAAAACCAGTCCCCGGGGGCCACTGCTGTGGCTCTCACCCTCAGCCAGGTGCTGGCACAGCCCTGCTCACATTCCAGCCGGAGCCTGGGGCCGGGAGCTGCCAGTCCTGCCTTGCTGTGCTTTGTTCTCCACCTCCGGAGCCCGGGAGGAGGGGCAGGGGATCCGGGGACTTCGTGTATGCAGTGGTGCTTGGTTTTTCTGAAGGCTAAAACTCGTGGGAGTCAGCAGAGCTCCTGGCTCCCGCCTGGCTGGCTGGGTGGGTGCTGTGGAGAGGAACCTGGCAGGCTGTGCATGAAGAAATCTTCTGCAAGAGACACAAACAGCGTGGTATCAGCCCTGTGCCACTGCAGGGCCATCCCAAAGCCCTGTGCCACTCTTCAGGGCCATCCCAAAGCCCTGTCAGTCACTGCAGGGCCATCCCAAAGCCCTGTCCCACTGCAAAACCATCCCAAAGCCCTGTCCCACTGCAAAACCATCCCAAAGCCCTGTCCCACTCTTCAGGGCCATCCCAAAGCCCTGTCCCACTCTTCAGGGCCATCCCAAAGCCCTGTCCCATACTGCAGAGCCATCCCCAAGCCCTGTCCCACTGCAGGGCCATCCCAAAGCCCTGTGCCACTCATGGCCATCCCATAGCCCTGTCCCTCACTGCAGGGCCATCCCAAAGCCCTGTGCCACTTTTCAGGGCCATCCCAAAGCCCTGTGCCACTGCAGATCCCAAGACTGTGCTGCCTGGGCAGGGGGAGCGGCACTGCAGAGCTGCAGCCCCTGTGCACAGCCTCTCCCTGGTGCAGGCTCTCCTCCTGCCCTGCCAAGGGCACAGAGCAGCAGCCAGGGCTCCATCCTGCTTCCCCCAGGGAATGGGACATAAGGGAGCTCATTGCAGGTAAAAATTCACCACTGCTGGGCAAATCTACCCCCCTGCTGCTCTTGTTACTCATGACTCAAGAGCAGCAACCTCCTCTCCCTCCAGGCCTGGTTCTACACTCCGGTGAAAGGGAGTTGTGCATTTATTTTATTGCTCATGAGAATGAAGGGCAGCTCCACAGGCTGCAGATACAAGTGAACAGCTCATCCTCCTGCAAACCAGCTGCAGAAACACCCAGGGCATGAACAAACATCAATGTGTGTGTTCTTTCCTCCTTTCCACTGGAAAAGGAAACCCATGCTCTCCTCAGGTGAACAAACACCTCAGGCAGGGCTCAATCCACACCTTCCATACTCATCACTGCCTCTCTGTGGTTTCAGTGTGGGCCTGAATTAAATATTTCCCTCAGTGAAAGCTTCTGCCTGACCAAAACGCTTTTTGCTGCTACTGCTTTAGCTTCCCTTCACCCCTGTGCTTTAGCTATATTAAAGTTAATAAGGCAACCTTGTTTACACAAGGATTTTTCTTAATGCTGCAACTTCTGCCTAAACTCCTACTCCCTGCATATTGCTTCCCCTCCATCTCTCAGCAGGTATTTTGTCTTAAAAATGGATTAACTTTAAAAAAGAGAGATTAACAAATGGTCTTGAGAGGTTTAGCAGTAAGGGAAGGTCAGGGTTGTGAAAAATGGAAATGAAAAAAGCACATTTAAAAGAGCTTTTCTCTTTCTCCTGCCCTTGTGTAGCTTCTCAGTGCTGTTAGAAACAGCTCTTACCTGCTGTTGGTCTCTGCTCAGCCATGCACAGTCAGATTTCCACATTGGGATCTGTGAATCCTTTCTTGCCCTCGTTCACCAGCACAGGCTTCTCTGTCCTTGTGTGCCACACTAAAATCTGAGGAAGCCAGCAGAAGTCATTAGCTGCAGCTCTCCAGTGCACTAGGAAATATTCCTGCACATTAAATCAATAGTGCAATTTAAGCAGCCACCCTGGAGCCTAATGGTGCATCCACTGCTGAGAGGGACTTTGCATAAACCTTCATTTAGGCAGAGCTGCTGCTCTGCAGAATGCACAGTGCACAGAAATCGCCATTTACAGCGTGCTGTCGTGGGGCATTAACCTGCTCCTTCCATGTAGTTATCCAGCAGCTCCCTCCAAAGGCTCATCAGCCTTCCAATGGGGTAAGGCAGCTCCCTCCCAGGCTGGAATCACAGCCCTGCCTCCCACAGCCCCTCAGCTGCTCCTTGGTTAGCACCTACACCCTCGGCCTTGGAGTCACTCAGAGGGGAAATGCAAATTCCTGACATTTAGGGGATGTTGGGAGGGAAGAGGCATCACCAGCTCTTCCATCACCACCCCTGCCTTTGGCTGGGGGAAATACAATCTGAATTCTTCAGCACGTCCCTGAAAATCCATTCCTGGGGAGCAGGCATCAGTCTGCCCCCTAACCTCATTTCCTAACCTCCATTTCATCATCCCCCACAAGCACTTCAGAGCCTGCTCATCAAAGTCACCCTTGATTCCAGCCCTGCTCTTCCCACTGCTGCAACTATTGCACTGCATGCCTGGGAAAAGACAAAACCACCACTTCTCTTTTCACTTTTAAATCCTTTCCAGAGCCTAAAAAGTCACTGAGTGTCACTGAGTGGGGAAGGACTCACTGCTGCTGCAGCCTCAGAGCTGCTGAGCAGGAGCTGGCTCCAGAATCCTCCCTTCTTCCCACAAACTCTGGGCTGCACACACCCTCTCATATCCCAGCATTCCCCTATGGATCCCCCAAAAGCCTTTGGATCCCCCCAATCCCTTTGGAATGCTGCCCCCATACAGCCACCCCTATTCTGTACCAGGATTAAAACCCCTCCCAAACTTGCTTAAAACACAACTGAAGCTTTTCCTAAAAGCTTCCCTCTGTCTTGGCAGCAGAGTTGCAGAGAGATCAACATCTGTGGAGGCGAACTGGCAGAATCTGAGGTGGTTGAGTATTTCAGAGAGGCTGTTGTAGGAAATTGTTTCTACTTGCTGTGCTCAGACAGTTCTGGAAGCTGCTTAAAATACTCAATTATCCCCATTGCTTTCCTCCTGGAGCCAGCATTGCTGGGAGTTGCTTTATCCTCTCCAAACAGGTTTCCTGCTTCCCCTCACCTGTGCCTGGCTGTTTCCCACCTCGTGGGGTTTCCCTCTGGTTGCCATGACAATCCCCTGCACACCCAATCCTGCAAACCTCTTCCACCCAGTGCCTGCCTTCTTGAAAAACCAGGCCACGTTCTGCTTCTGAGGGATGAACAAAGCACCTTTCAAACCCTCCTGGTTCAAGCAGAGCACCTTCCCCCCCTTCCCAAGGAGCTTGTTTGACCAAATTCCTCTCTGATGTGAGCAGTCACCTCCTGCGTAGAGCTTAAATCTCTGCTAATACTGAAGCAGTAGAGACCAACTGCTGGCTGGAGTGGGTCCAAACATCCATTTCATCATCCCCCACAAGCACTTCAGAGCCTGCTCATCAAAGTCACCCTTGATTCCAGCCCTGCTCTCCCCACTGCTGCAATTACTGCGCTGCATGCCCGGGAAAAGACAAAACCCAGCAGGGCTCACGAGTGGCTCTCAGGGCTCTGCAGTGATGGCAAAAGGATTAAAAGGTGCTGGAGAAATCCTGCAGCCAATTCTCCCCTTCAGAAAGAGCCCTTTGCACTGCTGGCCCTCCTCACTGAGCCCTGCCATGGCCCAGGGCTCACTCACACTCCAGCAGCAGAGAGCACAACCACACAGCCCCAGTGCTCTGCTTCAATTTGTGCCCACTTCTGCTCTCTTAAAGCCAAATGCGAAAAAGGGCAGATTAAGTGAGCTAAAACTGACCCATTTGCAGAGTTTGCAGCTTGATACAGCAGCTTTTACCATTTTCCATGCTGTGCTCCTTAACGTGGGAGGTAGATCACCATTTACTACAGAAACATTTGCTTTTCCTTTCAGCCAGTGCTTGTTTTTTTTCAACAAGCAGCGTGCTTTATGCCTCAGAGAAGCTTTGGCTCTTTCACAAGGGACCAAACAGTGAGGGGGACCAAATATCTGACTTTTCCTGAGCAGTGGTTTCATACATCACCCTTGAAATCACTCAAGGGACTCCCATTTAAAAACACTACTGCAAAACCCTTCCACTCATTCCTGGCCTGACATTTGGAGTCACAGGACTCAAAACAGATCTGGGAGGTCACAAAGTTCCATCTCCACAGCAGAACAATTCATTGTCTCCCAACAGGAGATGAAAAAACAAACAGAAGTGTCCGACCTGCAGTGGGAAGGATCACAGGGTTTCCAGCAGACCCTCCCAGGAGGGATTCAGGAATTTTTGTTGTTTGAAATGGAAACTACAGAATGGGAAAAAAAGAAACACCAGGCTGAAAGGGCAGCTCTGCTCCCTGTTCTGCAGCCTGACAATAAAATGTCCCCCAGCTGTGGCATTATGGTGCCCATGGGCCTCTGTCTGTGCTTTAGTCCTCCCTGCCTGAGCTCACTGCAGATTGTTCCCTGGGTGTCCATAGCAAATGGGGAGCAGAATGTCCCTCCTTCCCATCAGCCTGACAGGAATGCCAGATCTCAGACCTCTCTCCTGTGCCAAGGGGTTGAAGAGAGGGTGGTTTGGTTTGGGGGTGTGGGGAGATACACAAAGAGCAGAACTCCAGGTACAGAGAACCCTTGCAAAGCCTTGTTTCCTTACAGCTCCAGGATAAACCAATCCTTCCCTCCTCATAAGGAGGGATAACTTTCTCCTCAGCAACTAATACCAACTTCCTTTACTTTCTCCTTCATTTTGGGCAGTTCCCAAATCCAAGAAAATAAGCATGATATGTGATCTTTGGCCTACACTTCAGCTTTCTGCAGGAGTGTGTGTTTGTGGGCTGAATTCTGATCAATATTTCCAGCACCAGCAGAGCACACAGGGAAGGCAGCATTTTTGGAGAACAGATGTCTGTGCTTATCTTACACATTCCTCTGATCCCTCCTTAATGACTCTGTCTAAGCACACCATAATTTTTAATGTAAATCTCCCTGCAAAGCAGGTGTGTGGTTGTGTTTAACAGGAGCAAAGCATGACAAGGGCTGGGAGCCCAGGGGGGAGAGAGGAGCCTGAGCTGTGACCTCAGACCACAGCTGGCTTTGGTCCTTCCCTGCTGCTGGCCCTAATTCTTCTCCTGGTAAAATGGGTGAGTGTCGCAGACATCTTTTCTGAAAAATCCTTTCTTTAAGATTTTTCCTCCTGAGAAGCTGAGAGGCTTCAGGAACAAAATGGAACCAATGGTTATCTGCTGCTGTGGAATGCAACAGGTGCATCTGTGATTGGTCTCATGTGGTTGTTTCTAATTAATGGCCAATCACAGTCCAGCTGGCTTGGGCTCTCTGTCCGAGCCACAAACCTTTGTTATCATTCTTTCTTTTTCTATTCTTAGCCAGCCTTCTGATGAAATCCTTTCTTCTATTCTTTTAGTATAGTTTTAATATGATATAGATCATAAAATAATAAATCAGCCTTCTGAAACATGGAGTCAGATCCTCATCTCTTCCCTCATCCTCAGACCCCTGTGAACACGGTCACAGGTGAGTAAAAGCAGAAATGGAGATTTCCAGGGAAATGGAGGCTGCAAAGCTGCTCTTGGAGCCTGCCAGGAGCAGACAGCATTCAGCTCACAACAAGGAGCCTTGTGAGCTCTCCCCAGCCCAGCCAAGAAAGGAAACTCAGTCTGCTTCCAGTGCTGGGCAGCAATCCCTGCTGCTTCCTCCCCATCCCTGACCTGGGTCAGCCCTGCCTGGCTCCAGCACCCTTTGTTTCCTCCTGCTGGAAACAACATTTTCCTTCCTCTCCTTCCTCCAGGGCTGTCATTTCCCACCGCAGCCTTTCAGCACAGCTTCCTTCCAGCAGGTATTTATTTACAGCAGGGACAATGGACCAAAGACTGGATAACTGGCCAGGTAAACACCCTGATAAACACCCTGTGTACAGAAGATCAGGTAAACACCCCTGATCTTCTGTACACAGAGTAAAAACAGCCTGTCCATCTCTCCTGCCTGTTAAAAACACATTTATTTCCACACAGAGCCCAGGAACAGGGATCCAATTTTAATCCAAACTCTTTCTTCATTCTTGGGAGGCTGGTCGGGTTATTTGAACTGGTGTAGGGCAGCCATAGCCACAGAAATGTGGATTCAGAGAGGCACAGCAGGTATCACATAAAACCCAGACTTGCTCCTTTCCCTCGGCTCCTCCTCCTTATTCCTGGATTCCTTGTGAGAGCCCTGCTCAACATTCAGATTCTTGTTTTTTCCATGGCTTTGGAGCAGTGCACATGAAAATCAGGCAAAGACTATTAGCCACATTTTCCTTCCAATCCCAAAAAGGATGGAGACCTGGATCCAAAACTGGGGCTGTTGGCAATAACAACTTATTTGCAATAAAAGAACAATTCTGTTGGGGTAATTAAGCAATAAAGACTCTCTAAATCAGACTGGCTGATGTTTATAACAGACAAAGGTGTGAGAGTGCTGCACAGGGGTCTCTGATTTCAGAGGGACACCCAGCACACCCGTCACAGACATCTTTTATGAAAAATCCTTTCTTTAGGATTTTTCCTCCTGAGAAGCTGAGAGGCCTCAGGAACAAAATGTAACCAATGGTTATCTGCTGCTGTGGAATGGAACAGGTGCATCTGTGATTGGTCTCATGTGGTTGTTTCTAATTAATGGCCAATCACAGTCAGCGGGCTTGGACAGAGAGTCTGAGCCACAAGCCTTTGTTATCATTCCTTCCTATTCTATTCTTAGCCAGCCTTCTGATGAAATCCTTTCTTCTATTCTTTTAGTATAGTTTTAATGTGATATATATCATAAAATAATAAGTCAAGCCTTCTGAAACATGGAGTCAATTCCTCGTCTCTTCCCTCAACCTGAGACCCCTGTGAACACCGTCACACACACCTCCAGTATTTAGGGACCCCACTCACAAAGCTTCAAAGCCCTTGGCAGCACCTCTGTGGCTGATGGGCTGTGATTGATGCCTGTCACTCTAAGCAGCTTTGTCTCGTGGTGTCTCCCAGGCTCCCTGTCAGCCCAGACAGATTCATCTCTCCTCTCAGACTGGGAAGTTTTCAGAAGAACCATCTGTGGTTTCTGTGTTATTTAGCACACGGGGTCCTGCTCCCTGACCCAACAATGTGTACAGGCAGCATTGATCAGTCAGCTAAAAGCAGTGAAATCCCCCCAATTGGAGCTTCCTGGAAGCCTCGTTGGAGCTCACAGCAATATCCCAGGCACTACAACATTTCTGTGTTCTCTCTGACACAGAAAAATCCAGGTTTTTGTGGGCACCTACAGCACAGATATTGCACGGGTGTCAGGAGGGAAAAGACAACTTGGCAGCAAGGCAGAGCCTGTGTGAGCAGCCCTTCCCTGCAGGCAGGAGAGGCTGTGGCTGCTGCTCCTGGGTTACAGCTCACTGGGGCCACAGAGCAAGCCCCAGCGTGTCACAGCACTCAAACCCTACTCAGGAACTCACATTAAATAACTGATATTTCACCCATGGAACTCCCTGCTCCAGGGGATCAGCCAGGCCACAGGAAAGCCCATCTTGAAAATAATATTTTTTAAGGGTTAATGTAAGAAAGAAGAACAGAGGGGAGAGAAGACTATCAAGGTTAATGCAACCATGAGCAGCCTAGAGCTGAAAGAGATTAAGTGCCTTCCACACATTTTAGTGCATAATCCCCCATTCCCAGCTTCCCTGAAATGGGTCTGTGCTCCCTCCAAACACAGAGGAGCAGCCTGGAGAAGAGGAGACTGAGGTGGGGCTCACAGCCACCTGCAGTCTCTTCATGAGGGGCAGTGGATGGACAGGCACTGATCCCTCTTCTTTCTGTTGAGGACCCAGGGAATGGCTGGAGCTGTGCCAGGGCAGGTTTAGGTTGGATTTTGGGAAAGGTTCTCCCCCCAGAGGGTGCTGGCACTCCCCAGGCTCCCTCAGGGATGGGCACAGCCCCGAGGCTGCCGGAGCTGCACGAGGGGTTGAACACCTCTCCAGGGATGCCCAGCGTGGGATTGCTGGGGCAGGAGCTGGACTGGATGATCCTTGTGGGTTCCTTTTAGCTCAGGATGTTCTGTGTGTTGTGTTGTGATTTCAGAGTTTACCTCAGAACCCTGGGTTCCTCCCCTGAAGATTCCCTCCCAGCTGTGTCAGTCAGCTCTCCTTTCTCCTCCCAGCACTGTCTGTCAGTCCTGGCATTCCAGAGGGGCACTGAGTGATTGGCAGATTCAAAGGATGCCCTCTACCCCCGGGGGGCATTGGGCCATCCAGGTGTCCTTTGTCCCTTTGTCCCTCCCCTCCTGTACCTGCTTGGTGGCTCCCTGCCCCTTCCCTGCCCCTCTGCCCGGGGTTCAAAGGAGCAGCAACCACGGGGTCAGGGAGTTCTGTGGGAGCTGGTGCTGCATTCAGAGGCCTGTGGGCCAGAATAAAGCTCTGGATCCAAACCCTCCATCAGAACCAACTCCTTTCCTTCACCATCGCCTTAAAGCTTCTCCAGCACAGGGAAACCTGAGGAGCAGCCCCTGTTATGGGGGGAAGCTCCATCCCAGCACCACCAGAGCTCCTGCAGGCCTGGACTCGTCCCCACGGGCCCAGCTGCAGCACCCAGCCGGCCAAAAGTGTCTGTGGGGTGAAACACCACACACCCAGCCAGCCCAAAGTGTCTGTGGGGTGAAACACCACACACCCAGCCAGCCAAAAGTGTCTGTGGGGTGAAACACCACACACCCAGCCAGCCAAAAGTGTCTGTGGGGTGAAACACCACACACCCAGCCAGCCAAAAGTGTCTGTGGGGTGAAACACCACACACCAGCCAGCCCAAAGTGTCTGTGGGGTGAAACACCACACACCCAGCCAGCCCAAAGTGTCTGTGGGGTGAAACACCACAGTGCTGCTGTTTGGTTCAGCAGCAGGGCCAGACAAGCTCAGACATGTCCCATCCAGCTATATTGCTAAATATCAATCTTGTGATTCTGTATGCAATGATGGGGAAAACTGGTTTTCCTTCCCCCTCTGGCTCCCCAGCACCCCGCAGCAGGACGAGAGCATACCTTAGTGCAGTTGGCAGCCTTGGGCTCGAGGTCGCTGAGGGTGACCAGCTCGCGGAGCAGGCTGCTCTCCTGGTAGCCGCCCTTGACCCCGCGCAGTTTGAAGTAGGCCTGGGAGCGCTGCAGGATGAGCCTGAGGTTGACAGCAAAGCCGGCCATGTCGATGGCGAAGGGCCGGTGCGGGTCGAAGACGGTTTTCCAGCCGTACACCTTCCCCGCCGCGTTCACCTTGGGCGACTCGTAGCGCAGGCCGCCCACAAAGGCCACGGGCCACACCGACACCTTCCGGGTGCTGCGCATCTGCCGTGAGCACACACAGCGTGTGAAAAATGTGTATTCTATGATTGGCTTTTTGCAAATATTCAAGTAAAATATATGTGAAATAAATTGTGCTTGTATGAAAAATTCTTGAAGTCTTAAAACTTCAGCGCAGGCCTCCCACGAAGGCCACAGGCTACACCGACACCTTCCGGGTGCTGCGCATCTGCCAGGAGCACACACAGCGTGTGAAAAATGTGGATTTTAAGGTTGGCTTTTCACAAATATTCAAGTAAAATATATGTGAAATAAGTTGTGCCTGTATAAAAAATTCTTAAAGTCTTCAAACTTTAGGCGCAGGCCACCTACGAAGGCGGCGGGCCACATCAACACCTTCTGGGTGCTGCGCATCTGCCATGAGCACACACAAGGGGTGTGAAAAACGCCTATTTTACAATTGGCTTTTCACAAATATTCAAATTGTAATGTATATTATATGGAATAATTCGTGCTTATGTAAAATACATATGAAATAAGTTGTGCCTCTATGAAAACTTTAAGCACAGGCCACCCACAAAGGCCATGGGCCACACCAACACCTTCCTGGCGCTGCGCATCTGCCAGGAGCACATAGCATGTGAAAAATAGTATTTTATGATTGGCTTTTCACAACTATTCAAGTAAAATATATGTGAAATAAGTTGTGCTTGTATGAAAAATTCTTGAAGTCTTCAAACTTTAAGACGCTGCCCATGAAGGCCACAGGCCACACCGACACCTTCCGGGTGCTGCGCATCTGCCAGGAGCACACACAGCGTGTGAAAAGTGAGTATTTTATGATAGGCTTTTCACAAATATTCAAATTGTAATATATATTACGGAAAAATTTGTGCTTATGTAAAATATATCTGAAATAAGTTGTGCCTGTATGAAAAATTCTTAAAGTCTTTAAGCATCTGTGGTGAGCGCACACAGAGTGTGAAAAATGGGTATTTTATGATTGCCCGGAAAAAAGGACACCCTTTAACAAAGGATTAACCCTTGAAAGCAACAGCCTGTTGCATATTCATACATCTCATACATGATGCATGAATTCCATTCAAACACAGGATTCTGTTTGGTCATCATCAACTTCTTCCTCTGAATCCTAACAACGTCATCCTGCCTGAGCAAGGCGGGAAGAAGTTTGTTTGAAATCTCTGGGATTTATGAGTGGGGCTTTTTGTCCAGCTCTTGGGCTCCACATGGGCAAACCAAAACACAGGAGAGAAGCACCTTGTCCAAGACCACCTGGAAATGCAGGAATGGCACATCTAGGAAGAAAGGTGGTCTCTACTAAGGTATTTAAGCTGCAATTTCAGGCTACGTAAGGCTAAGGGCATCTCCAGAGTGGGGCACTGCAGCTGCCAGCATGGGGGACAGCTGGGAAGCACAGCCTCTCTGGACATTCCCAGCAGTCAGGACAGTCCTGCCCTGTGGAACTGGGTGCTTTCTGCTCCCTGTGGTCATCAGAAATGGAGCAGAGCCACCAGGGGCCCCTTTGGCCACCTGCCCTTGCCAAGGCA
Source organism: Diglossa brunneiventris (assembly GCA_019023105.1). Taxonomy (NCBI): domain Eukaryota; kingdom Metazoa; phylum Chordata; class Aves; order Passeriformes; family Thraupidae; genus Diglossa; species Diglossa brunneiventris. Next base: position 8,674,713 of record CM032376.1, read on the forward strand.
GATGCTCTGGATGCCACTAACCCCCAGCACCCTGCCCTGCTCCCTGGCAGGCTCAGCCTCCCTCTCTGCTCTCAGCTCGCTCTCTTAGATCAGGGCTCTCCCAGAGCTAATCTCATCACTGCTAATTACTGCAAACGAGAGCAGAAGAGCTCTGGCACTTGCCCTTCTGCATTATACAGCTGCTAACGGCAGCCCCTGTCCACAGGGAACAATAATGTGTGTCTCCTGCATTTCACAGCACATTTTCTTGGCTCAGTGACCTTAACTGCAGAGACATATCTGAGAGGAGAAGCCTCTACCAGCACAGCACAGGAATGAATGAAGGAACCCTTTCTGCTTTATTCATGTGAGGAGTCTGTCTCAGGATGTCACCAGAGCCAGCCTCAAAGGGGGCAGGGGAAGAAAGAAATTCAGCCTGAATTCACTCTCATTTCAAAGCCTGTGCATTCCAGTGGATGTGCAAGCTAAAGTGAGAGCCACTGGGGAAGGGAAAGAGGCATGCATGAGGAAATAAATAGGAGGTCCCTGGTATGAAAATGGGCAGCTGGAGGGGAAGGAAGCAATCCTGCTTTCTCATCCCTTGGTGAAAGAGTTTGGCCTCAAGAGAGCAAGGGAATAATTTCTGAGCTAGAAGCCAGGTGAGGTACCTGTCACTGTAAGAACATTCAAACCTGCAGACAGGAGCTCATTTAGAGCCCCAGCTGGGCTGGAACAAAGAGCAAAAGTGGGAAAGCCCAGAAAGTCTTCCCCTGCTCAAGCCCAACCAGATTATCGGGACACGCTAAAATTCAGCCAAGGAACTGCAAACTTCCAGGGGGAGATCTCAACCCTTCTGCATGCTGATAGCAGCCTGGGAGAGCCATGCTGGAATAGGAATTGCTTCAGGGGGAAAAGCTGCACACATCTGGCACAGACATCCCTCCCCCAGGCACTCTGCTTTTCCAGGAGGGGAACCAAAAGCTCCAACAAACTCCTGCTCCTCGTGTGTGCAGCAAAGCAGAGACCAGCACAGGGAACATCTCTGAGCAAGATGTCCTGGGAAGGCTGTGGAGCCCAGCATCTCCTCAGCTCACCCACAGCATCCCTCACTGTTGTCATTATATTGCAAGAGTTCTATTGTCATTACATTGCAAGGGTGCTATATTACTAGAGTTTTGTACCTCCTTGATGTTTCTTGTAGGCAGCTCCTCTAGGCACTGACTCTTCTTTGTCCTCACAGTAGCCAACAGACTCCAGTTCTTACCAATCCACTCTTTTCTAACACTCTTCTTATTGGCTACAGGTGTGGCCTGTTAACATCAGGCCTGCTTCTAATCTTTAGTAATTGGTTTTGCTGCAACTCTTTAGGGGATAAGATTACATTCTATACCACCTTCATTTACCCATACTGTAACCCCCTACACCTCACCCCCTCCCTGTTCGGGAAGATGAAACAGGAAAGCCTTATCAATATGATTGTTTGGCTAAAGATTTGGAGAATATGGAAACTATAAGTGAGATTGAAATGAAAGCAAGCTTTGAGATCCCTCAGTTACTGAACAACTGGAAAACAATGGTGTGGCTGGCTGAATGTAATCCCCTTTTGATGGAACAACACCCTCTGCTTGCAGACAGCTCCAAGGGTCAGAGCAGACCCTACAGCTTGGCAGAAGGGGCCCAAAGAGGAGTTTTTAGGGTTTAAAATGTAACACAGTATGGTAATGTAGTGATTCTTATAGGCTGTATGTAAATGCTATAGGATTTGTATCTTGGACTAGATTGGTTAGTGAGAATTAGAATATTCAAGACAGAAGAAGATTTATTGTATTGTAACGGGAACTTTGCTCTCTTACCCTTTTACGCTCTTACTTTTTTACTCCCTTACCCTCTCATCTTCTCTTCCCCTCTCTTCTCTCAGTCCTGCTCTGAGCTGTGGCTGGCAGCTCCCAGCAGGGCCCTGCACCCAGGCCCTTTGCAATAAACCACAAGTTCCAAGCCCTGGCTGCAGAGATCTCTCGTCTCGTCTATCCGACCATCCTACCTCAGGCTCACCAGCCCCATCCTAGATAGATAGAACAACCACGACACTCCTACACTCATCCAGGCTCACCACAACCACCACCACAACACCCACAATCATCCTACACTCCCCAGGCTCACCAGCCCCATCCACCCCCCCAGGTGGGCCCTTACCTCCTCGAAGAGCTCCAGGCTGTAGGTGTTATCATCATCAGCAAAGTAAACAATCCCGGGCTGGCTGTTGTTTTTGTGAAAGGTCTCTCTCAGCCACCTGAGGGCCAGGTTCCTCTGCATGGTGCCGCGGGGGATGCGGGGGTCCCTCATGTCCCCTCGCAGTTTGTAGTTGCGGGGGGTCTCCACGTTCAGGTGGGTGTAGTTGAGCCCCGTGTCCCGCAGCAGGCGGGTGATGAGCGGCGTGCGGCGCTGCGAGTCCTCCACCAGGATCCAGTGCAGGTTGGGCACGTGCAGCAGGGTGTTGGCCAGCCTGGTCAGCTCTGCCTTCTGCACAGGCCGGCTGTAGGTGGGGGTGACCACGTGGATGGTGGGCAGCGTGTCTGACCACGGGGGTGGGCGCGTGTAAACGTACTCTGTCCTCACCACCTCCACTATGTCCCGGTCCGACAGGCAGTATTCCTTGGAGTCCAAGCCTGCAGCGAGATCACGCTGGGAGTCACCACCATCATCTGGGCAAGGGCATGGAGAGAAGAGAGAGCTGCATGGACTCGGGCGTCCGGCACCCCCCGGCTGAGCCAGCGGGTCACCCTCGTGGGTGCCAGGAGAGGAAACAGCCTGGGGTGGAGGCTTTCATGGGTAAGGGCACGGATAAATAAAGGAATCAGGGACAAACACGCGTGAGAAAAGAAGATTCTGCTGCTAGAAAACCAGCGCCAAAAAGAAAAAAAAGGCCTGAGAGCCTGAGACCACTGGGCTGAGCGCTCACAACAAGCAGCTTCAGAAAGCACCCAGAAGAGAGAGGATTGTAGAGCAAGTAGGTTTAGATGAAGAAAATAGCCACGTGGAAGGATGGTCCATCATCCCCAAAGAGCTCCAGTGCTCTGGACACCACGCTAAGTAGGGTAGGACTCAGATCTGCTCTCACTGGACCACCTGGACTGGGAGGCAGGGATCTGCACTCACTGGAGCACCTGGACTGGGCAGCAGGGAAAAAACTGGTGGAAAACACCAGGTCAGTGAAGATCCACAGCAGCACAGAGTGGGCAGGACACTGCAGTGCCCCACAGCTCTCTGACAGCCACAGAGAAGTGGGAAAAGACACACTTCAAATGCAGAAATGGAGAGTGGAAATTAAAGCCTGTAATTGTAGGTTTTTTCCTGCAGAGACTTTCCCCTGCCTCTAACTAACCTGCCTCAAAAAGGCCCCTCCAGCCTCTGAACAGAACAGCCCCCTCAGGGCTGCAGATATGAGCAATGAACAGCCTAAAGACTGGATGCTCTGATCCAAACATACAAAATCCCTGACAATGTTCCCAATCAGCTCGAGGAAAGCCAGTGTTGATGCACCTGCTGCTTTTCTAGGGTGCAACTTCCACGTGCAATTCTCCACTGCGGGGCAGCAGGAATGCCACAGTCTGCAGAGATGAAGGGGGACCCCCACTCAGGATGGAAGGCTGCCTCTCCAGTGGGCACAGAACTCTTTGAGCCATAGATTTTTCAACATCAGGTAACTACCAGGAACTTGAGATGAGAAAGAACAGGAACAGCGGGCCATTCGATCTGACCCAGCAGGGGATTACCCATGGCTTTTTCATAGCATGTTATTCTTCCAGCAGCCCAGACTTTGATACCTGGACCAAATGAAGGCTTTGTACTCCATGGTATTGATAGAGGGGGGTGGATATTTGGGGAAGGAACAGGGTACACATTGCTATCAGGCCCTGTGTGCTGCAAGGCACCTCAGCATCACAGCAGAGCTCCCTGAGAGCTGGAATCAATTCAGAAATAAATCTGTGAAATGCATTGGACACAGACACAAATGTAATTAGCCAGGATGGTGCCCGAGACAGTTTGCAAAGCCCTGCAGGTCAGATCCTCAGCTGCGAGCCCTGGCACAAGCAAGTGCTGCTGTTTGGGCATCTCCAGGTGCACATCTTTCTCAGCACCTGTGAGCAGAGCATCTCAGAAACGCTTCACAAGAACAAAATGATTGCTCTTGAGAGCTTTCAGGTTGGTCTCTACCACCACTCACTTTCTACTGGGGGCTCTGAGAAGCAGAGAAGTGTCTCATCAAGGTCATTGGTGAGTTCTTGACTGAGCCATTGGAGCAATCTTTGTGCTGAAACAGCAGAGGCCATTCATAGAAAACAGCTTTTAGGGCACTGATCAGACAAGCAGCGTGGCTTTAGTCATCTTTAAAGTCCTCTTTTAGAGCCCAGGAGATCCCTCATCCCCTGAAACACTGTCCACCTTCCAGAAGGGATCAGAGGCATTTTTCCCTGCCCAAAGCCTCAGAGGTGGCAGTCAGGAGAAAGGGAAAACTGCTCAGGACAGACTGAACTTCAGCTTGACTTGCAGCTCAAACTGTTCATCAGAGTGCCCAACAAAGGGATAAGCAGCTAGGGAGGTTGGGGCAAACACTGAAAAGGGAGAGAATCCCTCAGAGAGGATGAAAGGGTCCTGAAAATGAGCTTTCCTTCTTCTTCCCCCAGACCAGCCTGCCCACAGCAGAAGGGCAGAACCAAGAAGGAAGGTGGCAGAAGGCAGCTTCTTCCAGCCCCCAAGAGCCCTCATAGCCTTAGATATTGCTGCTGTGCCAAGAACAGGACCTAACTGGCATGCTTCTGGCCAGAAGGTTTCCCTCAGCACTTCCTGGAGCCCCTGATTCAGGCCAGGGCTGTGTTTACTGCAGTGTGTGACAGAAGTGTGGAGTCAACTTCTCAGAGCACTTCAACTCCCCCAGGCAGGTGAGATCTGGCTCTTGTCTTCTCCTTCAAGTGCAAGAGCACTGCTTTTCTGCTTTCCTTAAAAGTGCTCTCAGCCTCAGGTCTCCCAGAGCAGCTGCCTCGAGTGGCAGCTTTGTTTCCTCTGCTGTCTCTTTTGCAGCTTTCCCGCTGGAATAACTTTGTGTGCAGAGCTCTGCAAAGGCCAGCAGGGAGGGAGGGAATCCTCTCAGGGAACAAAGAGAAGCAGCACTCTGGGTTTAGGCCATACAGAGCTCTCCAAGTGCAGCGAGCACATCCCATGGTGTGGAGTTGGATGCCTCTGAAGAGCCCCTAGGAGCTGAGGTGGGGAGTTTGATGCCTCTGAAGAACCCCTACAGCAGAGGTGGGGAGGTTCCTTCATGGGCATGGTCTGGGAGCTGAGATGAGCATGGCTGCCATGGAGGAATGAAATGAGAGAGGAGATGAGGACGAAGGGGGGATGCACGGGCTTGGCATGGGCTGGTTTGGTTTCTCTCACCCTTGTGCACTGCAAGCAGAGGAGCAATGGTGCTCTGGTGCCAGACGGTGATTAGCAGTGTCCAGGGCAGAACTATCAGCACGATAGCCAGGATGTCTCGTCTCTTCGGCATCTCCAAGACTGACTGGGCCCACAGCTCCTCATTACCTGACAGTGAAAACCCCAGAGACAGAACAGCAGAGCACATGGAGAACAGAAATAAATGGGCAGGAAGGAGCAAGGACAGAGAGAGAGAACGCGAGAGAGGCAGAGAGCAGCAAGGTGACACGGCTCATGGGTCTTACCAGTGCTTACAACCCACCCATTGCAGAAGCAGGTTTGGAGGGGCCTCAGAGCCAGGAGCAGGAGGGCACCTCTGCAGGGCACTGCTGGAGCTGCCAGCAGGAAGCTCAGGGACTCATGTGGGAGGAAACCTGCAACACAGAGCAAAGGCCAGAGGGCACAGTGAAAAGTGCATGTTGTATGGCTCCATGCAGATATTTACTATGTGTATTTTGTTGTATTGATCAGTAGTGCTGTATTAACATTTTAATGTATGGTAAATTTAGTCTTGTAGTTAAAAGGTAACTTTTGTAGTTAAAATAGGAACTATGTAAGTGAGATATTTTTTTAAGAAAGGAATGAGGTACTCGCACCAGATAGTAGCCACAGGACACCTAAATCTTTCAGAGAAAGAGAATTTATTGTTCTCTTATCAGAAGAAGCTGACTTCTTCCTGCCTTGCTCAGGATCCAAGACACGGTCAGGATTCAGAGGAAGAAGCTGACACTGACCAGACAGAATCCTGTGTTTGAATGGAATTTATGCATCATGTATGAGGTGTATGAATATGCAACAGGCTGTTGCTTTTAAGGGTTAATCCTCTGTTAATGTGGGTCCTTTTTCGGGCTTATTTTGCCCAGAAAAAGGTACCCAGACTGTCCATAACACTTTGTTTCTGTTGTCTCATATTGCCCTAATCCAAATTGTCCAAATTATAATTACTCTAATTGTATTACTATTTTTATAACCATTTTATTACCATTAAACTTTTAAAATTTTAAAAACAAGTGATTGGCATTTTTCACAGGCACAGAAAGCACCAGAGCTCTCCTGAGAAGAACAAACCCCACGGAGGCAGCGAGCAGCAGCAGGGTCCCACCCCTCCAGGGAGGTGTCTCCTGCATGTCCAGGGCCTTGCTTTCCCTTTGCATCCCCTTGTCAAGCAAGTCCCTGTTGTCAGGAGAGCAAAAGCTGCTCAGAGCTGCAGTGTCTGAGCCATCCCAGCAGAACAGAACCTTCCCCTGCAGCCAGCCAAGCCCAGGGAAGGAGCAGAGACTGCCACAACCACAGCACTGCCTGACACATCAGCACAGGCTGTCACCCGCCAGATCCTTCCCCTGGCCAGGGAGAGCTCTTGGGGTGGCTGCACCTCTGCTCCTGGGCACAGAAATCCCACATTTTTCCTGATGCTTTAGGATTTCAGCTTTTCTATTTTCCATCTATTTGTAACCCTGCCGTTCTTTAGTGTAGAACTCCAAACTCCACACACAGTGGGAGCTGCTGCTTCCCCATTTGGGGCAGACACAACAATTCCTCTCCAGGCCTGGCAATCAAGGACACCTCACTGCCTCAGGCCCCAGAGATGGAAACAAAAGGGAGTTGGGGGCAGCAAACCTGGGGTCAATGACTTCATTAGCTGAAGCTGGAATTGACAGATTCACCCCCAAAATGCAAATGGACCAAACTTATAAAAGTGTGAAACCTGTGACCCATTCTCCATTTTTGAGTGGGTTTTGTCTGTCCTAAATGTACCTGAAGGCCCTTCAAGAAATATAAGCACTTTTTATTCCCTTAAGTTTGTCTGGCCTCTTCTGGCCTCTGTTTTGTACCTGAAGACCCTTCAATAAATATAACCACTTTTTAACCAAATGGACCAAACTTATAAAAGTGTGAAAACCATGACCCATTGTCCATTTTAGGATGGGTTTTGTCTGCTCTAAATGTACATGAAGCCCCTTCAATAGATAGAACTGCTTTTTATTCTCTTAATTTTGCCTGGCCTCTGTTTTTAGGTGGCCCAAGAAGGCACCAACAGGAATATTCCCAGGTTTTCACTCCCATGGCCTTTCAGGAAACTCCAGCAAAGCTCAGAGTGGCACTCAGAGCTCCCAGCTCAGCAGCTGGACAAGAAATCAGCCACTACATCAGCTGAGAGTTGTCCTTTTTGGGTGTAGCTCCTGGGGGGCTTTGTCTGCCCTAAATGTACCTGAATGCCCTTCAATAAATAGAACTGCTTTTTATTCCCTTCATTTTGTCTGCCCTAAAAGTACCCGAAGACCCTTCAATAAACAGAACTGCTTTTTAGTCTCTTAATTTTGTCTGGCCTCTGTTTTGTACCTGAAGGTCCTTCAATAAATATAACCACTTTTTATTCCCATAATTTTGCCTGTTTTAGGTAAAGGACAAAGGCATCATTCGCATCAGCACTCCCATCCTGCAGCAGCTCCACTTTCAGCTCAGGCTTCCAGCAAAGCTCAGGTTGGCTCCCTCTCAGAGGTGCTGTGTGAGTCTGGAGTCTATTAAAGTGCCACACTGGCTTAGTTTGATGCAAGACAAGCACATACAAGATTTAAGCAGGCTGTATTTCAGCCCCAAGCACAGCACTTAGCAGGGCTGCCACGCACCAGGGCAGTTTGCAAACACGGGTAGCAGTTTAGTGCTGCTGCTCCCAGCTGGGGCCACGCATTAGAGGCTGCTAAAAGGGCTGCAGTGCAGGCAGGCAGAGCCCAGGGATGCTGCAGAGGCAGCAGGATGCTCTGGGAAAAGCTCTGCTCTCGCACTCACACTGATCTGGGAGTTATCACATCCCTCCTTAATTCCCCTTGAGTCTGGCGCTGTGACCGTGCTCACAGGGGTTTTCAGATTGGGGAACAGACGAGGATCTGACTCCATGTTTCAGAAGGCTTGGTTTGTTATTTTATGATATATATTACATTAAAACTATACTAAAGGAATAGAAGAAAAGGTTTCATTAGAAGGCTAGCTAAGAATAGAAAAGAATGATAACAAAGGCTCTGTCTCAGACAGAGAGTCCGAGCCAGCTGACTGTGATTGGCCATTAATTAGAAACAAACCAACATGGGCCAATCACAGATATACCTGTTGCATTCCACAGCAGCAGATAACCATTGGTTACATTTTGTTCCTGAGGCCTCTCAGCTTCTCAGGAGGAAAAATCCTAAAAAAAGATTTTTCATAAAACTGTCTGCGACAGGTGCCACGCTGCTTGTGCAAATATTTCCCCAGAGCTGTTTTTTTCTTGGGGGTAGACATGGAGAAATCCAGGTTCAGATCCCTGATTAGCCCAAATTGGATTAAACTGAGTTTCCCTTGGCCACTGGGCTGTAGAGCCAGCCCCCAGCACTGAGCCCACTTGGAATGAAATAGCTCCAAGAACTGCCAGGTTTTTCTTCTAAATGAATCTTGCAATCAAGCAATATTAAGTGGCTGGACAGAACCTGGTTCTTCCAAATTAGTGCTTCAATCACAAAGGTATTAATTTACCAGGGAAAACAGGGCTTTGTCCTTAAAACTGTCATGTAAATGTCCCTCAACTGATGTTTCAGTGAATAATTTCTTTTCCATGCATACAAAACCCAAACTCGTAGGAAAATTCCCAGCCAACTCCAGCAAACAGCCCGTTCCCCAGTCAGAGCTCTCTCATTTGTTTTCGAAATTGGTGAAAGCAGCCTCATTCAGACAAAATAAACCAGGGAGGAAGAGGAGGAATTATTCCAGCAAGCATCAGCCTTCTGCTGCATCCCTGTCCAGCTCTTGGAGCCAGAGAATTCCTGCTGGCCTCGATCTGCCAGAGCACAGTGTCCTGAGGAAAGAGCATCATCCCTGCTGTGCCTGCATTGCTGACTGTGCCTGAACAGAGAATGAGGAGTGGTGGCACCCTTGGAATCCTCTGATGAAGCTGGAACAGGTCCCTTGAGCATCCCTGCAGGGCCTAAGGGGCAGCTGGAAAGGCTGAACACCTTACCCAGGAAAGTGCCTTCCCCAGAAATGCACCCAGGAAAGGATTCTGCTGCTGGAGAGGGGGTGGGAGGAAATAACAGCTAAAAAATCCACTCAGGGCCCATGGACAGCCCCTGGCAAGCTGCCACCATGGCTGGCATCACCAAACGCCCTGTTTGTAATGGGCACCCTCCTCCAGGCACTGTGCCTCTACTTAAATCTGCCTTTCCCCTGCCTCCTGCCCACCCAGGCTCAATCCAGCCTCATCCCACAGGACAGGCTGAGCTTGCCATGATGGCAAATGGGCCCCTTTGTGCTGGGGTGCTGCTCTGCTTCCCAGCCCCTGAGCAGTGGGGACAGCGAGCAGCTCCAGTGGTTTGTGCTTTGCTCTGATAATTTCCATTTGTCTGGGGCATTCAGCAGCTCCCTGGTCACTGAGCTGTCACTGTGGATCTCCAGCTGCCCAGGGCCAGCAGGGAGAGCTGCCAGGCCCAGGGAATGTCCCAGTGCTCCCTTCCCTGTCCCCCAGAGCTGGCTGAGCTCCCTCTGTGTCATCAGCACTCCTGGGCTGCAGATGCCACCTGGATGCAGTGGCTGCAATCAATGTCCCCAAAGGGACAGGAGCCCAGGGAGGGTCCCAGATGGTGATGGGGGTCTGGCAGGGACATGGAGCCAGAGGCTGACCCCAGTTCTGGCCACGCTCTGCACCCTGAGCTGCCCTGGGAGCACCACAGCTCTGCTCTGCAGCCTTCCCTCACTGCTGCTTCCTGAAGGGATTTGCTTTTATTGATGATCCTGCCTGAAGGACACGGTGAGAATTCCCTTTGGGCAGCTGTGAGCTCTCACAGACTCTTTTATGGAAAATCCTTTCCTTAGGATTTTTCCTCCTGAGAAGCTGAGAGGCCTCAGGAACAAAATGGAAACAATGGTTATCTGCTGCTGTGCAATGCAACAGGTGCATCTGGGATTGGTCTCATGTGGCTGTTTCTAATTAATGGGCAATCACAGTCAGCTGGCTCAGACTCTGTCCGAGACACAAGCCTTTGTTATCATTCTTTCTTTTTCTATTCTTAGCCAGCCTTCTGGTGAAATCCTTTCTTCTATTCTTTTAGTATAGTTTTAATATAATATATATCATAAAATAATAAGTCAAGCCTTCTGAAACATGGAGTCAGATCCTCGTCTGTTCCCTCATCCTCAGACCCCTGTGAACACTGTCACAGTGAGTGCTGTGAAATCTCCATCCAGAGCACTCCAAGAGTCCCTCTCCACACCCTGATGCCTCAGTGTGAGGTGACACCGGCTCTCAGTGTCACAAAGCCACGCTCCCCCCTCTCAGCACCTGCCAAAGGTGAAATCCATTTCCTCTGTGAACAACACCAGCCAGGAATTACGTGGCAGCCTGTGATTTTACACTGCTGGTGATCACAGCCCAGGACAGAGGGCTTGCCCTGAATCCCAAAATTCCCTTGTTGCCAAAGCCAGGTGATGATTTTTGTTGCTGTTTGTGGCATGAGACAAAAACTGATCTGGGAAAATGATGCTCCTCTTCAGGCATTCACTCCACCCCTTCCCCATCATAACAGCACTCTCCTTTTCTCACTGAACCTGTTTGAAACAAGACCTGCTTCATTCAGATTGTCACTTTTAAACTTCTCCTGTCTCCTCTTCCCCAGGGAAATGAAGGAGAAGGAACAGATTTAAACATCAATTAAAACAATCAAACTCTATTTTCCACTACAGAAAGTATCCTGCCTTTTTTTTTTTCACTTTTGAAAAGTGATGTGCAAGCCACAAATCACTGACTCAAAAGTAAGTGATTTTAGGGGTTAAAGTACTCCTAGAACAAAGGAGTTTTGCACGGTTTGGGGAAGAATTGGGTGCCACAAGATGAAAGAGATCCCCATCCTCCGGCAGAGGGCAATGGTGTCGAGGAATGACAACATGGAAAGGGCACTGATCTAATAAAAAAGCTTTAATAAATCCTGGAGCCACGTGTTAGTAACATGCTGGATTATTAAACACTGAAGGTTCTTTTTTTAAATCAAGTTAATTGGCATCAGCTCTGACACTTGCCATAGGAACGAGTGATTTGATCTGCAACCTTTATAGTCAGTTTTACCTTCATTCCTCCTCTGGGGCTGCTCAGCCCCAGTGTCATTAATCCTTGGTTTGCCCACACTAAAGAGAAGTGATTTAGAAAATGTTAAACTAAAGAAAGGCTTGATTTGAATTTGTACCTATACATCTTACTGGAGTAAAAACATTGTCTAGATGTGGAAAAAAAAAAAATACACCCAAAAAAATCCCCAAACAAACGTAGCAAACATTGTTTTGTTGTGCTTCAAACAAGCCAGGAAATAACAAACAGATGCTGCCAAAACCTGCAACAAAAGCTTTGCAAAGAAAATAAACACTCACACTTCAGGAGATTCTCACCAAAATCTAAAATCAGGGTTCCTTTCACTTTTGTAACAGCAGCTGGGTCAGATCCCTGCTGAAAAATGATGCTGGAGTGGCACAAGACAGAGTTGGTCCCTCTGCTCTGCCCATCTCAACCCAAAAAACTTTCTGAATTCCCATCCCAGCTCAGGCAGGTGCCTGGCAACAGAAATCAACTCCTGCCCCCTTCCCAGAGCGGGAAACTGAGGCACGGGGTGGTGACAGCCCAGCAGACACTGGGGACAAGGCTGGGTCAGGACAAGGGGCCAGGCTGGATGGGGTTGGGAACAACCTGGGACAGTGGGAGATGTCCCTGCCCATGGCAGGGAGTGGGACTGGATGAGATTGAAGTTCCTTTCAACCCAAACCAGTCTGGAATTTCGGGATTCTGGAGCAGCTCTGAGCTCCAGGTGCTCCACACTCATCCCTGCTCTTTTATCACACTGCCTGGCAGGGGATGGGCATTCCAAGCCTCTGTCTAAGATTTTTGGTATTTGGCAGAACAGGCTTGTAAAGCACAGGCTAAAAATAAAGGTAGTAATAAAAGCCTCTTGCTCGTTAATTACTCTGTAAGCCATTACTGCCTAAAAACCCCATAACTTTAATGGGGGCTATTATAAGTATAGTAGCAAAACTGTGCAGCTAATTAGTGTTTAGTTATTAAGCAGAACATAGCCAGAACTGAGTAATGAGCACACAGAATTGCTGCTTCTTGGAGGATTTAATCAGGGGTGGTGTTTTCAAGCTCAGATTCTCCCGATCCAGGGGACAAAAGGACAGAGGGTTTTCAGGTCAGCCCTCCCAGACAGCTCTGAGGGGGAATGGCCATCCCTGAGCTGATCTGTGCTGCACAAACCTTGGACTGTAAGTCAGCAAAGGGAAGGAGAATGACCAGAAATGTTTCAGGTGTCCAGGAGAATCATTCCAGCTACAGGAGACCTGGATTCATCCATGAGAATCCAAATGTTTAGCCAATGCTGCAATGGAGGTTGATGGTTTGCATCATCTCTTCACCCAGCATTTGTTATCTTCTTAAAAAAATTAAAATAATTCCTATGGCCAGAACACAGAAATAATAAATTCTTCTTTTTATGGTTTTTTTATTTGGTTGAGTTTTTTTGGTTGGTTTTTTTTTCCTTAGATTTCAGAAACCCAGAGATACTGGAAAAGCCTGGTAAGAAAGCTCAGCCTCTGGAGGCTCTTTTTTCACACAGTATTTTCTCCAGCTTTCCTTACAAACCCCTTGCCTTGGCCTACAGAACCATTCCTTGTGTTTTCCAAGCTGACACAGAAACTGAGGCACAAAATTCCCCTGACCTTGCAACAGCTGAGGCAAAACCCAACCCACCCTTCCCTTCCAGCCTGAGCCCACAAATGGGATCAAGAACACAGATTATCTCCCAGGAAAAAAAAAAAAAAAAAAAATTAACCAAGCTCCTCAGAACAACACTTAAATTTTAAAGCAAGCATGAGTAAAGTGGATCAAGGGAGCTCAACACAAGCACAATTAGCTGCTGGAATTTATTGCCACAGGATACTGAGAAGAACAAGAACTTAACAGGATTCAAAAAAGGATTAGTTGTGTATGTGAATAAACTGCATATCCAGAATTAGAATGAACCACCCACCAGTTTGGAAAACATAAAACCCCTTGAGTTTCAGAGCTTCAGCCAAATTTTAACAAGCATCAGAAACTTTCTCTTCTCCAGATTAATCCCCCCTCCGTGGTAGAATCAGGACAGGAGGTGTGGTGGCACTGCTCTTATGCTGTGACACAGTCCCAAGGTTCCACTGCTCCAACAGCAAGGTACACCTCCTGGGAAAGCCTGAAAATATTGGATTTATTGTCCTAAATGTGTTTGTTTTCCTGGACAGGCTCTCACATTACAGCGTCACCACAGTGCCCAAGTGCTGTCCAGATTTCTCCTTAAATACAGGCACTGCACTTCCTCTCCTTGCTGCTGCAAAGGGATCTTTTCCAAGGCTGGAAAAGGCAGGAATCCTTTTATTAAATGATTTTGGAAAGGGCTGAACCTGGGCTTTGCAACCTTCTTGTGCCAAGCGAAGCAGGAGCAAAAAAATGTGTCACACACACTTGGCACCAGCAGTGGTGAGGCTGCTGTGGGTCCCAGGTGCTGGCACAGCCTCACCAGGGAATGGCACCAGATTTAGGGACACTTTCTGCTTCCAGATGTGAGAAATGCTACTCACTTCCAAAAATTGGAAAGGGTTATTAAAACCTTATCAAAAATACAACAGAAGACTGAATAGAGAAAATATTACAGTGCAGGAGCAGAGGATCTTCCCCACCATGTGCTCAGCCACACAATGGAGGTTTTGCTTTTTAACCCTTCAGCTTCTCCCAAAGTTCTGTCCATCGACTCCTTCTTTGCTGTCCAGGGGTGGAAATCACTGCCTTAAATCCTTCGTGGGGGTTGCCATGGTAACAATCCCACCCTCCCAAATGTCCCAAACCCAGGGCACCCCCTGATGACAACACAAGGAGGGTAAAACATAACTACAAACCTATATAAATATATCTAGTTATAGTTATATATATAACCTATATAGTTATTATATCTAATAGTTTTAATATATATAGCTATAATATATATAGATATAATAGTTATATATAACTAATATGTAATATATATATATATTATATAAAATATATAATAAATAATAAATATAATAAATATAATACATATATAATATAAATATAATAAATATATATTTTATATAAATATTGAAATATATATTTATATAGAATATTATTATATGTATAACTATATATAATATAACTATTATAACTATAATATATAATAGTTATAATATATATAGTCTAGTTATATATAATAAATCTATAAAACTTCTCATAACATATACATAATATTTGCCTTTTAATTGTGAGGGTCAACCATGGCATTCCTCATCTATCAGACAGAGGATGCTCTGCCCTGCCAGGATTGGCAACACCAGGAAAGCTGTGCCTTGACTCAGGAGTGGGATGAGGAGGCCTCTCCTGCCCCAGTCCTCCCTGATGAAGGGCTGCACTTCTCACATGGTTTTTAAGAAGAATCTCTCCCAAAATAAAAAGCTGTTTGACTTACAGCCCACTCCCAAAATAGAAAGGCAACTGGGAGTTGCTTTGCCTTGGGAAAAGTTGGTGGATTTTTGTTAAGGTTGCTGTGGAAATGCTCCAACAATTAGCTCATTTAAGGGTTTCTCATCCAGTTCTCCTCATCTGGTGACACAGCACACCTCGAGCTGTTCCCTCTGCTCAGCCCAACCCACATCAGACACATTCCCAGGCTCTCCATTTCCACCTCTGTGCTCTGCATTGCACCGAGCGTGTGTGCACTGCTGACTCCCGTGGATCTGAAAAAGTGACATTAACAAAGGATGACCCAATTTCCACAAGATCAGGCTGAATTCCACAGCTCCATAATAGGCTTTGCATATGCTTTGTCCAAGGGGTTTGGAGGCAGGAGCTGCCACGTGACACCTCATGGGACCAGGTGGCAGGTCACAATGACCAAACCTCACTTTTCCAGAGGAAAAACCTCATCTTTCCAACCTGCAGGCCAGCAAACTGCATTTTTCCAGGATGTGCAAGGCTGAATCATCGAGCCAAATATGTCCTTTCCTTTCCTTTCCTTTCCTTTCCTTTCCTTTCCTTTCCTTTCCTTTCCTTTCCTTTCCTTTCCTTTCCTTTCCTTTCCTTTCCTTTCCTTTCCCCCTGTACCCAAGGAAGCCTAACAACCCAAACCAGCAGAACACAACAACAAAAGGAGGCAGGCTGGTGCTCACTGATGCTGGATTAAGGATTCCATCCCCTTCACCACCCCACAGCTCGTGCTGGTGATGGTTGAGAGAAGCCCCAGGCTTTTATATCCTGTGTGAATTATTGCTGGAGGATTCTGTGGGTAGCTCTGGGCTGGTGGGACACGATGGCACCAGGGAAAATTCACAAATCCAACCCTCAAACAGGAAGACCTGTGCCCAGCAAGCCACAAGGGCTCATTTTATCTCCCAATTCCCAAAATTCTCAATTGCAAACCTGGAGGTGAGACTGCTCTCCTCCCACACCCAGGGCCAGGGAGGCACAGCAGGGTGGGACACACCTGTGGCATCACCTGGCAGCAGCTCAGCAGCCCCACAGCCATCAGCACTCATTTTTAATTAAAGAGCTCTTCCCTACCCCTGGAAGAAAATAAATCCTGCTCTATTTAAAAGGTGTTATTAATAACCTGATTCGAATGTATAAAAGAAAAGGGGAGAAAGAAGCTCGCAGAGCTGTGAGCAAGTTCCCTCTCCCACTGCAGAAAGCCACCACTGAGTTCTCTAAAAAGGGAACTTTTTAGAACTAAATCATCTTAAAAAGGGATTTAGTTCTTAAAACCATGATTATTCTCCTTTCAATAGCTAACATCAAATATCTTAGAGGTGATTTTTTTTCCAAAAAAAACATGAAGGCATCCAAATTCTCCATCACTTTTAGAAAGAGCAGCAGGCAGCAGCTGCTGCAGGCACCAGTCCCTGAAGACAGAGGTGAAGCAGAAACTGCTGTGCAGGAGCTGCTGGACATTGAGCAATGTCCGGGCTGGGAGATGCTCCAGACAGGCAGGAGAGTTCCTTGCCTGGGAGCAGAGAGAGACTGCTCCTGCCTGGGGGAGGCACAGTGCTCCTGGCACTCTGGAATCCCAGCGCTGTGAATTGCCAGCCAGCATCCCCTCCCTGTTCCTCCCCACAGGTGCAGCTCAGAGCTGGGGAGAGGAGCAGAGCTGCAAGAGCTGCAAGAGTCACAAAAACTGCAAGAGCTGCAAAAACTGCAAGAGCTGCAAGAGCTGCAAGAGCTGCAAGGAGCTGCTGTGATGGTCAGAAGCACCCAGAGCAGCCACCCTGGGAATTTCAGCTGAGCAGTGTCTGGGTGTCACCCTGTTCTTCTAAAGTTCTTCTAAGCCTTCTGACGTTTACATTTTTGTAATGGAGTTTCTCACGCACTTTTCATGTAAATAGTGATAGTTTTTCATTTCTTTTTAGAGGAGGAGAGAATTGATGGACTGTTGGTTTGACCACTGTGCTTGGAGTGGTGGCAATTCATCCTCCAGTCCACGGTCACTTTTGAAAGTCTGTAAATACTGGAGTTCAGAAATAAACTGCTCTCTTTTTACCTTGGACTTCTCAGCTTGTGTGTGTGTCATTCATTTCATGTCCTATTGTGACATCTGGGTAAACTCATGTTTAAATTCCTGCCTATTCCAAACCACCTTTGCACTGCAGAGCTGCCAAGGCTCCGAGGGTAACTGCTGCACCCTGAGCCACAGTTGTCCCCTCCTGTCCCAGCAACAACAGAGCACTGCAGGAACAGATTCATGGCAGAGCAGTGACAGTCACAGTGATGCCTTAGGATTTTGGCTTTTGTATTTTTCATCTATTTGAAATTAATAATAATGATAATGATAATGATAATGATAATGATAATGATAATAATTAATAATAATAATAATAATATTATAATATATTTTCCATCTATTTGTAACCCTGCAGTTCTTTAGTGCATAACTCTAAACTCCACACTCAGTGGGAGCTGCTGCTTCCCCATTTTGGGCAGACACAACAATTCCTCTCCAGGCCTGGCAATCAAGGACACCTCACTGCCTCAGGCCCCAGAGATGGAAACAAAAGGGAGTTGGGAGCAGCAAACTTGGGGTCAATGACTTCATTAGCTGAAGCTGGAATTGGCAGATTCACCCCCAAAATGCAAATGGACCAAACTTATAGAAGTGTGAAACCTGTGACCCATTGTCCATTTTGGGTGGGTTTTGTCTGCCCAAAATGTACCTGAAGACCCTTCAATAAACATAAGCACTTTTTATTCTCATAACTTTGCCTGGTCTCTGCTTTTAGGTAGCCCAAGAAGGCACCAACAGGAATATTCCCAGCAGGTTTTCACTCCCGTGGCCTTTCAGGAAACTCCAGCAAAGCTTAGAGTGGCACTCAGAGCTCCCAGCTCAGCAGCTGGACAAGAAATCAGCCACTACATCAGCTTAGAGAGAAAATTCCCAGCTCCCATCCCTGTTAGATGGCTCTTTTAAAGGGATGAGGCTCAAATCCTGATTCCTGCTCAGTGCTAGGTGCCCAAAGAGGAGTCACTAATGGGACTGAGGAATTAACATTGATTCTTTGATGCCATAGCGTGGAAAGGGAAGTGAGGGGGGGGATTTGGCATGATTAAGCAGATGCCTAACTACAATTCAGCAGCATGCAGCACAATCAATTGGTGCTTGCAGTCCTGCAGTCCATTAGTGCAGCCACAAACCTACACACCCTGCTTGGAAGGTCATTTTTAAATGGTCTCCCGTGTGGATTTTTGCTCCCTGCCCAAATTCTGAGCCTGCTGGGCCTGCTCAAAGGAGCACACAGGGCTCCACGAGGGGCTCTCATCATCCTTTGCTCACCAGCTTTTTCCCCAGGGAACATGAACTTCTGCCTGCCTGGAAACCTTTGACATGTCAGTGATGCCTGAGGTTTTAGCTTTTATATTTCAGATTTTGTACTGCTTTAGTGTGTGGGTCTGGGTTCACATCAGGGGATGGCGAGCTCTGTGCACAGAGCCGGGAGACAAAACAATTCCTGCTCCAGCTGGGCACCAAGGACAAATGATCCAAATCTCAGCCCAAGAGCACAAACACCGTGGGCTGGAGAGAGAAAAACAAGGATGGGACTACACGGGCTAAAGCTGGAGTAGAACTGATCCAAGTGAGAGACCCTGAGAGCGGTCATGCATTTTGTGACCGTTTTGGTTCATCTTGGGTTCATTTTGGGACCATTTTGGTTCATCTTGGGTTCATTTTGGGACCATTTTGGTTCATCTTGGGTGCAGCCCTGGCTGGGCTCTTGTGCTGCCCAAGGTGCACCCATGGAGGGCTTTTAATAAATCCCTGCTTTACTCTGTAGCTCTGCCCAGCCTCTGTTCTAGGCCAGTCTGCACAGGGAATCACCAGGATAACCTGGCCCATTCCATGTGAGAGGTGTTTGGCAGGGAACCATTCCTTCTCTTCCACCAGCACAAAACCCCCTGTGCCAATCCAATAAACCCGGAGCTGTTCCAGCCCTGCCAGAGGAAATGAGATTTGGCTCTCAGAGGGAAAGGCACAGGATGAATGTTCAGCCTTGTCCAGCTTCCAACCCCAGCCGGGTTCTGACTCTGCCTTCCCTGTGGCTCAGTTATTTTGGCTCAGCTCACCTCAGCCTGCTCTGGAGGTGAGATGGAAATAGCTGCCCACTTTTGGCCAGGAATCTCGGGAGCTCAGGGGCTGAGCACAGCGATGGCACAGGCACCAATGCTGGCAGAGCCCAATCTATGGCCTGGAAAAGGTAATTTCGCCTGAATTTAGAATCACTCAAGGTCCAAGCCCATCCAGATCTTCTGAATGAGAAATGGAGGAGCCAAACTTGTGCCTTAGGATTTTAGCTTTTCTATTCTCCATCTATTTCCAATTCTGCAGTTCTTTGGTGTAGAACTCTAAACCCCACACACAGTGGGAGCTGCTGCTTCCCCATTTGGGGCAGACACAACAATTCCTCTCCAGGCCTGGCAATCAAGGACACCTCACTGCCTCAGGCCCCAGAGATGGAAACAAAAGGGAGTTGGGGGCAGCAAACTTGGGGTCAATGACTTCATTAGCTGAAGTTGGAATTGGCAGATTCACCCCTAAAATGCAAATGGACCAAACTTATAAAAGTGTGAAACCTGTGACCCATTCTCCATTTTTGGGTGGGTTTTATCTGCCCTAAATGTACCTGAACCCCTTCAATAAATAGAACTGCTTTTTATTCCCTTAATTTTGCCTGGCCTCTGTTTTTAGGTAGCCCTGAAATGGCATCAAAGCAGAAGCTGGAGACAGAATGAAGCTGAGAATTGCACACCTCATAACTCAGTGAGCACAAGGTTGTCACAGGAAGAAAAGCATCCCCAAGTGCCACTCCCCAGCCCCTGCCCTTCCCACGAGCATCCTCAGCCCTTGGAAAAGCCTGTCCTGCTTGGCCAAGCACCATCCTGCTACCAAATACTCCCCCAGAGAGTCTGAGCAGCAGGGAACTCTGATCTACAGGTGGCTGAGGACACACTGCCCTCACCTGGCACAGCCTGAGCTGCCTGAGGGACACCCACATGTTGGGGTGTGGTGGGGGTACCCCGGACGAGGTGAGAGATGAGAATTTGGCTCTAAGTTCTCAGAAGGCTGATATATATTTATATATATATATATAAAATATATATATAATATATATATATAATATATATATTATATATATTATATTATATTATATTATATAATATTATATATTATATTATATTATATTATATTATATTATATATATATATTATTATATATATTATATTATATGTTATATGTTATATTATATGTTATGCTATATTATATTATTTATTTTACATTATATTATATTACATTATATTATATGAAAATGTTATACTAAAACTATACTAAAGAAAGAGAAAGGAGACATCAGAAGGCTGAACAAGAATGAATAATAAAAACTTGTGACTGACCAGAGTCTGACACAGCTGGCTGTGATTGATCATTAATAAAAACAATTCACATGCTAAGTAAACAATTCCCTAAATCACATTCCAGAGGAGCAGAACATGGAGAATCTGAGGCTTCTCATCTTCCCAGGAGAAGCAATCCTGGCAAAGGGATTTTTCATAGAATATCACAGTAACACCCAGACTCCCCTGCAGGCTTTGCTTGCAAGGTGAGGTGCCAGATGAGCCCTTGGGGAGCTCTGAGGAGCTGGGGGGGTTTGTAAGGGCTGCTCTAAGAATATTGTAATCATGCAGTAATTATGGCACATCTCAAATCAACCAGGCAAATCACAGCGTTATTATTATTACCACTGTCACCAGCCCTGCCTGGCTGCTGCCCAAGGAGGGAGCAGGGCTAA
This sequence comes from Diglossa brunneiventris, assembly GCA_019023105.1. Lineage (NCBI taxonomy): Eukaryota > Metazoa > Chordata > Aves > Passeriformes > Thraupidae > Diglossa > Diglossa brunneiventris. The sequence goes on from CM032376.1 coordinate 8,695,542, forward strand.
GGGAACATCCACAGAGCTCCAGCTCGCTCCCTTCAGGCCTGCCCAACCCACACCCCACCACCCTGGCATGTCCCTCCTTCCTAGGACCACGTCTGTTCTTCCCTCAGCTGCATCTCAAGGTACCACACGTAATTAGTCAGGTTGATTTTACCTTTTTTTTTTTTTTTTAATGAAACAACTTCAAGCACAAGAGCAGCCCTTGTGATTTGATTGGAGCTGTCAGTCTTTCAAATGTCATTCCTATAGATGACTAATCTTTAAAAACATGAGTTACTAAACTCATTGACTCAGTTGATAATGAGCCAGAGCAGAAATGATGGTTGAGACAGAGAGGGAGGAAGCAGAGCTGCATGGGCTCTGGGGTGCTGCATGGGGCCACTCTGCAGCTCCAGGGACTGGGGCTCCCTGGGAAATGCAGGCTATGGAAATAGGGATCTGGCACATCAGGGAGGACATCTGGCCACTCCTGGTCCTCCCAGTTGCTGTCATGCTGACAAAAAAGAGGATTTTCTGTCTCAGCCTCTCTGAGTGTGCTGGTTCTCAGCACAGAGTGAAGCCATTGATTCCCATCCTGCCTCTGGAACAGGATTCCCTGCACTCCCTGACCCCCTTTTCCCACATCCCCCCAGTGTAGCACAGCTTTGGGAAGCACCCCAAGCTTTACAAGCTGCAAGTGTCCCACAGCAGGAGCAGCAGAGGGGGCACAGGCTGATCCCATCCCACTTTGGGATTCTTCCCCACTCCACAGGCTGATCCCATCCCACATTGGGATTGTTCCCCACACCACAGGCTGATCCCATCCCACACTGGGATTGTTCCCCACTCCACAGGCTCTGTGCCCAGCCTGGCTCCCAGCCCTGCAGAGCTCCCACCCTGCTCTGCCCTGGGATAACCCAGTACAGAGATAACCCAGATCCCACCGTGGTCTGTACTGGGATAACCCAGGCTCTCAGGTGAGTTATTTATTAACTCTGAGCCTCTCGCCTTTAGAGCCTTCTGGAACGAGACAAACAGGGCAGAAACAGTGCTGGCAGCATTTTCAGGAGACAAATGGGTGGAAGGAAGGAGGTGCAGGTGTGGGGTGACAGCTTCAGGAGATTGCCACCAATCCTTTGCCACCAGTGGCTTCACAGCTGTCACATTTCCCAAAGCCAAGGGAAATGGCAGGAACAGGGACTCTGTCCCAGTGGCAGGGACAGAACTCAGGTCCCCCTGCTCCCCTCCCACACGTGTCCTGCCAGTGCAAAACCCCCAAAACTGGGACAGACTTGTGGTCTGCAGCATTTCCCTGAGCCCAGCACCTGACAGCAATTCCTGCATCCTCTCAATGCCACAGCCTCCACAAAGGGCAGAAATTGGCAGCTCCCCCTCCTCCCCTCCTTTGGGCTTTATTTACCTTTTATTGCCATTTTTCCTCTTTCCTGAGGCCAGCCTGCCAGGCTGGAGGCAGAGACACAATTTCCACCTGCAGGATCCAGGCAGATCCCCTTTGCTGCTGGGGATTCATCTCACAGTGGGTTTATTCACAGCTCTGCCTGCCAGGCTCCTTCCCTGTGCTCCTCTCTGAACTCTGGCTGCTCGCACTTGGGAGAATTTCAGAGTTAAAGGAACTAATAACTTAGAACAACTAACTCCAAGGGAGATGAGGCTTCAAACTGGGCCACCCAGGAGTGAGCTGAGCTCTCAGAGTTGTCCTTTTCCACACAGCTTCCAACCTCTCTTTCCAATACTCCCCATTTCAGCACTAGTAATTTTTCGTCCCTGCTAAACATCATGTCAGGACTGATGCTCCTTGATGTGACAAACACAAGACAACACTTCCAAAACCTCACAGAAGGTCACTCCAGGAGCTGCACGCTCTGGGAAGATGAATATGTCCGAGTCATGCCTGCTGAATGTGACACTATTATAAGAAAGACACTGGCAGAATTATTCATCAGCAGTGTGTGTGTGGCTCCAAACTCCTTAACCAGCTGCTGTCCATCCAAGTGGATCAGAGCCCAGCTGAACAAACCCTGGGCTGTCCCTAGCAGCCCACACCACCCAGAGCAGCCTCTCCTGGAGCTCTGCAGCCTCCTCAGGAGCCAGGCATGGCAGGAGGGAAGGAACATTCCTGCATCCCAGGCTGCAGGGAGCAGGCAGACAGTGCCACAAAGTGCCTGGCAGCCTCTCAAAGGTGGCAGCCTTGTGCCAGATTATCCTTCCCTCTCTCCCAAATTAGAAGCAGAGCGTGCCACTAGAAAGTCAGGTGCAAGCTGTCTCTCAAGGAAGAGAGAGGCTGCCTCTCACAGCATCCTGCTGGTCTGAGCACAGCCAGGAACTCCCAAAAATCCTCACAGCTCTCAGCTCCAGCATCTGGGCTCTCCCAAACCTGCCCAGGTCAGGAATGTCCTGAGCTGCAGCATCAACTGTGCTGGGATTTATTCACAGCACCTGTGATTTAAACATGGTTCTCCTGCCATGGACACAGCCAAGGAAGCCCCTCTTGGAGCCAGAGAAATGGCAAATATTCACAAATATTTGCAAATATTTTTAAAATAAAAAATTAAATAATAAATTCGAATTTTTAAAATTTGGCAAATTACAAATACTCACCTTCCCCAGCCCCAGAGCCCAAGCTCTGGGGCAGTGCTGTATTGCACTAATAATATATAATACATATATATAGTATGGATTATATAATACATACATAATGTAATATTATATATTATAATATTATATAATACATATATAAAGTAATACATATATGTAATACATATAATAATGCATATTATATATGTATTATTAATATAATACATATGTAATACATATATGTGTGTACATATATAATGTATATTATATACAATATTATATACTCTCTATATAAAATATATATTTATATATAATATATAATATTTATTTATCTTTTTATATATTAATTTTATATTTAAAGATATATTGTATATTTTAAATATTAATTTATATATATATATATATAATTATAATGCATATATATATAATTATAGAATATAATAGATAAACATATATACAATATATATACACTATAGAATATATTTTTATATAAATACACACTTATATACTGCTGCTGACTGCAGAGGACACAAAAACACCAGCCAAGCCCCCTCTCTGCCTCAGTCACACCCATTCACACCCAAACACCCCCTCTGCCCCTTTTCCAGCCCCCAGCTCAGCTCAGCCCCATCCCTGTGCCTCCCTCCCTCCTCCAGGCATCCAGCCCCCTCCCAGCCCTGCCTCTCAGCAGCCATCACGTGCATCTATTATTCAGGAGAAATATCAAGTTATTCATGAGCCAAACCAGTCTCCAGGTACTGCACCCAGCCTGACAAAATCCCTTCTGCTGGCTGCTCCCTCCCAGCCTGAGCTCAGGGAGAGGAGAGGGGATCTGCTCTGGCTTGGATCCCTCATTTTGGGGGGATTTATGGTTATTCTGTGAGGGACAGGAGGAGCAGCCCTGCCAGCCTCCCGCTCACCACTGCCCAATGTCCCTCAGGGTCCCTCAGCTCCTGCCCACTCCCCAAATGTGGGACCTCTGCTGCTCAGTGACCCAAGAAAAGTTCAAAAGTCTCTTTTCCCAGCCTGGTGCTTGAAGAAAGAGTCAGGGCTCTTCATTTCTCAGTCTCAAGGTTGTTTATTGTTTCTTATCTATAAAATTCTTTCTCCTGTCCAGCTGAGGTCCATTCAGCAGGACAGTCCAGGCACTCTGCCTGCCCCTGGGGCAGTGTTGTGTCTTTATACTAAAAACTCCATGTACAATGTTTACAATAACTTCCCAATACCTATCACCTATGTTAGACAGTGAGCTTCTGCTCTAAACCAATCCCAAAGTGCCACCATCACAGCAGAAGATGGAGGCCAAGAAGAAGAAGAAGGAGAAAGGCTGGACACACCCAGATCCCTCCATCTTGCCCCCTGAATTCTCTGTTCTAAAAACCCCAAAATCTACTTTTCCACCCCATGATAAATTCACTATCATTCTACTTAATTTGTCACTGCTTGCTGATCTTCATCTAAGGTTGGTAACTTGCTCCATGGGTCATAATCAAACCCACAGGGACATTCTGGGCTCTGTGCCAGGGTCTCTGAGCCCCCTGGCAGGGTCTGGGCTGCTCAGGACAGCCAGAGGGATGTTCTGGGTCCCCACACCCAAAGTCCAGCCTGGCCCCTGGGCTGCACTGACAGCTCCCCACAGGCACAGAGGGCACAGAGGGCATGGCAGGGACTCTGATCACAGAGCAGGGGACACCCAGCCCCAGGTCCACAGAGCAGCTCCTGCTTCCCTCCATCCAGGTGTGGTGGTGAGGATTCACCCCAGCTGATCCTGCCCTGGGTTGGTCAATCAGTGCCAAGCTGTGTTAGGACTCTGGAAAGAGTCACGAGTTCTTATCACTATTCTTTCTAGCCTTCTGTCTGTATCCTGTCTGTATTCTTTAGTATAGTTTATTTTAGTATTCTTTTACATAATATAATATCATAAAATAATAAATTAGCCTTCTGAGAACATGGAGTCAGATTCATCATTCCTGCCTTCATCTGGGTGTTGGAATGTTGGGGGTCACAAAACAGATGATGCACTTTGGACCTGGTTAACATCAGAGATTTGATAACAGCATGCCTTGGCAAAAGCAAATGGAACTTTGAAAATTAGACCTGGATTGCAAGAAGATTCAATCAGACAGGTTTACCAGAAAAAGAAAATCCCATTAAACTCTGCAAGCAAGAGATGTTGTTCTATGCATAAGTTTGTATATGTGATTTTAACCTAACCATTGCAGTACACATTACCAGTCTCCCTAAATAATAAATAAGTGTTTGTATCCCACAACAAATCAGATTCTGATCACCAAGTCAGTCTCCCCATCTCTGTCCATCACCAGCATCTGGGGGACCCAGCAAACACCAGACCCACCCTCTGTCCCACTGACCCCCTCCAGCAGCCCCACTCCCTCACAGCAGCACACCAGAGCATCTCAGGCCCTGCTTGGGGCCACCAGGACAAGAATCTGGACCATGCAAACCCCAACTCATCCCAAGTGAGATCCCTGTCCCCCTGATGGTGACAGGAGTGCTCCTCTTTATTCACTGAGAGCCCGAGCGGGCCCCAAATCACGCTGGCATTATGTTATGATAATGCTGGAAGTATTATAAATGCTCTGTGTGCCAGACAAATCCTGGAGCAGGCTTCCAAATCCCCTCCAAATCCCCTCTTGTGTCTCTACATTCATCCATTCATGAAATGCAGAGCACAGCCTCAGCATCCCTCCTTCTTCTCTGGGCTCTTTCCAGCTCAATGGAAGGTGAGGCAGACTCGGGGTGTTTCTTCTGGAGTAGCCTTTTTTTTTGGTTTTGTTTCTTTTTTTTGGTTTTGTTTCTTTTTTTTTGGTTTTGTTCTTTTTTTTGTTTTGTTTTGTTTCTTTTTTTTGTTTGGTTTGGTTTTTGGTTTTTTTTGTTTGTTTGTTTGGTTATTGTCTTTTGGTTTTTGTTTTTGTTATGTTTTAATTTTTGGGGTTTTTTTTTGTTTGTTTTTTGGTTTTTTTTTTTTTTTTTGCCTTTCAGGTGCCAAAGCAACCTGCAGGGCACTTAGGAATGACGTCCAGTAAGTTTGGTTTGGTTTTTGTGTTTTTTTTTTTTTTTCCCTTGTTTTTTGGTTTGGTTTGGTTTTGTTTTTTTTTCTTTTTTTTTTTTGGTTTTTGGTTTTTTTTTTTTTGTTTTTGTTTTTGTTTGTTTGTTATTTTTATTTTTTGCCTTTCATCTGCAGAGGAACCTGCAGAGCATTTAGGAATGATGTCCAGCAAGGCAACTGAGACAAATCCCATGGCTCTGTGTCCTGTCAGAGAGTGAAGTGTGCCTCATTCTCCTGCTCCCTGCAGGGCCACAGGAGCAGGGAGGTCCCCTCAGCAGAGCTGCCTGTCTTTATTCTCTTTGCAAACAACAATTTGGTCTATTTTAGGGAAATTCCTTTAGATCAGATGAGCTTCACCCTGGAAATTCCTATTTTTCTTTACGGCTGAACCTACCTGAGTCAACACCCCAACCTTCAGAACACTGAAGCAAAGGGTTCCCCACCTTTTGGAGGTGAGCAGGCTTTTCCTTCTGAGCCACAGCTTTCAATTCCCTCTCCACTGCTCTTCAAGAACAGCACAAAAATCCCTAGAGAGAAGCTTAGCTCTTGTCCTGGCTTTAGGAAAACAGCTCAGCTGCAGGCAGGAGGGGGATCTCGAGCATTTCCTATTTATTCTGCTGTCACAGGCAGGCATATCGTGTTGTGTTGGCCATGGCTCACAGGGAGAGCAGAGCTGGAGGGATTTCAGAGGCACCACTGCAGCTGGGAAATGGCTTCAAGGCTCTGTGGTACCCGGGCAGGGCAGGAACAGAGTGAGGACAAGTGCACAGGGCTGTGCAGGGGGAAGGAACTCACTTCCAGCATGGAAAAATGGCTGTGGAATTGTGCTCCAAAGTGTATTCCTGCCCAGAACTATGCAGGGGGAAGGAACTCCCTTCCAGAATGGAAAAAATGGGTGTGGAATTGTGCTCCAAGGTGTATTCCTGCTCAGAACTATGCAGAATGAAAGAACTCACTTCCAGCATGGAAAAATGGCTGTGGAATTATGCTCCAAAGGGTATTCCTGCCCAGAACTATGCAGGGGGAAGGAACTCCCTTCCAGAATGGAAAAAATGGGTGTGGAATTGTGCTCTAAGGTGTATTCCTGCTCAGAACTATGCAGAATGAAAGAACTCACTTCCAGCATGGAAAAATGGCTCTGGAATTATGCTCCAAAGTGTATTCCTGCCCAGAACTGTGCAGGGGGAAGGAACTCACTTCCAGCATGGAAAAATGGGTGTGGAATCGTGCTCCAAGGTGTTTTATTGTTCAGAACAGAGGGAAGGAACTCACTTCCAGCATGGAAAAATGGGTGTGGAGGTGTGCTGCAAGGTGCATTCCTGTCCAGAACACTGCAGAATGAAAGAACTCACTTCCAGGATGGAAAAATGGCTGTGGAATTATGCTCCAAAAGTGTATTCCTGCCCAGAACTATGCAGGGGGAAGGAACTCACTTCCAGCATGGAAAAATGGGTGTGGAAGTGTGCTGCAAGGTGCATTCCTGCTCAGAACTGTGCAGAATGAAAGAACTCACTTCCAGCATGGAAAAAGGGCTGTGGGAGTGTGCTCTAAGGCATTCTACTATTCAGAACTGTGCAGGGGGAAGGAACTCACTTCCAGAATGGAAAAAAATGGGTGTGGAAGTGTGCTTTAAGGTGTTTTACTGCCCAGAACTGTGCAGGGGGAAGGAACTCACTTCCAGGATGGAAAAATGGGTGTGGAATTGTGTTCTAAGGCGTTTTACTGCCCAGGAATAATTTTCTGAGCCTGTGAACAAAGTCTTTTGGGAAGTGACACTTGGTACAACCAAAAACCCACAGAGGGAGAGGGATAAGGGTAGGAGGAGTGCTGAAGTGCCTAAATTTCTAGGACAGAGCACTGAGAGAGCAGGATGAGCTCCCCAGCACTGGGAATTCTTTGCCCACTCTGTCATTCCCTGGGGATGTGGAGTTCCCAGCACAGCTGGAGCAGATGTATTCCACAGTGACTCACACCCTGTGGTGCTGCCAGCACTTGAGGCTGCTCCTTGGGTCTCCAGCAGGAGATGGAGATTAATTATGGGCCCCAGCCCATGGTCTCTGCTCAGCAAATCCCTCCTCAGCTCCTGGAGGTGATCCCAGCCCTGATGTTCAACCCAAACACAAAACATCAAGGGATGCAGGAGGAAAGGGGAGAGTCCATCCTCAGCCTTCAGCCCTCCTGGCATGGGTCACTCCTCCTGCCACCACAGCAGCAAAGCACGGGCAGGTGGCTGATCCAGGATCTCCTCAGGCAGAACAGGAGCAGACAACACATCCCAGAGAAAAAGGACCCACAGAGGCACCTTCCAAGGCCATGGATCCCAGGAGAAGCTTTGCCTTGGGGTGGGTTGAAGCTCCTGCCTCAGGTTTTGGATTTTCTATTTTTCAGACTCTGTGTAGCTTTAGTGTTTGGGTCTGGGTTCACATGAGGGGATGGTGAGCTCTGTGCACAGAGCAGGGAGACAAAACAATTCCTGCTCCAGCTGGGCACCAAGGACAAATGATCCAAATCTCAGCCCAAGAGCACAAACACCGTGGGCTGGAGAGAGAAAAACAAGCAGGGTGGGACTGCATGGGCTAAAGCTGGAATGGGACAATGAACTGCAAGATGCAAATGGAGCAGAACTGATCAAAGGGAGAGACCCCGGGAGCGGTCGTGTATTTTTGGGACCATTTTGGTTCATCTTGGGTTCATTTTGTGACCATTTTGGTTCATCTTGGGTGCAGCCCTGGCTGGGCTGTTGTGCTGCCCAAGGTGGATCCTTTGAGGCCTTTCAATAAATCCCTGCTTTATTCTGTAACTCTGCCCAGCCTCTGTTCTAGCTCAGCCTGCACAAGGCATCAGTTTCTGGCGACCACAGCAGGACACAAGACATCAAAGCCCCACCAAATGCTCCTCCAGCTAAACACACCTTAGAGCTGCAGCCCACTGAACTTTTCAAGGCAGGAAATGAAGGCCTGCAGGGTGAGGAAGCCACTGAGGGCATGGCCACAGAGGAAGATGCTGACCAAGGCTTGCTGCATCCCCAGAGGTCGGGGTCTTGCTGAAAAGCAGCCCTGGAATTCAGGCAGCCTCTGGCAGTGCTCATCCCTGACACAGAAAATGCACAGAAATGCAAGAAAGGACCAGCTCCTGTCCTCCCCTGGATTCAGATCTGCCCACTGGGTTTTGTTGGGGGAACTAAAAATTGCTTTTTTTGCACAACTTTTTTTTTTTTTTTTTTCTTTTTGAGCCAGTAGAAATAGAACAAGGGCAAGAGAGAGCAAAATCATCTCAAAAGGCAAGTCTGCAAAACCCACTGAAAAATGAAATGAACATTTGCCCCGGTGTCCCTTTTTAAGACAGTTCTTGTCATTTTGCAAGGCTTGTGCTGTAGCAACAGGAGAGGCTGGAAGGGATTGAAGGGGCAGATGCCCTGTTTTGGGTTCAGAAAGCAGCATTTTGGGAACAGCCAGCTTTGGCCAAGGAGGGAGTGTGTGCTCACACTTTGGTCCTGGAAGGATTCTTGGTGAGCTTAGGCCAGCTGTCCCTGAGGATTGCCAGGAGGATGCAGCAAGGCTGAGGATGCTGAAACCCCACCAGCCCTGCACTCTGGGGCCACTCAGAGCTCTCCTCGCCTCCAGAGGTGCACAGCTGCAGAGAAACCCCAGAAAGATGCACCACAAACAGGCAGGAAGAGGAGATCCAGCATCCCTGAGCTTGGCTGGACTCTGGAGGCACTGCCCTGATGGGGACAAAGGCACCACAAACAGGCAGGGAAGAGGAAATCCAGCATCCCTGAGCTTGGCTGGGCTCTGGAGGCACTGCCCTGATGGGGATAAAGGCACTGTGACAGCTGTGACACAGACAGGGTGACAGCCCCTGCCTGGCTTGGGGCACTTTGGTCACTCTGAGCCACCCTGGTGAGTCAGGAAACTTTGGGAAGCCAGGTGGAAAAGCTCTGCCCCTCTCCTCCTGGGAACTCCTGTACTGAGGGAGACCCTCATGGAGACCCTTTGGCTTTTCTGTCCCAGAGAAGCAGAACATGAGGCTTGTGTCCCCTGTTCTGCATCCTGCTGGGTCAGCCAGCTCCCACTGGAGCTGTCAGGGCACTGCTGGGATCCCCCCAGCATTTCCCCCAGGAATGCCCATGGAGGGGGGCAGGAAGGGATTTGAAATCCAGGAATTGGAATTCAAATCCCTTTGGAATGGGAATGTACCCAGAGCCAACATCACTGACTGCACGTTTCTTCCTCTGCCTTCCCCATGCCCATAAATATTCAAACAGGAAAATAAAATTATTGATCAGCTGCCCTCCCATTATAGCAACAGCCACTGTCCTGCTGGCTTTGACCATTTCCAAAGCCCCTACCACAGAATTAACGCTCCTGGGAGAAATATTCTTCCTAATTCTTGAATTCCTTCACCAGAACATCATCTACATTCCTCGAGGCTGGCACAGACACCAGAGTTTGGAGTTTCACACAGAAAGAAGATATTTTCCCCACTGTTTCCCCTGTGCCTCCATTTTCCTCTCCACACCCTTTCAGTCCCATCTCTGCCAGGTAAGCCAAGAAATCCCAGCCCTTGTGGCCTTCCAGCCAAATCCTGGTGAATCCACTCACTCAGGCGGATGCTCAGGGACACTAAAAAATCCAAGTGTGTGCAGAGCAGTGCAAGAGACTCCAGAGTCTCTGCCAGTGCCTCACATTGGGCCACAAACTCCCTGAATGTTCCTGCATTACTGTTCCTGCATATCCAGGCTCTTACAGGGACTGGTGGCACGCTGGGGCTCAGGATGTGTTCGCACCAGTGGGGACTTCTGGGACACGTCGTTATTTCAGTAATCAAAGCAAACGCTTCCTAACCCCGTGCCAGGAGCCATCAAGCAGCCTCTGGAGGCAAGGGGAGGAAGGGAATGGGAGCAAATGGATGTGACAGCAGCAGGATCCTGCCCGAGGTCGTGAGGGATGGCCAGGCAGGAGCTCTGCTCGCTGGGAATAACTGGGGAGGGTCTCCACAGCTGCGAACATCGGGCTCTCCTCGGGGCTTTCCCACACATCTGGCTAAAGGCACCTCCCAGCCCTGTTTGAAGTTGTGCTGTCTGCTCTGACTGAGAGAAATTCGGAGTTTCACGGTCAGAGACCCAGGAACCGAGTCAGAGAGAGGCCCAGCAGGGAGAGGAAAGCATCATTTGTGGGCAGCTTCCTTGATCAGCCCTGACTTTCTCCCTCACAACCACTGGTTCTCATCCACTCCCACTCCACACCACAACACAGACACCCCTCCTCAGACGGCAAAGCCTTGCTCAGCCATCTCCTCTTCCCCCAGAAAAACACAGCACTTGGGAAGCTTTTCCCTTTGAGCAGCCTCAAAGTTGGCTCTCGGCACTGCTGGCACGATTGAATGCAATCTCAGCTCCCCCTCCTCCCGCATCCCATCCCTCTCCGGTGCGAAGAAAAGGCAGAGGATGACCAAGGGAGGGGAACAGCAACTCCGGGTGGCCTCTCACCTCCCTCCCCTAATTGTGCACGGATGCTCGGGAGGATGCAGAGCCACTGAGGTCCCCGAGAGCCCGAGGGACCCCGGGGCAGCGCAGGGTCGGGAGGGCGATGCTGGGAGCTCCTGGAGCGATCCCCGGGGAAAGCAGCTCGGCGTCCTCAGGCAAGGGGGGCAAAGTGAATCTCCAGCACCGCAGCCCCCCGGACCCGCTCTGCGTCCTCTCACTGCGCTGGGAGGGGAGGGAAAAACCGCTCCGAGCATCTCCTGCTCCCTCCCGTGCCCTGCCCGCTGCATCCACACACCCTGGGCATAGAGGATGCGTGTCCTGCTCAGCCATGCAGCCGGAGGAGGCAGACAGAGTTACCTTGTTAGCACAGCCGGAGCCGCCTTCTGTCTCCATCGCGGCCGGGAAGCTGCTCCCATTCATGCTCTAATCCCTGCGAACAGAGGCACGATTCAAAGCGGCTCCTCGCCCATCCAGCAACCTCCGCCTCCTTCTCTCCCCCCTTTCCGCCTCGTTTGTTGCGTCCGGCTTTGTGGTGCTTTTCTCGCTTTGTTTAGGTTTTTTTTTTTTTTTAATGTTTTCTTTCTTAATCCAGGCAGCAAGCACGGCGCTGCTTCATCGCATCCCTGCCCGCGTTTCCCTCGGCCAGGAGCAGCCTCGGGGAGCTCCTCGCTGTGCTCCGGCTCGCAGCTCTGCCTTCTGCAGCCTGGCGTTCGGGGGAGAAAGAGAGCGAGCAAACAGGGAGGAGGAGGAGGAGAAGGAGGAGGAGGAGGAGGAGGAGGAAGAGGAGGAGGAGGAGGCCAGCGGGATGCGGGAGGAAGGAGGCAGAGCGTGGCTGCTTTGTATCCAGAGCAGCGCCGGCAGGCTCTGGCTGCCAGAGGAGGGGATGCTCGGGGAATGGTCTGTACCAATCGATCCCGCTCCGGCAGGGGCACCGCTCCCTGCGGCAGCGGCGGCCACAGCCGGGAAAGGGCCCCGGGAGGAATTGGATCTGCTCTGCTCACCCTGAACACAGCCCGAGCTGCGGCCGCGGGACCGGGGAGAGAGGGGATGGGGTGGGATAATGGGATAATGAGATAATGGGATAATGGGATGGGATGGGATCCATGGGATGGGATCCATGGGATGGGATCCATGGGATGGGATATGGGATGGCATGGCATGGCATGGGGATGGAGAGGCTCTGGTTGGCAAGGAGGCTCAGCATTGCTCAGAGGAAGCTCAGAAGGTGACCATGTGTTGGATGCAACACAAAGCTCCCCTCCAGCCCCCAGGATGGCAGGCAGAGCTCAGCTCCACTTCCAGCTCTTCAGAGGAGCCCCCTCAGCTCGTCTCTGCCCGTGCCCCTGCTGGTGGCTAACAGCTGAGTCCAGCCAGGCTTTGGGAGCAGTGGGCAGCCCTCCTTGCACCTCATCCCACTGCCCTTCCCTGCAGCACCAGCCTTCCCACAGCCCCGCTCAGACATCCCCACCCAGACACTGAGTACCCCCATGTCCCTCCTGGGCACTGCCCAAGGGTCCTGGCACTGGACAAAGGGCAGCAGGAGCATTTTCCCATGGGAAGGAGGCTCTGGATGTGCCTAGGGCTGCCCTTGAGCTGTGACATCTGCATCCAGCCCAGCAGGCACACAGGACCTGTGTGAGACCTTTATCCATGCACAGAACCACAAGGATGTTCCCTTCCTCCTTGGGGATTACTCGGAGGAGGCAGGGCTTGAGGGGACAGGGAGAGCAAAGGTCTCATCTCCTGATCCTGCCCTTTAGTAGCTGACCCTGCTCAGCAGCAGATCTCTCCCAGCTGGCTGAACACCACAGTGAGTGTGTCTCTGAATGCCATCTGGGCAGTTTAACCTGAGCCAAAAGTCACTGCTGAGCTTGGGGGTGAGGCACCTTTCACCTGCCCTGAGCTGCTTCCAACCACATCAATCCTCTCCAAGTACCCCCATTTATCTCTCCCTGTTCCACCGTGGACGTGCACAGATCCACAGATCCTCCCCTGCTGCTCCCTCTCTGTAAGGTTACAGTGCCATGGAAACCTGTAGGTATAGACAGATTTACTTATGCTTTACCAAAAAAGGAAGAACAAAGTAAAAAAAAACAAAAACCAAAACCCATCATTCTGGTGACTGGGGGAAGCTGGAGTACACAGGGATCTGGGATCTACAGCATGGAGCAACCTCAGGGATCTTCACCAGGGGATTCCCACCATTTTCACTGGAACTTTTGGTTTTGAACCAACAGCATTCAGACTTCAGCTTTCACTTGTGCATCTCCGGGGGATGCAGAGATTTCTGCTGAGAAGTTTGGAAATCCAAATGTCACCCACAAAGGATCAGGCCCACTGACAAAGCTGCAGCATCAGAGGCACAGGGATTTCCACACTCCTTATTCCTGCAGTGGGGCAAACTGGAGGGGCTCCACACCCCTGCCTCAGGTGGAAATGAGCTTTGCTGGACAAAGCAGGGAGATGATGCCTCCAGATGAAGGTGATGCTGGAAGGAAGGAGCTTTGAGCAGCCTCTCCCTGCAAGCTGCACCTACTCTGTGGAAGAACAGGATGAACAAGGACTGCCAGCCCAGAGTCCTTCATGCACAGCCAGGCAGCTCCTGCTCAGCCACCCCCTCTGCAAAACACAGCAGCTCCTGCAATCAAAGGGAAACGTGGCCTTTTTTTGTCCTTGGTCTCATTTTCTGCAAGGTACCTAGGGAGAGATCAGCTCCAAAGACTCCTTGCCTGGGAATTTTGTGCCAGCTCAGCTAGTACTAAGGGTTTCACTGAGCTCCATGTCTATTAAAAATGCATAATGTCCACTTATATCAAAAGAGCGGATTCAGACCCAGTGCTTTTCCAGCTTGTCCCAGGCTGTTATGGCAAGCTGGAGATGGATAGGAGGGATCTGTCCCTTGAGGCCCATATCAGAATGAGAAAAGGGCAAATTCAGTGAATATTTCAGGAAAAAAAAAAAAAAGAAAAAGAGAAGAGGCATAAAAATGCTCCTGCCACAAAACCTAAACACATCAAAATTCAGGGGGGAGGGGAAGGAGATGTGCTACACCTGAGATTTATAAAATTATGGGTGAGCAGTAACATTTCAGGCTGAGCCCTGCATCAGAGCCTCAGAAGACTCACAAAGGTGGAAAGCATTGGGAAAAGTATCCAGGAAGCTCAGGAGGGACACAGAGAGGCATTGCTTCATCCCTGTGGACAAACATCCCAGCGTGACGCACCCAGAGCTGCTTCTGGTGATCGGAGCAGCAGAACAACCATGCAAAAACACTGCCCTGACATTTCCCAAGGTTGTCCCTTTGAACCTTCACATATCCACTTGTCTGTACCCTGCATGGGGCTGTGCCACACTCCCCTGGGCCAAATTCCAGGAGAGGGAATGGGAGGAGAGGCTCAGGCAGTCCCGCAGGATCCTGGGATCAAGGGGGGAAACCTTTGCCTGGACCCAGGAGCTTCAGGGAGGATGTGAATCTAGAAGAGGCAGCATAGCTGTTGACAGCAGTGTGTATAAACAGAGCAGCATTTCCCTGCTCCCTCCCCCTTCTTATTATAGCACAGAACACCCCGAGTAAAACACATACACACAACAATCCACTATAAAAGGAAAACAAAGCCCGGAGCGTGAGCGCGCACACGCAAACACAGAGACACTGCTGGAGAGCACAGCACACATCCAATACCTTAAATGTCATTTTTTTAAATATTAATGCTGTGCTTCCGGCTAGGTTTATGTAAGGTTTGTTTCCACAGGGCTGGAGGCACGTGCAAACCTAAAGGAGACGCTCCCAGCCCCACACCCTGTGCTGCTCCAGCCCTCCTGGGGCTCAGGACTCAGTCCTTGACCCTGCTCTGTCTTGCTCTTCCCAACTCCACAGCCAGGCAGCAGCAGGGCCAGGGCAGGCTCGCTCCCTCCAGGCTTTTTTCCTGTGAGGAAGCAGAGCTGCAGCTCCCTGTTCTCCTCTCCCTGTGTTTGCCATCTGGCAGTGCTGGGAGCATCCATGCTCAGAGCCAGGCAGGGACAGGAGTGGTGCCTCTCTCCAGTGAACAACCAGCTCATCAGGCAGGGCTGTGAGGGGCAAAGGGACAGCACCAGGGCCAGTCCTCAGTAAATAGCAGGGTATGTGTCTTGGTTTGAACATACAGCTGTCTGCTAAGGAAGGCAGGAGAAAATGAAATGGAAAAAATGTAAACCTGCTCCCTCCGAATTTTATAAATTTGAAATTAAGGGGGGACTCTCAGGCAAAAGTATGGGAGCAGAAATAACAGTTCTTTGATAGGGAAGAAAGTAAAAAGATAAAATAAACAATGCAGTAACTAAAACAACACTGACAGAGTCAGAACCCAACCTGACACCCTGTGGGTCAGGGTGCTGGCAGCAGTCCCATTGGAATTGTGGCTCAGCCCTCCTGCAGTGTCAGGGGTGGTTCTGCTGGAGCAGGGATCCTGTAGAAAGGTGCAGTCTCTTCCTTTGAAGATCCAGTGGAAGAGGCAGCTGCTGTTCCTCTGGGAAATCCAGCAGAGAAGCTGTGCTGGTGCTCCAGAATCTCCAGATTATATCCAGGTAGGAATGCTTGGCTGGTGTTCCAGAATCTCCAGATTATATCCAGGTAGGAATGCTTGGCTCCTCCCTCTGGGCTCACATCTCCCAGTGGGATGCTGTAGTTCTTATCAGCCATGCAGGGACGTTCAATGGCTGTTATCAGCAGATGTCCCCCTGGAGGGAGGGGTGGGTGTGGAAGAGATAAGGAAAACTGCCCACTGAACAGAAGACAGCTGCCATGCAGATGGCAAATATAACACAATGTGCTTGGCAATCCAGGACAGTATGTTTCAGCAGGGCACACGCAGACATGGGGCTGGGAGCAGCTGGAGGGATCCCTGACTGCATCCAACCTGGCCGTCAGCCTCGGCTGCTGCTCGAGCCACAGCTTCACACCTCAGCTTTTGGTAGAGCATAAGCATTATTTCTGCCTCCTCTTCCTCCCCTCAGAGAGTTTCCCCAGGCTATCATCACCTTGTGGTGCCAGACTAGACACAGGACTGACTGCAGAAACAGGCAGAGGAGTGGCATGGACCAGATGCTGAAACGCCAGGCCTGAGCTCCTCAGACCTGGCCCTGAGCTCCTCAGACCCGGCCCTGAGCTCCTCAGACCTGGCCCTGAGCTCCTCAGACCCGGCCCTGCCCTTGGTTCAAAGGGACAGCCTTGGGAAATGCCAGGGCAGTGTCTTTGTGACAAATGCCAGGGCTGTGTCTTTGCATGGTTGTTCTGCTGCTCGGATCACCAGGAGCAGCTCTGGGTGCCTCATGCTGTAATTGTCATCCAGAGGGATGGAGCAATGCCTCTGTGTGTGTCTCTGTGTCACTTGATGGTCCCTCTCACCTCCATGACAACCCAGAGGATGTGGGAGGAACAAAATGTCAAATTCCGGCCATTTTGTCAACCTAACATCGCTGCCCTTCTTCCCACAGTGTTTGTAGCTGCTCCTACCCAGAAACCAAACTAACAAATTGTGTTCACCCTCCATCCTACCAACCCCCCCAGCCCACTGTGCTCCCTTCAGCTCTCCCAGTCCCGACCACTCTCTGGAACAGATCCTTGCTCCTGCTTTGGTTGTCATTTGCACACTGGGCAAAACCATCCTCCAACAAGCACCTGCTGTGCTGGCTGTCCTCATAACCCTAACCCTGTTACTCACCAGGGGCCACAGAGCAGCAGGCTCAGGGACAGGGAGACACTTTTCTTCCCCAGGACCAGAGAGGAGATGCCCACCCCTCCAAAGCTCTGGTAGTGGATGGAGGAGGTTTCTGTTCCCTGATCTGTGGGTGCAGCTCTCAGGATGCTTCACAGCAGCACGCAGCAGGTTCAGGAGCAGGTCAGAAGCTGAAGAGAGCAGAGGAGCTGTGGTGCTGGATCAGCAGGTGGTGCTCTCCCCTGCAATCCAGGCCCAGCCTGGTGCTTCCCACCAGGATTTCCTCCAGTGAAGGCACCTCAGCCTTACACAAACCCCCTGTTCTCTCCTGCTGAGACACTGAGCCTGCACCAGCTCAGAGCCCAGGGGATGAGAGCTGTGCCTGGAGCTCCCCATGGACAGAGGGGATATAAGGGTCTCTTGGAGCCAGGTCTCATCAGCTCTTGGAGATCTGTATCACACCCAAGATAGCTCAGCTACCTTAGAAGGCATAAAATCAGCAGGATGGCTTCTGTGGCAGTGTTGGAAACAAAAGGTTTTAATAAAAGGCAAAATAACAAAACTCTTTACAGAGAAAACCTGAGCCAGGTGCTCCTGGTAAAACACCCCACAAAGTGATTTGTTCCTTTGTTCTCTTCTTTTTCTAGTGAATTACTTTTTGGCTCTTGTCCAATTAGCTATCCTTAAGTTTGAGGTGAAGTCCCCAAGGTCCTATGAGGTGTCTTTTTTGCTAACTGAGGAGAGAAACTTCTGGGCTTTTTTCCTTTTTAGGAGACAAAGGATAGTTTGGTCACTCAACAAGGAGCACATTCCTACACAGAGGGGCTCCTTAACCTCCTGGGAGAAACTCTTCATGGGCTGAAGACCCAGCACAGGTGAACTGAACTCAGAGGAATATCCAAGAGGAGATGGTTTAACACTGCTGGGAGCTGGCAGAGTGCTTCAATAACCCCCAGCCCCCTTGTCCAGCTCCAGCCTTTCCCCATCGTTATCCTGGCCAGGATCCAAGGCAGAGATTGCTCAGGGAGCAGAATGGCTCAGAGGGTGCTAAATCACACCCCAAACTGTTCTCTGAGGGGCTTTAATTTATTGGGAAGCACCCTGTTAGCAAACAAACACCACCAGCTCTCTCCACGTTGCTCTGTGATTAAGCTCCGTTTCCAAACCCCTCACACAGGTCAGGAGCTCCTGTCTTTGCTGGATGCCACAGCTTGACCAGGGAGGAGGGGAATTATTGCTGGGTCTGTGGGGTGTAGGAGCATCGGGGATAGGACAGTTGGGACGGACGGAGATGAGAGATCTCTGCAGCCAGGGCTTGGAGCTTGGGGTTTATTGCAGCGGGCCTGGGTGCAGGGCCCTGCTGGGAGCTGCCAGCCACAGCTCAGAGCAGGCCTGAGAGAGAGAGGGGTAGAGAGGATGAGAGGGTAAGAGCATAACAAGATAAGGGAGCAAAAGCATAAGAGAATAGAAGGGTAAGAGAGTAAAAGGGGTAAGAGAGTGAGGTTCCCGTTACAACACCATAAATGTTCTGTGTTGAATATTCTAATTCTCACTAACCAATCTATTACAATATACAAATCCTATAGCATTTACATACAGCCTATAAGAATCATTACATTACCATCCTGTGTTACATTTCAAACCCTAAAAACTCCTCTTTGGGCCCCTTCTGCCAAGCTGTAGGGTCTGCTCTGACCCTTGGAGCTGTCTGCAAGCAGAGGGTGTTGTTCCATCAAAAGGGGATTACCTTCAGCCAGCCACACCATTGTTTTCCAGTTGTTCAGTAACTGAGGGATCTCAAAGCTTGCTTTCATTTCAATCTCGCTTATAGTTTCTATATTCTCCAAATCTTTTGCCAGACAATCACATTTATAAGGCTTTCCTGTTTCATCTTCCCCAACAGTGGGTGCGCTGAGACAACTCCAAATGGGGAGCTCAGGATGACAAAAGTCACAGACTCTTTGTTTTTAGGGGTCAGGAGGCTCAGCAGCCAGCCCAAGCCTGCATCTCTCTCTCCCTTAACACTCCAGCTGGGCTGTTGGCTCATCCTCTGCCCCATTTCCTGCTCTGCTGTCCCCACATTTCCCATCACTGCTTCTCCAGGCAGTTTTGGCTCTAACTGAGAGAGAACCTTCTTCAAGAGCAGCTTGTGACACTCTGGGATTGCAACACAATGAACTGATAAAGCGAGACACAGAAGCGCATAAATAATCATAATATCTCACGTCCCAAGATCACACAAGCAATTTAGATTCTTTTTTCGTGCCCCATTTATAAATATTCATTTCAGAGATGTTTTAAACCAACAGAGCCTGATACAGGACTGCTCCAAAAGCTCCAGCCTGGCTTTCCCAGGTTGTGTGGAGAGACCGCACCTCTTTGCAGCCTCACCTCATCCTGGCAGGGTGAGCACAGCCCTGCAAATATCCACAGAGCGTGGGGGCACAGCACAAAAGAACCAGCTCCTGTGGCAGTCATGTCCCTGCTATGTCCCCATTCCCTGCTATTAACCTTGTTAGGAAAATCCATCCACAAACACCAGAGGTTGATGTCCAAAAGGAGACAGAGCAGTCCTGGAACTTTATTCCAATCAAGGGAGAGCCCATGGGGCATCCCCTGGGGTCTCTCCAATTTTTGGAGGATGCAGCATCCTTTTTATCCCAATTTCCCAGCCACATTTCCCTTCTCTCTTTCCCCATTTCTGAGGTACTTGAGAGGCTCAGACTTCCTGGAACCCTTGATACCAAAAATTTCCCACTAATACATAACCCTCCCTTTAATTTTTAATTCTTATGGAATTTAGGGTTTTCCCCATTGTTTCTTTCATCTTTCAATGTCTAATTTAATTTTTCAGCAAACCTAAAGTTTATTTGTAAAAGCAAATATCTTTTTCCATTCATCACTCAGTGGAATCCTTCCCATTGTTTCTTTTCTCTCCCAGTGCTGGTTTGATCCACCAGCAGCCCCACAGCTGGTTTGGAAAGACAAATCCCTCCTTCCTCTCAACCTCCAGCTCCAAACTCTTATGTGACAACGCAGCAATCACGTCACCCTGTCTGGCTCTACCAAGCTGCCACTAAACAAAATCACTGGGATATCTTAAAAAAAAACCTGTTGTGTTCATGCCTGGAAAAGAAAAATTAGTATGCAAACAGTGACAAATCCTCTGATGGTCACATTTATGTTTTTATCATGTAGTTAATCAGGAAGGAGTGTGTTCAGTTTAGATACAGCTCCACACTTTGCCTCTCTAATCCGAATCCCAGAAGGGCCTTATAAAACCATCATCTGCAATGCAAAACTGCAAAGCATATGGGAGTGTCTATAGATTTTCCAAATCACCTGTGCCCTAATTTAATATGAATAACAATTAGTTTACTCTTATCAGTTAATTGTGCCCCTTGTGGATTCAGCAACACTGCATCTCGTCACCGAGCTTTGTCTGAACAAACTTTAATTACACTGCCTCTGCCCAGCCCTGCTCCAGGCTCAGAGACAAAGGTGAAACTGCTGCTAAACAAACATCCCACCACGGAGAGGGGAGCCTGCAGGATGCTCGTGGAGAGGGGCAAACAGGGCAGCCAGGGGTTAACAGCAGAGAGTGTGACTCCATCAGTTCCCACAGCATCCCAGAGCAGCTCCCAGAGAATGCCAGAGCAGCTCCCAGATCCCAGAGCATCCCAGAGCAGCTCCCAGAGAATCCCAGAGCAGCTCTCAGAGAATCCCACAGCATCCCAGAGCAGCTCCCACAGCATCCCAGAGCATCTCAGAGCAGTTCCCACATCCTAGAGCAGCTCCTACAACATCCCAGAGCATCCCACATCATCCCAGAGCACCCCAGAGCAGCAGCACCAGGAGATTGGCCAGCCCCAGACAGCACTGAGAGCTCTCCTTGCCTCTCTCCACCCCAAGCTGTGCCTCCCAGCCCTGGGCAGCATCACCAGAGGACTGGAGAAAGGCTCCATTCCCTGGGGTGCTGGGATTAGCAGAAGATTGAGATCCCAGGCATTGGGATCCTTTTCCCAGCAGAAGATTGAGATCCCAGGCACTGGGGTCCTTTTTCCAGAAGATTGAGATCCCAGGCACTGGGGTCCTTTTCCAGCAAAGATTGAGAACCCAGGCACTGGGATCCTTTTCCCAGCTCTGCTGTGGATCCAAAGCCAGGCACATAAATCCCAGCTGCTTCCTCAGCCCTGGCAGTGCTGGAGGTGATGGTTTGTGCCCAAACCCACTCACCCAGCACTGGGGGACCAATCCTGCCCTGCAAACACCATCACTGCCCCCAGAAATGTCCCAGCATTTACCTTTGGCACGGGAAATGTGTTTTCTTTTTGAATTTCCCCCTGAGATTCATCCAACAGCACAACAAGAGCAAACTGAGGACTGTTCCCACTCCCATTTCAAACCCTGCAGGGTTTTGCACACACACAGGCCTTCAATCTCAGTTACACCATCACCCTGGCAGCAAAACGTTGCCTTTGCACAGCAGAGGATGCAGCTACAAACCCTTTGGCAGAGCTGAGGGAACAGGCCTGCAGCAAGGCAGATAGAGCCTGTGGAGTGAGGAATGCTCCATCCTGCTCCTTTCTGCCCAGGAATGCTCCTTTAGGCTCAGGAATGCTCCCATCCCAATCCATTCAGCCCAGAATGCTCCTATCCCAATCCATTCACCCCAGAATGCTCCCATCCTGCTCCTTTGTGCCCAGGAATGCTCCCATCCTGCTCCATTCACCCCAGAATGCTCCCATCTCAATCCATTCACCCCAGAATGCTCCCATCCTGCTCCATTCACCCCAGAATGCTCCCATCCTGCTCCATCCAGCCCAGGAATGAGATGCTGAAGCCATGGAGCGTGTGCACCTTCCCCTCCTTGCTGCTGCTCCCTCTCCCCAAGGACTTTTACCACCACTGGGTTTTGGTGAACATCTCTGCCTCTCCACAACACAAAGTCCTGCAGATTTTCACCTCCCAGCCCTGCAGATTTTCACCTGCCAGCCCCCAGAGCAGGTGTCAAAGAAGGATTCTCCATAATCTGTGCTGATCCCTGCTCCTGCCCAGCCCTGAGCACGGATCAGAGGGACACTCACCCTGCTCAAATCAGGGGATTCATTCGCTGCCACATCAAATATGCTCCTCACCTTTCTGCTGCCTGACCTCTGCTCCTCTCCAAAATGGGATCTCACCATCCTTAGCAAGGAATCAGCTGCTGTGAATACTTAATTGCTTTTATTGCACTCCTGTAATTGTTATCATGACCTTTCTATGGACTGTTTGGATGTGCCTCTCACCAGGTCATTATTTCTGAGCCGTGGGCTCCAGAGGAACAGAAACATTAATCTGCCACAGACAGCAGATCCAAAGCTCATGGTGTTTGATCTCTCCTGGAGAAAAAAGGAGGCTGTCACAGACATCTTTTATGGAAAATCCTTTCCTTGGGATTTTTCCTCCTGAGAAGCTGAGAGGCCTCAGGAACAAAATGTAACCAATGGTTATCTGCTGCTGTGGAATGCAACCGGTGCATCTGTGATTGGTCTCATGTGGTTGTTTCTAATTAATGGTCAATCACAGTCCAGCTGGCTCGGACAGAGAGCCAAGCCACAAACCTTTGTTATTCCTTCCTTCTTTTTCTATTCTTAGGCAGCCTTCTGATGAAATCCTTTCTTCTATTCTTTTAGTATAGTTTTAATGTAATATATATAATAAAATAATAAATCAGCCTTCTGAAACATGGAGTCAGATCCTCATTTCTTCCCTCAACCTGAGACCCCTGTGAACACGGTCACAGGAGGCCACAAGCCAGGCCAGGCTGAGCTCTGGATTTCTGGCAATGCCATGAAATCCCTGATTTTTCCCAACAGTTCCTCCCACCTCTCTTGTTGATCCCCTCAGCAGCTTAGCAATCAGCACAGCAAAAGCAACCAAATAACAAATCTTAAAATTGGCCAAGAGCAACTGGAGCAGAGTGAGTGAGGAGCCCAAGCTGCCATGGCCAGGATAATTCTGCAGGCAGCATTAGCAGAGTGAGTCACTCCCCCAGCTAATTCCCAGCTAAAGAGAAAAATCAGGCTTTGATTCTCCATGGAGGTACGAGCAACACCACTCTCAGGTTCTGAGTTGTTGGAATGGCTCCTCAGTTATTAAAAAGTCTCTTTTTCCCATCCCCATGCTCGAAGAAGAATTCAGGATTCCTCAGCTCTGGTTTTCAAGGTTGTTTATTTGCTCTTATCTATTACATTCTCTTTTGGACCTGCTGAGATCTGTCCAGCAGGTCGGGTTGTGACATACTGACCACCTTGGGGTGGTTTTATCTTTTTATACTAAAAACTACCTGTACTTTATTTACAATAATTTCCTAATAACTGTCACCTGTGTTAGACAGTCTGTCTCTACTCTAAACCAATCCAAAAGTGCCACCATCACAGCAGAAGATGGAGGACAAGAAGAAGAAGAAAGAAGAAGAAGAAAGAAGAAAGAAAAAGAAGAAAATAGGAAGAAAAATAAGAAAGAAGAAAGAAGAAAGAAAAAGAAGAAAGAAGGGAGAAGAAGAAGAAGGAGAAGAAGAAGAAGAAGAAAGAAAAAGAAGAAAGAAGGAAGAAGGAGAAGAAGGAGAAAGAGGGAGAAGGAGGAGGAGGACAGGACACCCCCAGATTCCTCCATCTTGCCTCTTGAACCCCCATTCTAAATCCCCAAAATTCCACTTTTTCACCCTGTGATTAATTCACTAACATTCCACTCAAACTCTTGTGGCTTGTAACTCTTCACACAAAGTTGGGAATTGTTTCCATGGGTTAAAATCAAAGGCACAGGTGTTTCTGACTCTGTGCCAAGGTCTCTGAGCCCCTGTCAGGGTCTGGAGTCTTCCAGGGCAGAGGAATTTCCACCCAATTCCCTCCATCTTGCTTCCTGAACCCCCATCCTAAGTCCCCAAAATTCTACTTTTTCACCCTGTGATAAATTCATTATCATTCTATCCAAACTCTTGTGGCTTGTAAATCTTCACACAAAGCTGGGAATTGTTTCCATGGGTCAAAATCAAAGGCACAGGGGTCTTGGGGTCTGTGCCAGGGTCTCTGAGCCCCCTGCCAAGGTCTGGAGTCCTCCAGGGCAGTCAGAGGAATTTCCACCCAAATCCCTCCATCTTGCCTCCTGAACCTCCATTCTAAAAACCCCAAAATTCTACATTTTCACCCCGTGATAAATTCACTAACATTCTACTCAGACTCTTGTGGCTCACACAAAGTTGGGAATTGTTTCCATGGGTTAAAATCAAAGGCACAGGTGTTTTTGACTCTGTGCCAAGGTCTCTGAGCCCCCTCCAGGGTCTGGAGTCCTCCAGGGCAGTCAGAGCAATGTCCTGGGTTCCAGCACATCACCTTTGCAGTTCTCATTTCTGCTCCAAGCCATGCCACACTGCACCATGCCAGACACATGAGGCACCACGAGCTGGCAAGAGAGAGCAGGGGCTGCCTTTTGACCATCTCACTCTCCTCAGAACAAAGCCAAGGCCCAGGTAGGCCTGCTTTGGCTGAAGCTGGAAATACAAACCCAGCAAAATCTCATCTTGGCAGCTTTGGCAGCGCTCATGCAGGGCTGACAGCCTCACCCTGTAAATAAATTGCTCCTGGTGAAAGCAGAGGAGCCACCTCATCCATCTCAGGTGCTGCAAACCCACTGCTGGCCTTTCTGAGAGACTGCACTAGATTAGGGAGCTGTTTAAATGGCCACCAGCTCACCAAAGAGCCTTTTCATAAACAGAAATGTAACATTTGTTAAGCTGTTGTGGCTGCCCCATCCCTGGAAGTGTTCCAGGCCAGGCTGGACAGGGCTTTGAGAAACCTGGAACAGTGGAAGCTGTCCCTGCCCATGGCCTTCCAACCAAAACCATCCTATAATTTCTATAATTTGGCTGAATTTCTAATTATTGACAATTCTTTACTCTTTCTTTCCCGGTCTCCCAAATACCCATTCCTGTCTAGAAAGAGAGGGACAACACTTTTGGATCTCCAGCCAAAAGTGAGATAATGTCACATTCCCTCTGAGAGCAGAGCCCGCTCCAGGGAGAGACTGCCCAAATTCTTGCAGGAAGAAACCCCCAAAGCCAGGAGCAGGGACAGCAACCTCACTCCATCTTCACTGATGGCACTGATGCCTTTTGGGCTGCCTAAAAACAGAGGCCAGGCAAAATTAAGGGAATAAAAAGCAGTTCTATTTATTGAAGGGGTTCAGGTACATTTAGGGCAGACAAAACTCACCCAAAAATGGACAATGGGTCACGGGTTTCACACTTTTATAAGTTTGGTCCATTTGCATTTTGGGGGTGAATCTGCCAATTCCAGCTTCAGCTAATGAAGTAATTGACCCCAAGTTTGCTGCTCCCAACTCCCTTTTGTTTCCATCTCTCAGGCCTGAGGCAGTGAGGTGTCCTTGATTGCCAGGCCTGGAGAGGAATTGTTGTGTCTGCCCCAAATGGGGAAGCAGCAGCTCCCACTGTGTGTGGGGTTTGGAGTTCTACACTAAAGAACTGCAGGGTTACAAATATGTGAAAATATAATAATACACTATTATTAAATATAATTTATTATTATTGGTGGTAGTAGTAGTAGTAGTAGTAGTAGTAGTAG
Organism: Diglossa brunneiventris; assembly: GCA_019023105.1. Taxonomy (NCBI): domain Eukaryota; kingdom Metazoa; phylum Chordata; class Aves; order Passeriformes; family Thraupidae; genus Diglossa; species Diglossa brunneiventris. The sequence goes on from CM032376.1 coordinate 8,720,985, forward strand.
TAGCATTAGTATTAGTATTAAATATAATATCATATCTTTCAAATATATGGAAAATATAAGAGCTAAAATCCTAAGGGATCACCACAGGCACAGGCAGGAAAGTGCCCAGCACTCAGACATGGGCACAGGGACACCAGGGTGCTCTGTCCTGCAGGGACACAGCCCTGAGCTCTCAGGGATGTGAGGGCTGGGGCACTCCCAGCCAGCAGCAGCCTCTGCCAGGCAGCTCAGCCCAGCACTGCAAAGCAACATAAAAATAAATTGTATTTACAATTATAAATTGTATTTCACAATTATAAAAACTACGAACTCCTAAGTATTGGAATTAAATGCCAATATATCCGGATGGGACATGCCTGGCTTTTCTGGCCCTGCTGCTTGACCAAAAGGCAGCAACTGTGGTGGTTTCACTTCAGAGACACTTTGGGCTGGCTGGTGTGTGGTGTTTCACCCCAGAGACACTTTTGGCTGGCTGGGTGTGTGGTGTTTCACCCCACAGACACTTTTGGCTGGCTGGGTGTGTGGTGTTTCACCCCACAGACACTTTGGGCTGGCTGGGTGTGTGGTGTTTCACCCCACAGACATTTTTGGCTGGCTGGGTGCTGCAGCTGGGCCCGTGGGGACAAGTCCAGGCCTGCAGGAGCTCTGGTGGTGCTGGGATGGAGCTTCCCCCCATAACAGGGGCTGCTCCTCAGGTTTCCCTCTGTGGAGAAGCTTTAAGGCGATGGTGAAGGAAAGGAGTCGGTTCTGATGGAGGGTTTGGATCCAGAGCTTTATTCTGGCCCACAGGCCTCTGAATGCAGCACCAGCTCCAACAGAACTCCCTGACCCCGTGGTTGCTGCTCCTTTGAACCCCGGGGAGAGGGGCAGGGAAGGGGCAGGGAGCCACCAAGCAGGGACAGGAGGGGAGGGACAAAGGGACAAAGGACACCTGGATGGCCCAATGCCCCCCGGGGGTAGAGGGCATCCTTTGAATCTGCCAATCACTCAGTGCCCTTCTGGAATTCCAGGACTGACAGACAGTGCTGGGAGGGGTCAGGGAGGGGAAAGGAGAGGGACTGACACAGCTGGGGAAATCTACAGGGAGAAACCCGAGGTATCGGAGGCAAACCACGGCATCACACCGCAAACCCTAAACAATCACTTTGTTGCTGCTCTCAGAGCCCTTTGGCACAGCTGCTGCAGAGACAGACACCCACGGGGCTGAGCTCCTGCCTGGTCACAGGGACAGTCTCAAACTGGCCCAAAGTGTGCCCAGAACTAAATAAACCTGCAAATGCCCAGTCTAAGGTGGTGCTGGATGCTGACCCAGTTTCTCCTCCCTTCTCTGCTCCAGGAAATGCAGCTGCTCAGGGAAGCAAACCAGCAGGGCTCACTCAGAGCCTGGCTGGTCACGGTGCTCCCTTCAGGCTCTGAGCTGCAGCACCAGGACACCAGGGTCTGTGCCTGTGACAGCCCAGCAGCTCATGTCTGTTCAGGGAAATTAAATACGGCCCTGATCAGTTCTGATACACACAGGCATCCCCCACCAGCAGCTGAGGAACAAACAGGCAGGACAGGAAGAATGTTTTTTCCTTGCCATGAAAGGATCAAGTGCAAGGAACAGCCCGGAAAACACAGTAATTTCTCACCTGTGTGAAGCACAGCATCATTCCCACCCAGAAAACCACTCCCAGAATTCAGGAACACACCTGGATCAACCAGAACCACATCTGGATCAACCAGAAACACACCTGGATCAACCAGAAACACATCTGGATCAACCAGAAACACACCTGGATCAACCACAGGGGGCTTTGAGCCCACAGCCACTCCTGGAATCCTTCCTGAGAGCAGGCTCTGCATCCACACACACACACAGAGCTGTCCCATGCCCATCCCTCACCTTCACAGCCTGGCCTCAGGTGGGATGGGTTCCCTGGGGCACAGGGTGATGGAAGGAGCAGCCAGAGCCTGTCAGGAGGCATCAGGCTCAGGGCTGTCTCCTGCACTCAGCTCCATCCTGTGCTGCTCCCCAGCTCTGAACAAACACTCTCCACTCTCCCTGAGCAGGGCCTGCCTGCCCTCGGGCGACACTCAGGGTTTCATTTCCTAAATGCTGTCATTATTATTTCATGGGAAGCCAGCTGGAGGCCAGGCTGGGTGATGTGGGCCTGCTTTTCAGGCAAACTGCTGGCTTGAAGGGCAGCACAGCAATCCTGGGAGGGAAGGAAAAGACTGGGAAGTGTCCAAAAGCCTGGGATAAGATGGAGCATCTCCTCTCCTCTCCTCTCCTCTCCTCTCCTCTCCTCTCCTCTCCTCTCCTCTCCTCTCCTCTCCTCTCCTCTCCTCTCCTCTCCTCTCCTCTCCTCTCCTCTCCTCTCCTCTCCTCTCCTCTCCTCTCCTCTCCTCTCCTCTCCTCTCCTCTCCTCTCCTCTCCTCTCCTCTCCTCTCCTCTCCTCTCCTCTCCTCTCCTCTCCTCTCCTCTCCTCTCCTCTCCTCTCCTCTCCTCTCCTCTCCTCTCCTCTCCTCTCCTCTCCTCTCCTCTCCTCTCCTCTCCTCTCCTGCAGGGAATAAGACCAGGCTGAGTTTTGCAGGTACCAAGTTCAGCCTCAGAGCAAGGCACCCAATAAATGAATAATGGAAAAGTCGGCAGCAGCTCCAGTTTGAGTTTGCACAGACATTTGCGCTTGAAGCAGACTCAAATCCCCTTCCCTGACTGATTCCAGCATCCAAACTCAGTGCAGCACTGAGGGCAGGGAAACATCCCATGCAAACAAAGTGAAATATTAACTTATATTTGCAGATGATTTTTGAAGTGTCTATGAAATACTGTTCTGCTATCCCACTTCTTTTAGCTCTCCCCTGGTTAAACCCCCAGCCACACACTCCAGCTGAGCCCAGGATGCATCTCAGGCAGCAGAATGGTGAACAAAAGTTTTATTTCTTTGATTCTAAGACTAAAACAGCTCAGGACACATCTAAGAGGTGCATGCACAGCTCTTCAGCTTCCACTGAAAAAGGAAAGACCAAGTACGTGATACCTGGCACCAACTGCCACTCCCTGTCCCACAGCAGTGTCCCAGAGCTGTGGATCTCTGTCCCCTCCCTACAGCTGATAACTGTCCCTAATTGCCACTCCCTGTCCCAAAGCAGGGTCCCCAAGGGCCCCAAAGCTGTGGATCTCTGTCCTCACCCTACAGGTGATATCTGCCCCTAATTGCCACTCCCTGTCCCAAATTGCCACTCCCTGTCCCAAATCAGTGTTCCAGGGCCCCAGGGCAGTGTCCCCAAGGACCCCAAAGCAGTGTCCCCAGAGCTGTGGCTCTCTGTCCTTGCCCTACAGCTGATACCTGCCCCAAAGCAGTGTCCCCAAGGACCCCAGAGCAGTGTCCCCAAGGACCCCAGAGCTGTGGATCTCTGTCCTTGCCCTGCAGCTGATACCTGTCCCTAATTGCCACCCCCTGTCCCAGTGTGGAGTGTTCCCAAGGACCCCAAAGCTGTGTCCCAAGGACCTCACAGCAGTGTCCCCAAGGGTCCCAAAACTGTGTATCTCTGTCCTTTCCTACAGCTGATACCTGCCCCAAAGCAGTGTCCCTAGAGCTGTGGATCTCTGTCCTCGCCCTACAGCGGACACCTGCCCCAAAGCAGTGTCCCCAAGGACCCCAGAGCAGTGTCCCCAGAGCTGTGGATCTCTGTCCTTGCCCTACAGTTGATATCTGCCCCTAATTGCCATTCTCTGCCCCAGAGCTGTGTCCCCAGTGTCCCCAGAGCTGTGATTTCTGTCCCTGCCCTACAGCTGATATCTGCCCCCAATTGCCATTCCCTGTCCCTGCCTCCCGGCTCAGTTTGGTGGCCCTGGCAGTGGCCCTGGCCAGCATTGCTGGCACTGCCAGCTCCCAGCTCTGACAGGAGCAGCCCCTCCAGCACCGTTTGTTATTCACATGCTCTGCCTGCTAATTGCTCTGTGAGACGGGCACGGAGCAGATGAGGAGCAGAATGCAGCTCCTGACAAATTCCCCGGCGCTGTAAATACCGCTCACCTCGCTGTAAACAAGGAAATGCTAAAAGAGAAGGAAAGCTGGATAGGCAGAGCACAGAGCACAGAAAAAAATGAAATAAATCTCAAGCTTCTGTGCTTCAAGGCAGCCTGCGCAGGGGTGAGGACCCCAATTTATTTGGTGTTTCACTCCAAAGGTACCTGGGAGCCCCTGGGGAGCACATGCTAATGCCAGCACAGCCACAAACCATTCCAGCAGAGCTGATTAGTGCCCAGCAACCTCTTTGTCTTGCTGAAGATACCCCAAATCAAGGTCTCCCAGCAAGGCTCACTGCCTTCAGAACTAAATCCTAAAAAACGGGAGAAAGGCAAGGTTTAAAAACAAAGAAAAGAACTTTATTTCCTTCAGGCTCTGAGTATCTCATCAGTTAGGAGAGGTTCTGCATCTCCCAGTGCACAGCCCCACCGCAGAACCAAGGATCTGCTGCCTCTTTGCAGGTGTTATGCCTCTGCGATTTTAAGGAAAATATAATTTGCTCTTAAAGATAATGAGATTTAAAATTAATAAACTCGGGGCTTTAAGCTCTCTGGGCTGTGAATCCACAGGCAGCACTTTTAACACACTTCCAGATTTCTCCTCGACAGCCACAAGGCCTTGAAGCTTTTTTAAACCCAAAATTTCAAGGTTCTCACATTTCCAGGAGCAAGGGCTCTATGGGGAAACATCAAATACCAACAGATTCACAAGCACGTGGCAAAAATTGGTGTATAAACAGCTGGAATTGGTGACTAAACCCTTGTGCAGTGATAGGGTCCAACAGTGTGAGTCATCCCAGCCCAGAGGAAAAAACATTTCAGTTCTAGATGGAGAAGAAATACAAACCCAGCTCTCATTCTTTGGGGATAGAAGGTTCTGGAAGCCCTAAAAATGTAGGAGTGATAAATGTAGGAGTTTTATTTTTTTTAATTAAAAAAAAATCAATATAAAAAAATGAATGTGTAAAGTGGAATTTAAGTATTAGTTCATAGTAAATGGTAAACTAATTAATATAATTATTAATTAATAATTATTATTAACAATTATCAATAATTAACAGGATGGTCAGGATGGACAGAGAGAGATCTCTGCAGCCAGGGCTTGGAACTTGAGGTTTATTGCAAAGGGCCTGGGTGCAGGGCCCTGCTGGGAGCTGCCAGCCACAGCTCAGAGCAGCCCCAAAGAGGAGCCCCAGAGAGGTGGGAATTCCCATTACAATACAATAAATCTTCTTCTGTGCTAAATTTTGTGAGAAACAACTGCTCAATTTGAAAATTTAAAGAGGTTTATTACACCTTAACAAAAATCCAACAAAGGACTACACAAGGAAGAAGCTGCAGCACTGGGACCTGCCCCTCATGCACAGCACATGGCTGGTTCCTCTTCAAGGTGGATGCTCAGGCTTTTATACCCCTGGGGGTTGCATCACCAGCCCTGGCCCCTCCCAAAGTCTGTCAGGCAGCTCTTCTTTGCCATTTATCAGTGCAAACTGCTTTCTTGTGACTGCATTGGAGCTCAGGTGTTGCCATGCCCACCCCCTGAGCACTCCCAAGCTTTTCCATTCCCACCTGCCCCATGCCAGGGACACCTGTGCAGCTCCTTTGTACCTGTCCTGGACAGCCCAGGCTGTCTGATGGCAACAATACAGGGGGGAAAGGGAACTGTGGGGAGAACAGAGGGCATCTAAACTACAGTAACATAACTGTACATCACTGAAGCTTTTCTTAGTATTCACACAGTAGTTATCTTTTAATTGTGAGAGCCAAGCATCTCATTATCCATCTATAACAATATTCTAATTCTCCCTAGCCAATCTAATACAAGATACAAATCCTACAGCATTTACATGCAGCCTATAAGAATCATTACATTACCATACTGTGTTACATTTTAAACCCTAAAAACTCCTCTTTGGGCCCCCTTCTGCCAAGCCAGCAGGGTCTGCTCTGACCCTTGGAGCTGTCTGCAAGCAGAGGGTGTTTCATCAAAAGGGGATTACCTTCAGCCAGCCACGCCATTGTTTTCCAGTTGTTCAGTAACTAAAGGATCTCAAAGCTTGCTTTCATTTCAATCTCGCTTATAGTTTCCATATTCTCCAGATTCTCAGAATCTCTGCTGCTCACAGTGACCCCCAGATGTCTTGGAAAGTCTCTTTTCCCAGCCCGGCGCTTGAAGAAGGAGTCAGAGCTCTTAATTTCTCAGTCTCAAGGTTGTTTATTGTTTCTTATCTATAAAATTCTTTCTCCTGTCCAGCCAAGGTCCATCCAGCAGGACAGACAGAGGCACTCTGCCTGCCCCTGGGATGGTGTTATCTTTTTATACTAGAAACTACCTGTACAATGTTTATAATTACTTCCCAATACCTATCACCTATGTTAGACAGTGAGCTCCTACTCTAAACCAATCCAAAAGTGCCAACATCACAGGAGAAGATGAAGGTCAAGAAGAAGAAGGAGAAAGGCTGGACACGCCCAGATCCCTCCATCTTGCCTCCTGAACCCCCATTCTAAAAACCCCAAAAATCTATTTTTCACCCCATGACAGACTAACTATTATTCTACTTAGACTCTTTTGACTTGTAATTCTTCATATAAAGGTTGGTAACTGTTTTTCTCAAGGTCAGAATCAAAGGCACAGGGGTCTTGGGCTGTGTGCCAAGGTCTCTGAGCCCCCTGGGCAGGGGCTTGAGCCCTGCAGGGCAGCCAGAGGAATTTCCTGTGTTCCAACACCAAATCCTTTGCCAGGCAATCATATTTATAAGGCTTTCTTCTTTCATCTTCCCCAATGCTAAAATTATGGGCTGCAAACAATGGGAAACTCAAGAGTGACAGTTTCTAGGGTTCTTTGTAGAAAGACAAGTAGGAGAGAACTCCCACGTGTGGGAAATGAACTCTGTCCCTGTTTGGGGCACAGGACATCAGCTCTGATAGAAGCTATCAAATGAAGTCAAGCAGATTAGGGAAAACGACCATGGAAATTTGAATTCACGGGATCCTTTTTCTTCAGACAGATGGTCATTTCAGCTTTCTGTTCTCTAATCCCTTGTTCTGCCAAGCAAACATCCTAAATCCCAGATAATGCAGGTTTTAGCATCTTGTGCGTTTCCCCCAGCATTAAAGCTGGCCCCAGAGATGGGATACATATGCTGGAACATCTGCATGCCCCAGGAATTTACAGCCACAGGATCCTCCCACCTGGAGAATCTGTGAATTTCAGTGGAATTTGGGGATTTTTGGGATGCCTGGATGGAATTTTGGGGGGATTTTTGGGTTCTTGGGTGGAATTTGGGTGGATTTGGGGATTTTGGGGATACCTGGATGGAGTTCTGGGTGGAATTTGGGTGGGATTTCAGGATTTTTGGGATTCCTGGGTGGAATTCTGGGGGGAATTTTTGGGTGGATTTGGGAGTTTTGGAATGTCTGGATGGAATTTTGGCTGGGTTTTGGTGGGGGGAGGGGCATTTCTGGGAATTTTGGGGTTCTTGGGTAGAATTTGTGTGGATTTGGGGATTTTTGGGATCCCTGGGTGGAATTTTGGGTGGGTTTCGGTGGAATTTCAGGATTTTTGGGAACGGGGAGGGAGGATATTTCCAGGTCAGGGATATTTCCAGGAGGATATTTCCAGGCTCTTCCCAGCCTCCCTGACCTGGAAAGATCCTCCCTGCCCTGGGACCACCCTCCCTGAGGAGGAGCCCCTCACACCCCATGTGCTGTTTCTGCCTCCCATTCCGTGGCTAATGGCTCTTTGTTTTACTGGCGCACGGAGGGAGTAAATTCTTCATTATTGGAGAGAGATCTGACATGTACAAACAATTGGAGTAAATTGATTGTATTTTCCAAATCATCACACAGACTCTAATTCTATCTGCAAGGCGCACTAATTTGCACTAGATTTGCCTCCTAAATTAGGAATTAGAGCTTTTGACAGAGACGAGCAATGGCTGTCCTGGTGTCACAAGGCTGGAAGGCTGCAGGTCCCTTCCCAGCTCACATCAGAGCCTTTTTGTCCCTCAGAATTTGCTGATGGGCGGCGAAGGAGAGAAATCACTAAAGAAGCTTTTAAGGGAGGAAAGGAACAAAGAGTTCTTTTAAAAATGAATGAAGTGTTTAAATGTAATTGTTCTATACCTTTTTCTCACGCAGGAATTCCCTTGAAAACTGCACGTAGAAGGCTTTGCACACTTTTTTTGTTGAATGGGGGTGCCCAGTAGGGAGCAGCGCTGAAAATCAGATCTCAGAACACGCAGGGAGTGGATTTGTCCATGCAGGAAGCAGAGGACAGGGTGCCCTGTGCTCTCCCAGACATGAGGTCATCTGTGCCAGCCCCAAGGATGGCAGGGAGACAAAATCATTGAGTTCACTTGAGTCATGCACCCAAAAAGTATCTCTGTCTGCAGGAAGGGACAGGATCAGGGTGTTCTGCACTCCCCAAAATGCCAGACATGAGGGGTGTGTGTGTCTCACACGTCACCTTTGAGAGGAATGGTGGATTTGTCTTTACAAACCAGCTGTGGGGCTGCTGGGAGATAAAACCAGCACTGAGAGAGAAAAGAAACAATGGGAAGGATTCCACTGAGTGATGAATGGAAAAAGAGATTTGCCTTTACAAACAAACTATAGGTTTGCTGATAAATTAAATTGGATATTGAAAGATGAAAGAAACAATGGGGAAAACCCCTAAATTCCGTAAGAATTAAAAATTAAAAGGCAGGGTTATACATTGGAGGGAAAACTTTGGGATCAGGCGTTCCAGGAAGTCTGAACCTCTCAAGTCCCTCAGAAATGGGGAAAGAGAAAATGGAAATGTGGCTGGGAAATTGGGATAAAAAGGAGGCTGAATCCTCCAAAAACTGGAGAGACCCCAGGGGATGCCCCATGGGCTCTCCCTTGATCGGAATAAAGTTCCAGGACTGCTCTGTCTCCTTTTTGGACATCAACCTCTGGTGTTTGTGGATGAATTTTCCTGACACCTTCTCTGTCCCAAACACAGATACCTCATTCTGCTTGCAGCCTTCACACTCTCCTTTCTCAGGGAAGGCACTGAGATATGAAATGCTGAGATAGATGTCAGTCAGATGGCTGAAGCAGCAGAAGGAGCAGCATGACAAAATAAATTCTAAATATATAAGGCTTAACACTCAGGTTGCTCTGTGGGTGGCGGAACCACAGAACCCTGAATTTCCCATGGAAATGGATGGAAGTTTAAACACAAAGCTGCTTTTCCTGTTCCTGGGACATTTGGGATGTCTCCCACATGGATCCTGGTTTCTTGGAAGGGTGACCTTACCCTCAGCCCCCGGCAGTGGGACTGGCACCCTTTTCTCTCCCACCTCCGTTTACAAACCTAAGGAAATATAGAATTCACACCCATTTCTCTCCCACCTGTGTTTATGAAACCTATAGAAAGATAGGATTCTAGCAGTCCCTTTGGGTAACAAAAATAACATCCTCATCCAGTTCTCTTTAAGACTGACACATGCTGGAGAAATTTGTTGGAAATTCACAAATGGTTCAAAAGCTATCAGAGAGCCACAGAGAGTGGGATCTCAAAGGCCCCTGTCTTGTTTGAAAACCCAAGGAAAACCATCTCAGAGGAATAAATATAATTATCTCCACAGCCCAGAGAACTGCTCACAACTTAAGCTGGCCCCGACACAAAGGAATAGATAAATAATGGAGAGGGAAGGGGTGAAGCCAACACTGCATCTCTCAGATATGCAAAACCACCCAGGCAGACCCCAGGGAGGCAGAGAGCTGCCTTTGTACAGCAATGATTAAAGACAAAACAAACACTGCTGAGTTTTTTCCCCTTTGCCTTTCAGCAATTGCAGAAACTTAACCTGAAGCACACTCGGTGTGCAACCTTTTGACCTGCAGGGCTGTGTGAGCTCGTGATTCCCAACCCAGAGGTCAGGGAGAGGGATTCCTGCATGGAATGTGTTGCTGGGTGACAGAAACCATGATTTCTCCCTCTACTCAAGAACACAAATCTCTTAGGCTACAAAATATGTCCAGGGGTGTTTATTCTATCCTCATCTGTCAGAGCTGGGGCAGTTCTCTGCTGTTCATGGGGCAGTTTTCTTTATCTCTCCCACAGCCAATCCTCCCTCCAGGAGATCTCTTCTGTTCATGGGCCATTAATTATTAATTATCTTCTGTCCATGGCCAGCGAGTGTCCCTGCATGGCTGATCCAATTCCATCATCCCATGGGGAGATGCTCCGCCCAGGGGAGGAGCCAAGCATTCCTACCTGGATCCAGTCTGAGCTTTGGGACACCACAGCAGCCTTTGCCCACTGCATTCCCAGAGGAGCAGCTTTCTGCTGCCCTGCATTCCCAGAGGGAGCCCAGGCCCATCTCCAGCAGCCCTGGAGCTGCAGAGGAAAACTCCCCCCTTGTGCAGGATCCCTGCTGCAGCAGAACCACAGCTGGCACTGCAGGAGGGCTGAGCCCCCATGGGATGGGGCTGTGCCACCCCCTGACACACAGGGGGCCAGGGCATGGTCTGACTCTGGCAGTGGTGTTTTGTATTACTGCATTTTTATTTTATTTTTAAAATATTTATTTATTTATTTATTTATTTATTTATTCCCGCTGGCAAAGAACTGTTATTCCAACCCCCATATCTTTGCCCGAGAGCCTCTTAATTTCAAAATTACAATAATTCACAGGGAGGGGGTTTACATTTTCCATTTCAGGGGGTGTTCCCACCTTCCTCAGCAGACACCAGTCTGTTCAAACCAAGAACACAGATTTCCTGGGGTGGATGGCAGAGCTGTGGATGCAGCACCTGAGGTCAGTCAGGACTGCCAAAGCATTACCAGCACTCTGGCAGCCTCTCTGCAGCGCACACACCATGCCCTGAAATGAGCCAAGACAGTAATTTAGGAAAGGAGGAATTTCACCTCTGAAAAGTGTTTAAATCTGCCTTTGGTCCTGTGCCGCCCACAGTCTGTTTTCAAAATCATCCTGTGTGAGCACAGATCAGCCTCGCTCATCTTCACAACATCCGTGGCCGCTCTCAACTTCCTGCAAACAAGCACGCTCAAAAAAAGTGTTTCCCTGGCTTTTAACTTTTCTTTTTGATCTTTAGAGGGTGCATTCCCAAGGTTTTTCCCTCTGCCCACAAGCACGAAGAAGTGAGAGATGAGGGGTGGGGTAGAGAAAGCAGCAAGCTGAGAAACAAATGATAGAGTGAAAATAACGAAATTCCAGGAACTTTTAATGAGCTTTTAATGAGGAAACAAAGGGGAGAATCCAGAATTATGGACCAGAACCAGAGGTTTTAATGAGGAAACAAAGGGGAGACTCCAGAATTATGGACCGGAACCAGAGGTTTTAATGAGGAAACAGAGGTGAGAATTCAGGGTCATGGACCAGAACCAGAGGTTTTAATGAGGAAACAAAGGGGAGACTCCAGAATTATGGACCGGAACCAGAGGTTTTAATGAGGAAACAGAGGTGAGAATTCAGGGTCATGGACCAGAACCAGAGCTTTTAATGAATAAACAGAGGTGAGAATCCAGGATCAGAGCTTTTAATGAGGAAACAAAGGGGAGAAGCCAGGATCATGGAGCAGTTCAGCAAGCTGACAGCAGTGTAGGTGCTCCAGGTGACAGGAGAGTCTCATTTTAGCCAGAACAGCTCCAGCCCTGCCTCTCAGGGGCACAAATGCAACGCAACATCCCCAAGCACAGCCAGAGCAGTGCCCCTGTACAAATGTAAATATAAAGGATCAGTGGGCTGTGGGGTGAAGGTTTTGGTGCTGGGCTGGCTCAGGGTCCTGCACCCCTTTGATTGTGCAGGCTCAATGTCCCACATTGCCCTGGAATTTGGTGTGAGTTGTGCTGGGGGAGCTGCTGCAGCTCAAAAATGCAGTTTTGCATGAAGGGTGTGGTATTAGAAATAGTCAAAGGTGTTTCTTTGGCTCAAATACAAAGTGACCTTGTGGGAAGCTGCTTTGGAGTGAAATCTGCATGTATAATTATAAAGAATAATAATAAAAATATAATTATTAATAATTTATAATTTCAAACAATAACATAATAACATAATATAAATAAAATTAATGTATTATTATAAATAATATATAAATAATCATAAATAACGATTATATTAATATAATTAAATATATAATTATAAATAATAATATTTTTATTATAAATAATAATAATAAATCCTTCCCTTCTGGCTGTGTAGAGATTGCTGTGACAGCTGTTCCCTCAGAGAAACATCCCTGCCCTCCTTCAGCACGGGGAAAATCCACCCTGGGTGCTCCTGGTGAGAAAAGCAGCTGGGATTTGTTGGTTTTGGGGTGAACAAAGCAGCTGGGATTTGTTGATTGTTGGGGTGGTTGTTGGGTTTGGGGGTTTTTTATTCAGAGCTGTTATGATGAGTTTGCCTTCCCTTCCCACTTAACTGAGTTTTCCAGGGTTTGTGTTGCCAGTCCTCTCCTGGAGGTGCCCAAAACTGGAGGCAAAGTGGGGCTGGTGCTGCCTCTCCTCAGGCACAGATTTGGCAGGAAGGATGAGGCTGTGGCTAAAACTCTGTGTTTGCTATCACAGCAATCTCTACACAGCCAGAAGGGAAGGATTGATAATTATTATTTATAATTATTATTTATAATCATGATTCATAATTTAAAATATTATTTACAAATATATATTTAATAATATTATTATAATTATTTTATAATTATTTGTATATGCTTTATAATTATACCTGTATTTTATTGATATTTTATTATAATATTATTATTTGTAATTATACATTATTATTAATTATATTTTAAATTAATATTATTTATAATTATAAATGCAGATTTTACTCCAAAGCAGTTTCCCACAAGGCCACTTTTTATTTGAGCCAAAGAAACACCTTTGACTATTTCTAACACCACACCCTTCATGAAAAACTGGATTTTTGTCTGCAGGCAGAGCCTAAACAGACTCCATGGAAACCCCAAAAAATTCAAATCTAGCCCCTTCTTTTCAAAAAAGAGGTAGTGTAAAAAATGCAGCTTTGTCTTACTCTGTAAGACAGAAATACAGCTACAGTTTTCCCTCCCAAATGGTCTTTTTTAAATAAAACCACCTCATCCATTTCATAAAAGCAACTCATTTTAAAATAGCCCTACTTTGGCATTAAAAATGTTTCCCCTTCATAAAACACCACTGCTACATTTTTAATATAAGAGCAATTCATATCAGCCAGAAATATGCTGGAGCTTGTACTTAAAGGGATATTAAAAATGTTTCCAAGGCACAGGAGCTACTCAAAGGCATCCTTCCCCCTTTTTCTCCCCACATGGGGATAAAATAGCTTTTAGATAAAATAATAATAAAATTGCTTTTAAGAAAGCTGACAAAGGGTTTTTCTTTTTAATCACAACTGTTGCCCATTTTTCAACCAGGATTCTACAAATCCTATCTGTCCACCCAAACAGGAGATGGAGGTGTGGAGTCCAAGCTCAGAAAGTTTCATTTCCTCTCTGGAGTCAATTCCTGGCGTGTCCACCCAAAACAGTGATGGCAACCGGCACTTCCAGGTCTTACATCAACAAGTGAAGCCTAAATTTGAGCAGGCTGTTGTGCTGACAGTGCCTGACACACACACACAGAGATTTGGCTGGAAATCCCTTTCCTTTTCCTTTCCTTTTCCTTTCCTTTTCCTTTCCCTTTTCCTTTCCCTTTCCCTTTCCCTTTCCCTTTCCCTTTCCTTTCCCTTTCCTTTCCTTTCCTTTCCTTTCCTTTCCTTTCCTTTCCTTTCCTTTCCTTTCCTTTCCTTTCCTTTCCTTTCCTTTCCTTTCCTTTCCTTTCCTTTCCTTTCCTTTCCTTTCCTTTCCTTTCCTTTCCTTTCCTTTCCTCCTTCCCTTCCCTTCCCTTCCCTTCCCTTCCCTTCCCTTCCCTTCCCTTCCCTTCCCTTCCCTTCCCTTCCCTCCCTTCCCTTCCCTTCCCTTCCCTTCCCTTCCCTTCCCTTCCCTTCCCTTCCCTTCCCTTCCCTTCCCTTCCCTTCCCTTCCCTTCCCTTCCCTTCCCTTCCCTTCCTTCCCTTCCCTTCCCTTCCCTTCCCTTCCCTTCCCTTCCCTTCCCTTCCCTTCCCTTCCCTTCCCTTCCCTTCCCTTCCCTTCCCTTCGTTTCATTAACTAAAAGCAAGTCATTAAGGAACAACTAAAAAAAAAAAAAAAAAAAAAAAATATATATATATATATATATATATATAAAAATAGAGATAAGAAATGGGAAATCCAAAATAATTGTGTTCGTTTTCCAATAGCGTTGCAGTCACTGAGATGCACTGAGGAGCCCTGGCATGAAATAAATGTGGAAATCAGTGAGTTCCCCTCTCTGCCAGCTGGCTGCAGAGCCCCTGCTGCTGACAGCAGTGGCACAACCTGGGGTTATCTCTGCTTTTGGGGATGGCCAAGCCACGTGTCCAGGACAATCCTTGCTCCTGTCACACACTGCTGCTCCCTGTCAGCCTGGGGGTTCTAATAGATTATTTCTTATTCATAGATTATTCCTTATTCATATATTAGATGCTTCAACTCCTCCATCCTCGTGAAAAACTCCCTCTTTGGGTTCATTTTGCTTGCACAAGCCTCCTACCTGTGAAACCTCCATTCCCTGGAACCAAATTCTGTTGTTGTCCCCAGCCCACTCAGCTCAAGGATTTTTGACTTGGACTCCAACACCCTGCACCAAACCCGAAACTCCTTTCCATGAACACCATTTTAGCCATCCCTCAACATTCTGGCTTGGATTTTTCCTTGTGCAAAGCCTCTCCAAGCCATGGAGCACTTTTTGGAGGGCACTGAGTGTTGGAGAGAATGGTTGATGTGTGGGGAGGGGAAGTTATCATCAGAACCAATTTGCTGTGTGGCTGCAGATGGAACACACAGGAGCAAGGTAAATCTGACCAATTTTCACCTGCAGTGGTAAAAAACTTATCAAGGGAGGAAAAAAGATGTTCTGTCAGCAAACTGGCACCTCTCTCATCCATAAATCCCTGTGCCCAGAGCTTTCCAAACCTTGCTCACATTTCTCTTCCCCTCTGTGGGGTTGGCACAAGAGTGCAAATTGAGGAAGGAACAGTTAAACTTTCCCTCATCCTGGCTGGAAAAGAGGCAGAGATCACTGCCACACAGCTAAATGTGGGAATGCTTCTTCCAGATCTCACCTCCTTTGTTTTCCAAAGCAGAGGGACAAAGCTGGATACAGTGATATTTATTTTCCCAGTGGGTGGAACTGGAAGCAGAACGCAGTGAAGTGCTTTGCCTGAGGCAGCAGATCAAGTCAGCAGCAAAATGAAAAACCTGAGTGTGCCCCTGGATGGTTTGATGATTGCCCACCTGGCTGTGCCACCTCCTGCCTGATCTGCAGCACTTGCACATCCCAGCACCAGCCATTTGTTGGTTTTGCTCAGCAGTGGAAAAGCAAATATTTATAGAAAGGGCCACAGCATTTGCCAGGTGGGGACTGTGCATTAACCAGGCGGGGATGTGGAATTTATCAGGCACAGATAAGCTTTTGAGGAACTGGGGGAGAAGCGTTCATTAGCTGGCAAGATGCATTCCCAGGCAGCAGCAAGGTTCCCCTTTCCATCAGCAAATCACACTTTTTGCAGCAGGATTAGTTGATGCCTTTAATGATAATGTAAGAAGATTACACTTCCCCTTTCTCTTCATGATTCAAAGCTCTTAAATACACAGAGCCAGAGATATTTCTTGAAGTATCACCAGTGGAATTACCACTCTCCTCACACAGAAAGCTGGAGAGGCCATCAGAGAGGAGCAATGCCTCAAACATGTTCCTACAACAGCTCAGTGAGAGAAATCAGGAGCAGGTGAATGCCTCAGATCCCATCTCCAGCAGGGGCTGTGTCTTGGTTTGAAAAGCCAGGTGTCTGTAAGGAAGGCAGGAGCTTCCCTTGAAATGGAAAATACAAACCCTCTTCCTCTGAATTATTATAATTTTGAAATTAAGGAGGTCTAAGACAAAGATATGGGGGTAGGAATAGCAGTTCTTTATTAGGGAAAAAATAATAATAAAATAAAAATGCAGTAATACAAACCAACACTGCCAGAGTGAGACCATGCCCTGCCCCCCTGTGTGTCAGGGGGTGGCACAGCCCCATCCCATGGGGGCTCAGCCCTCCTGCAGTGCCAGCTGTGGTTCTGCTGGAGCAGGGATCCTGCACAAGGGGGGAGCTTTCCTCTGCAGCTCCAGGGCTGCTGGAGATGGGCCTGGGCTCCCTCTGGGAATGCAGGGCAGCAGAAAGCTGCTCCTCTGGGAATGCAGTGGGCAAAGGCTGCTGTGGTGTCCCAAAGCTCAGATTGGATCCAGGTAGGAATGCTTGGCTCCTCCCCTGGGCGGAGCATCTCCCCATGGGATGATGGAATTGGATCAGCCATGCAGGGGCACTCACTGGCCATGAACAGAAGATAATTAACAATTAATGGTCCATGAACAGCAGATAATTAATAATTAATAATTAATAGCCCATTAAGAGCAGATATCTCCTGGAGGGAGGACTGGTTGTGGGAGAGATAAAGAAAACTGCCCCATGAACAGCAGAGAACTGCCCTACCTGTAAAAAAAGGGAACAGAACACACACCCCCAGCCACATTTTGCATTTCCGACCTAAGACAGAGCCCAGGACATCTGGGATGCTCCTTGTGCTGGAGACCTCAGCTAATCCAAACACTGAGCTCCATCCAAGCCCTCCTTTTGGGATGTTTCCAGTCTGAGGAATGTGGCCATGGATCCTGGGAATTGGGAAGCAGGGGAATCCCATTCTGCTTTGTCCCTGACAGCTTCTTCCTGTGGAGGGGTTTGCAGCTTTAAG
Source organism: Diglossa brunneiventris (assembly GCA_019023105.1). Taxonomy (NCBI): domain Eukaryota; kingdom Metazoa; phylum Chordata; class Aves; order Passeriformes; family Thraupidae; genus Diglossa; species Diglossa brunneiventris. Next base: position 8,737,845 of record CM032376.1, read on the forward strand.
TGGTGGTATCCAGGGGATATTTATATTGGGAGATGCAAATTAAGGAACATTTCTCTAACACAGAAAGCTCTAATTAACAAATAGTCCATCCAGGCTCAGTTAAATATTTAAATGATCTGACAGAGCTCAGCAAGGCTTGGAAAATGAGCTGCAGCATTTTTTTGAGAAGCAGGAGGGCTCCACTCTGAGAATTTAGGGACAGAGGAGCTGGAACTAAACCAAAGGGAATAAAGATGAAACCAAAGGTGTAACAGAAAATTGGCAGTGGATGGGAGGGGGGAGTTTTCTGTTAATTAAATGATTCAATTTAGGTCCTGCTAAACTTCCCCCAGGCTCTAATCCTCTGCTGAGGAACACTATGCCCTGACCTTTGTTTGAGCAGCCACAAGTAGGGGTTTCTCATCCACCCCCATCCCCAGTTTATCACCAGGGAATGTGGGAGGGCACACAGGGAGTGCTCTTTGGGTGGGAGCTTCAATCAGTGCCTTTCTGGAGGGATAAAGGCTGATCCAGGAAAGCTCTCACAGGACTTGGGTCTTCCTCTGTCCCAAAGTGGTGGTGGGACTGTTCATGAAACACCCAGCCCTTCCCATCATGGGGAGATAACAACATCCCAAATACCAAGATAAGAGCTGCTTATGGGGAACTTCAGAGAAAGAGAGAAATCCTCCTTTTCTCTACGTTTTGTACCTATTTTTTACCATCCTTAGTAAAAAGGATGAGATATGAGACATTACTCTCAAGGGATGATGTGAGACATTATTCTCTGTTAAAGCCTAGAGGGTGACTTAGAGGTGAAAAAACTTCTTGATTTCTGTAGGACTACAGAGGGTTTGACTTTTTTGCTAAATAAAATTTAATCCTAACATTTCCTTTGGTTTCCCTGCTCTGAAATCCCACAGGGTGGATTTGTGAGGTCAAAGGCAGAGGGGCAGGCACAGAGCTGGGTCCTGGCACAGGGGCTGGGGTTGCTCTCTGCTGCTTGCTCCATCCCTGGGCCCAGGAGAGGACAATGTTTGTGCTTCCCAACCCAGGGGAATGCAGGAAAGAGAACCCGAGAAAATGTTTTCCCGGAGAGAAAATAACAGGAAACAAAAGGCTGGGGATGTTTTGCTGTGTCCCAAACCTTCTGCTGTCCTGGGAGAGTGGGGCAGAGCAGGATGCAATAAACGACCCTCCCTGATTGCTCTTCTGTGCACACCTGGAGGGCTCTGAGCTCCCTGGACACTGGGATTTCAGGCATGTGATTGCATTTCCACTGAGAGATGGAAGAAGCTGCTATCAGCCTCCAGGTTTTCTCAAAGCTGAGCAAACTCACAGAGGATTGTGGCAAAAAAACCCAAACAAATAAAAATAGTTTCTACTGGAGCACCTGGAATAAACCCAAGCTCAACAAAGGATCTCATTTCTGGGAGCCAGACTAGTTTATATTTAATTTCATATCATTCATCTTCCCTCCTGCTGTACCTCCACCCATGTGTTTCTGCTGCTCCCTGAGCCAACAGAATGAATAAAAATCCCAGGCTGAGCCTTTATTAGCGTGTGTAATGCAAGTCAAGCTGCTTTGAACATCCTCTTGTTGAGTATTAATGCAGCATGCCATTTGTTACACGAGTATTTTGCTGTGGCAGACAGAAAGTGACATTTATGGGTCTATCATGAGAATGAATTTCACCATCCATTAAAATGATGTACAGGTAAACACTCCATTCATTTTAAATCCAGGAGCTTTGGTTCTTTCTCTGCTCTGCTGGATGGGCCCATCAATACAACCACTATTAGCCAAACTATTTGCTGGGAAGTGAGAACGACTGAAAAATGTTACAGGCCTGTAATTAAAGGGGTTGTAGCTTGAAGGGAGAGGAGAGGAATTAAAGTTATTGGTGAATTCTGCTCTTTTAGATCTGTGATCTCTGGAGCTGGAGAGGCACTGCCACATCCCATCAGCAGGAGACATCTGTCACAGACATCTTTTATGAAAAATCCTTTTTTTAGGATTTTTTCTCTTGAGAAGCTGAGAGGCCTCAGGAACAAAATGTAAACAATGGTTATCTGCTGCTGTGGAATGCAACAGGTGGATCTGTGATTGGTTTCATAGAGTTGTTTCTAATTAATGGCCAATCACAATCAGCTGGCTCGGACTTTGTCCGAGACACAAGCTTTTGTTATTATTCTTTCTTTTTTAATTCTTAGTTAGCTTTTTGATAAAATCTTTTCTTCTATTCTTTTAGTATAGTTTTAATATAATATATATCATAAAATAATAAATCAAGCCTTCTGAAACATGGAGTCAGATCCTCATCTCTTCTCTTATCTTCAGACTTCTATGAACACAGTCACAGACATCAGCCAGCCACTACAACCACAGGGCCAGATCTACAAAATATTTATCTAAAAATCAAATTTAAAAAAGGTTAGCATCTGGAAAATCTGTAAATCTGGATTTATAAACCATTGTGCGGGGCACAGCCACTGAAGGAAGACAAGAGCTGCAAGCTCTTGGCACTCAGCTGTTGATGAAGTTGTCCCTTGGTAGGGCTTGTTGGTGTCACTCACTCACCATGTCCCACCCAGGAGCTGGCCAGAGCTGAAGGAGAAGTTCTTATTACCATATTTCCAAATTTCCAGCTTGGGAGGATGTACATGATGTTTTCTAGAGAGCTGCCATGAGAGGTGAGTGAGGCAGCAAACGTGTTCCAAACATGAGCCACATCCCTTGGAAGATGAAGCCCTGTTGTTTACCCACTGTAATTGTAGAAATTAAGGTAATAACAATTACAATTAAGTGACTCATATGTACGACCATGCAATTAATTGAGGTTAGAGGCAGGGTTACTGTGCATTAAATCAAAGGCAACGATGATGGATCAGGCTGTGGGTGTGAATCAGGCATTGCTCAGCTGGGCCCAGCCCTTCTGCAGGGCCACGTGAGGCTCTGGGATCACGGAACAGGGCCCTGAACACTTCCCTGGAGGCTGCACTAAATCTGGGGCTGACAGCCCCTGGTGCTTTTTGCAAAGCCAGGACTAACCCCTGGTGCTTTTTGCAAAGCCAGGATGCCCATCTGGCTCTCTGGGGCCAGTGCCAGCCTGGAAGGGTTGTGTTTGCTCTGGTCACCTCTGTTTGTCATTCCTGCCCTTTGGGGTGTGTTGCTAAGCTCAGTTTTAATAGTTTCAAGCAAAATGCTGGTGCTCTGCTGGGCTCCCCCTGCATGAGTCCCACCTTTGAAGGTGTATTACTCAGCATTAATTAGTCAGGCTTCTCAGGGCTGAATTGGGTGCTGCACAGGAGCTGTGTCACCAATCCAGCACTGGGAGGTCACAGAGAGCTCCTGTCCCCACAAGGTGATGCAGCAGCTCCCCAGGCACAGCCAGTTCCCTCTGCTGCTTCCTGACAGTGACAATCCCAATGACAGTGACAACCCCAGTGACAACCCCAGTGACAATCCCAGTGAAAGTGACAATCCCAGTGACAACCTCAGTGACAATCCCAGTGACACTGACAACCCCAGTGACAACCCCAAGTGACAATCCCAGTGACAGTGACAATCCCAGTGACAATCCCAGCAGTTCTCTTCCTCAAGACAAGCTGCCAGAGTTCCACACCTGTTGCATTTACAAGAAGTTTTCTCCTGTTTTTGTGAATATTTTGAGCCACTGAATCTGTAACTGTCAGCTTTTCACGGTGGTTTCCATGGTTAGCCTGCTGCTGACACCACCAGAAAAGGGTTGTTCACAGCAAAATGCGTGCCCTCAAATTAAGGGAATAAAAGGTTTCTATGTCTCATTTTTAATTCCAATGGCTGCATTTCCAGAGTCTAAATATTTCTAACTGGAGCCTATGATTTATCACCTGCAGTCTCCTACTCATCCAGTAAGAACCAGAGAATTTAGAAGTAATGGCAGGAAAACTTTTAAGAAAGAAATCTTTCTTTTCCTGATAGCATTCTTCAAAATAAGTGGGGGGGGAAAAGGGTGTAGAGAAATCAATGCAAAAAAAATTATTTCTAAGTAGGATGTGTTATAAAATGCTCCTAGAGGCATCAGCAGGTCTAGGATTCCCATAAATAAGTTTTCCATAATCAGTCAGTATTTAATTAACACCCAGAAACTGCCTGACAGAATCTAAATGGAATCTTTAAAGCACTTAATTTAGAAAGTGTTGCTGAAATGGATTGCACAAATGGTTCTCCTGGCCAGTTGTTTCTCTCCCACAGATGCAAAAGCTTTATCTCAAGGGCAGCTTGTCTGCCTGAGTTTGGGCAACCTGAAAAGCTACAATTCACTCTCAAAGTGGATCTGTTTAATTCATCCTCCCCCTCTCTCTCAATTACAGCCCCTTCCCTGAGGAAAGGCAAGGAAGAGAATGTCTTGGTTTGGAAAGACAGGTGTCTGCTAAGGAAGGCAGGAGCCTCCCCTAAAATGGAGAAAACGTGAAGGCAGCTTTAATTTTCCAATACTATCCCAGTTTCAGACACATATGGGGTAATGCTGGTGTCTTGGTTTGGAAAGCCAGGTGTCTGCTAAGGAAGGCAGGAGTCTCCCCTGAAACGGAAGAAAGTAAACCCCCTCCCTCCGAATTTTATACATTTGAAATTAAGGGGGGCTCTCAGGCAAAAATATGGGAGCAGGAAATAACAGCTCTGTATTAGGGAAGAAAATAAAAAGATAAATAAACAATGCAGTAAACTGAAAAAACACTGCCAGAGTCAGAACACAGCCTGACACCCTGTGGGTCTGGGTGTTGGCAGCAGTCCCACTGGAATTGTGGCTCAGCCCTCCTGCAGTGTCAGGGGTGGTTCTGCTGGAGCAGGGATCCTGGAGAAACGTGCAGTCTCTGCCTCTGAAGATCCAGGGGAAGAAGAGGCAGCTGCTGTTCCTCTGGGAAATCCAGTGGAGAAGCCGTGCTGGTGTTCCAGAATCTCCAGATTATATCCAGGTAGGAATGCTTGGCTGGTGTTCCAGAATCTCCAGATTATATCCAGGTAGGAATGCTTGGCTGGTGTTCCAGAATCTCCAGATTATATCCGGGTAGGAATGCTTGGCTGGTGTTCCAGAATCTCCAGATTATATCCAGGTAGGAATGCTTGGCTGGTGTTCCAGAATCTCCAGATTATATCCAGGTAGCAATGCTTGGCTCCTCCCTCTGGGCTCACATCTCCCAGTGGGATGCTGTAGTTCTTATCAGCCATGCAGGGACATTCAATGGCTGTTATCAGCAGATGTTTCCCTGGAGGGAGGAGTGGTTGTGATCACTCAGAGAGAGATAAGGAAAACTTGCCCACTTGACGAAAGACAGCTGCCATACAGATGGTGATAGAACACATCTTGCCTTGCAGCCTGGGACAGAGAACCGGTTAGCTGAGGCTGGAACAAGGGAGAGGAAAGCAAGAGGGGATTCCCCAAAAAGTGCTGTAGGAATAATTACTCCAACTGCACAGCTTTTGTTCTATCAAACAAATTATTTTCAGAGTTATCCTCGCTCTCCTTGCTAATTTCTGTTCACATTCATTTGGACACCCATGTCTGCAGCTGCCTTTGCACCAGCTAAGCTTTGCCCACTGTGCACTGAAGCTCTTCTGCACCTCCAAGGCAGGTAAGGTACCAAGATCATGAAAGGCATAAAAATTTAACCCTAAGAAAACACATTTAACTCCTTGGTGGAGGTGCAGAGCAGCTCCCCGAGGTGTCCCACCCCCGTGTCAGAGTTCAGGGTGTTCTCCTGTCACCAACCTCCTGTCCCTGTCCCTGTCCCTCCCCAGCTGTCACCTCCCAGAGGAGCAGGCCCAGGCTGCAGCTGGTGCTGAGCACTTTCCAGGCAGCTGTGCCCAGCCCATTGTTCCCTCTGCAGACAAGGGATGTTTGCAAATGTGTTTGAATTCCCCCAGCCACAGTGGATGCAGCCGTGTGCCAGGTTTTTAGCTGATTGTAAGGGACACGAGATAATTCACACGTTCTAAAGCTGGGTTTACAATGAAGAATGAATGTTTTTTAGCCTGATAAGGAGGGGTTTGAGAAACACAGCCATTTCTTTTTTTGTGAAGCTCAGGCATTCAAAGCCATTCACAAAATGGCTATAAATAAGAAGAAGAAATCATGGTTCAGGCTTCCAAAACACCTGATACCAAAGATTCCTCTCTAATGTATAACCATGCCTTTTAATTTTTAATTCTTATGGAATTTAGGGGTTTTCCCCATTGTTTCTTTCATCTTTCAATATCCATTTCATCAGCTGAAAGAAAATGATCTGGGGAGGAAATTCATACTGGCCATGTGTGTTTTTCCTTTTTTTATTTTTTTTTTTTTTGGCAGCAGGGTATGAGACACTGCTTGGAGCATCTCCCTGCCACTGGAAGCAAAGTCAAGACTAATCTCAGTCCGTGGGCTTGGTTTGTGTGCAGATCGTGCTCCCAGACTCAGCAAAGCACAGCAGAACAGAGGCAAACATCCACCCCCAGCTGTTCCAAACGCTGCTCCCAGCTCAGAGCATCTCCTGCTGCTGGGGGCAAAGGCAGCCCTAACCCCAGCCTGTGGGCAGAGCTCGTTCACAAACACAAGGCAGGCTGAATCACAACCCAAACTGCTCATTAAAACCTCTCCTAGGAAAAACATAAGGGGAAAGGGCTGGCACAGCAGTGCTCAGACCCAGGGTGCAGAGGGGATGGGGCACTTCTGAGCATGGGGCATTTTTTGTAATTTTGGAGTGAATTCCAACTCCTCCCTCTCAGCAGTGTCACCTCACCTGAGCAGGGAGGGATGTTAGCAGGAGCCATCCCCTCCCTGGGGCTGGCTGGTCACTAAGAGAAGACATATACAGGCAGTGAAAAAAAACAGAAAAATGGCTCAGAAAGCACCTCTAGAAAGATTCTGCAAGATGAGTGTCAGGAAAATTCATCCACAAACACCAGAGGTTGATGTCCAAAAAGGAGACAGAGCAGTCCTGGAACTTTATTCCATTAAAAGGAGAGCCCATGGGGAGTTCCCATGGGGTCTCCCAAATTTTTGGAGGATGCAGCCTCCTTTTTATCCCAATTTCCCAGCCACATTTCCATTTTCTCTTTCCCCATTTCTGAGGGACTTGAGAGGCTCAGACTTCCCAGAACACCTGATCCCAAAGATTCCCCTCTAATGTATAACCCTGCCTTTTAATTTTTAATTCTTATGGAATTTAGGGGTTTTCCCCATTGCTTCTTTCATCTTTCAATATCCAATTTCATTTATCAGCAAACCCACAGTTTAATTGTAAAATCAAATCTCCTTTTCCATTCATCAATCAGTGGAATCCTTCCCATTGTTTCTTTTCTCTCTCAGTGCTGGTTTGATCTCCCAGCAGCCCCACAGCTGGTTTGGAAAGACAAATCCACCATTCCTCTCATGAGGAATTCCTGAGCTGGAAAGGTGCTGTGCCCCAGGTTGTGAGAGGGGCAGTGTCCCTGCACTCAGGGATGCACTCAGGGATGGAGACACTCAGGGTCCCTGCACCTCTCGGGGTGGAAGCACCCAGCAGCTGCCAGTCCTGGGCCCAAACACACAATTTAAAGGACAAACTTTAAAAATTTTTAATCTAATTTAAAGCTGTAGCCCCAAAAGTGCCAAGCTCACACTGGCGTGGCAGAAAATGCCACCTCACCACTAATTAATTCAGTTCTGCAGAGCTTTCCAAGAGCCTTACATGAAAGGTTCCAAACAAATGCGAGGCATTGTAAGGAAACGCTCAGTCTTTTTAACAAATTAATTAATTTGTGGTGTTTCCTTGCTGACAAGCACTATCTAATGGAAGTGAAAGCACCAGATCAAACAGACATATCCCATCCCACAGCCAATCCAAGGAGAGAGAGTGACAGGGAAGTGTCTTGAGGGTTTAGCAGGGGAACACCAAACAAACAGGCAACCACATATGTCTCATTTCATTTAATATCTGCTATCTGCGTGTGAATAAACATTTCATATCACACCTTTTGATGGCTGCCACAACAATATCTCAAAGAGAGAGCTCCTTCTTCACAGGGAAAGGAAGTTGCTCTTGTGTGAGAAGAGGGAGATGAAAGACAGCTTTGCAATGAAGCTGCAGCACAGCCCCAGACCTTTTGAACCGTTAGGATTTATATGTCATTAAATAATTAACTCAATGATGCATGAGAGAAAGTGATGTAAAGGACCTCAATTAATTGCTTTCATTGCAGCAGGCACCAGGTCCTGGTGATGAGATATAAGCAGGGTGAACTTTGTTTCTGAGATTGCCTTTTAAATGCAGTCATAAAAAAAGTGACAAATGGCTCATTGGGATGCGACTTTTGTTTGCTGGAATGTTTTTTTGGGGTTTTTTTTGTGTTGCAGTGTCTTTGCCTTAAATTAACTGACATAATCAGATGGCAGGCTCAGCCCTGCCCTTGTGCCATTGGCTTTGTGCTGCTCTCTCTCTCCTCATGAATTCCAGGGACAGTGAGAGGCAAAGCAAGGCCTGTCTGAGCTATGGATTTTTAATTAATTTATCTGCTGCCTTTTATCTCTCAGTATTCACAGGCTGGTATAAGCAATTTGGTTTAAACTGCCTGCTGCATTCTGCCACCTCTCTTGGGATTATCCTGTAGTCTAATAGGATATAATTCCTGATTGTGTCAAACTCTCAGTGCTTTATTTAATCCCGTTGGTTTTTTTCAGACTTTTCTGCGTCACCCTCAAACCCTTTCCTATCCTGCTGCTCACAGCCTCTGACAGACTTTTCCTGCAGATTTTGGAAGGAGGAAATTCAAGTCAAGCCTTGGATTTAATCCCACTAAACTAAATTAAATATTGGGTTAGGAACTGGAGCAGAAAGAGAGGACAGACCACAACCTCCACGCTGATCTAAACCCTCAGGAGCCTCAGGGCAGCTCCAGGCTGGGGATTTCAGCTGAATTTAGAGTGAGGCTCTGTTTGCTCTGCCAACCTGTTGTGTTTTACATGAGTGGGGTGAGAACTGTTAATGGGGGAAAACAAGCAGTGGTGGAATACCCACTAATTTAGTATTCTGGTAAAAGGTCTGCAGTCGGAAGGGGGCAATTCCCAACCCCAGTTTTCCCAGAAGGAGCAATTCCCAATCCCAGCTTTACCAAAAGGAGCAATTCCCAATCCCAGCATTCCCAGAAGAGGCCATTCCCAATCCCAGGTTTACCGGGGGTGAAAATGAAGTCACTTACACGTGGGTTTTTGTGCCATTGCCCACGCTGTCACCTCAGTTCCTGGTGACATAACCTGCACTTAACCTCAGAGGAAGATTAGGATTATATGAACCAGATGGTGCCATTTCAGCCAGGTTGCTGTTTCATTATTTAAAAGGTAAAAAAAAAAAAAAGAAAAAAAAGGAGAGAGAACTAATTTGGTGTCATCTGCTCAGGATGAGGTGAGAAAAATTCTGCCAGGCTTTTATGTTCACCCCTGTCTGCTGGGTTCACATGGGGATCGAATCCCACTTAATTACACACTGTCACCTTGGCTGCTGCCACCTCTGAGCAGGCACACAGGGGATGGAGAGAGGCTGGAGAAGCTCTGGCTGCCCTTAGCAGAGGCCCAGCTGTGGCCAGTGCTGAACAGATCTCCCTGCCCTGATCCTGCAGCTCTGCCCAGGGGACCAGGCTGTGCAGGCTGGGGGACACTGGATGTCCAAACTGGTGCCTTAGGATTTCAGCTTTTCTATTTTCCATCTATTTGTAACCCTGCAGTTCTTTAGTGTAGAACTCCAAACTCCACACACAGTGGGAGCTGCTGCTTCCCCATTCGGGGCAGACACAACAATTCCTCTCCAGGCCTGGCAATCAAGGACACCTCACTGCCTTAGGCCTTAGAGATGGAAACAAAAGGGAGTTGGGGGCAGCAAACTTGGGGTCAATGACTTCATTAGCTGAAGCTGGAATTGGAAGATTCATCCCAAAATGCAAATGGACCAAACTTATAAAAGTGTGAAAATCCATGACCCATTGTCCATTTTGGGTGGGTTTTGTCTGCCCTAAATGTACCTGAAAGCCTTCAATAAATAGAACTGCTTTTAATTCTCTTCATTTTGTTTTTAGGAAAGCCCAAAAAGGCATCAAACCAAACAAGCTCCCCAGTTTGTGTGGGGGAGCACAGCCTGGGCTGGGCTGTTTCTGCTGGGGATGGAGCACAGGAAGGGAGGGGGGAAAAGCTGATTCTGCAGGATTTTTGCACAGAAAAAGGGAGACCCCAGTGTCAGCCTGGAGGTGGCTGTGGCCAGGTCCCAGCCATGAAGCTCATGAGCTGAGCAGGACAATTCCAGAGCTGGATGTCACCTGAGCTGGGAGGGTGGGATGGCAGCAGGAAAGGATGGGATTGTCACCGTCACATTTTCTAGAAAAATCCCTTCGCCAGGATTTCTTCTCCTGGGAAGCTGAGAAGCCTCAGAGGAAAATGAAAACAATAATTATCTGATTTGCTTCTCCCATGTTTTGCTGCTTTGGAATGTGGTTTGGACATTGTTTACCAACTGCTCATTGTTTGCTTGGTTTCACGTGAATTGTTTTGACTTATTGACCAATCAGGGCCAAGCTGTGTCGAGGCTCTGAAGAGTCACAAGTTTTTAATTAGTATCTTGTTAAGCCTTCTCTCTGTATCCTTTCTCTATTCTTTGTATAGATATAATATAATATAATATAATATAATATAATATAATATAATATAAATAATATAATATAATATAATATAATAATATAATATAATATAATATAATATAATATATATAATATATATATATAATATAATAATATATATAATATAATATAATATAATATCCTTCTAAGAACAAGGAGTCAGATTCATAATTTGCTTCCTGTCACAGGGGACCCTGAAAATACCACAGGACAGATGCTCTGCTGGTCCTTCAGAGCTTTTAGCTGCTCCCAGCTCCACAGCAAGAGGCAGAATCCCGACTCTGCAGGATGTGGGAATGGCCAAGCAGAGTTATTCCCTCAGCCTGGCTCAGCTCTCAGCTCTGACAGCCTGGAGTGAGGAACTCCCCCAGTCAGTGCTCACTTCCAGTCTCTGCTACTCACAAAGGCAAAAAAATCACCTTGATCACGACAGTGAGAGAAAAGGGTGCAGCTAATGAGTTCTTAATTGGGTGGCTCTGGCACTCAGATCCTGCTCCAGGCTTTGGAAACCAAAAGGAAGGAACTTCCCATGCAGCCAGTGACATCAGCTCTGGTCTTCATGTGCTGCCTGGAATGAGCTTCATTAATGTTTTCCTTGGTATAATCCATCATCCCCTCAACAATGCATTCCTGACAGTTAATTAGACTCCACAGAGTGGAATAAGTAGCACCGTGTTTGGAATTATAATCCAGTCCTGAAAAACAGATCATATGAGGCATAGCAGCAGGCTCTTGGACATCTTAAGGAGTTTTTATTCCAAAGGTTTGGAAAACCCTGCTTAGCAAAATCTGCAGTGTGTTTGCCAATGGATTCAAGGCAGAGGAGTCAGGAATCTCTGTTCTTAGCAAAACCCCGAAGAAATGAACCCATACATAAATAAATTCAGCCTTTCTGAATGAAGGTGAGCCCTGAGTGTCATCACCTGCTCCAGGCGACACTCAGGCTATGAGAGATGGAATCCCTGTCAGATTTCCTGCTGATTCCAGTGGGGTTGGACATGGGAAGTCAGACTGTGTTACAGGATGGAAAATTCTGCAGCAGGGCCCTGCTTCATCTGGGTTATCTGGGGTGTTTGGGGTTTGTCATACTGGGTATTCAGAACAAACCCAGGAACTTGGGAGTGGCTTCTCAATGATCAAAGTGATGAATAAGAATCCTGAGACTGGGCTCACAATGCTGGAGACTTGCCTGGCTTAGGGAATGCTGAGCCAGGAGAGCTGCTGGGGATGCACAGCACAGGCTGGAGTGCTGAAGAGGAGCTGCCTCTGTGATGGATGGCACCAGGCAGCTGAGATGTTTTTCCAGAAGGTGCTCACTTGCGTCAGACACGCACCAGTGCTGTCACCTCGAGGCCCTGGGCACAGACAGCCTGCAGTGACAGCTGGCAGTGCCACCAAGTGTGACAGGGAGAGCAGCAAGTTTAAACAGAGCCTGGTCCACACCTGGCATCCTCTCCCTCTGTCTTAATTGGTTTTTAATTTACTGCTTATCTAGGCAGTGTTTGAGAGATGTCCCAGACCTCTCTGGCTGAAAATATTCCCTTGAATGTGGCTGGGAATCTTTGGTCGGAAAGCTCCTACAGCCATCTGGAAGTTTCCTTGGGAAAAGGAGAGCCAGTGCCTCCAGCTTCTCCCCCAGCCCTGCCCACAAATCCCTTGTGCTGGGCAGAGCCTGGGAGAGCGGGATAAAATCCTGGTTTTATTTTTTTTTAATTCTTTTTATCTTATTCATATTTATCTTATTATCCTATTCTTATCTTTTTCTTATATTTTTATTCTTTTTATTCAAACCACGGCTCCACAGCACCTGCCAAAGACGGCTCCTGCTCCCAGTGTGGAATTTAGGTCTCTGTGAGTTTGGGCAGCTAAACCAGGGCTCCCCTACTGGAAAAGCAGAACAACCCCAACGAGGGGGAGAAAATGATGCATCTGACTCCATCTTATCAGAAGGCTAAGTAATTACTGTATTTTACTATATTATTCTATACTATATTACACTGAATCTGCACAAGCACTCAACTCCACTCAACTGTACAGAATCTCATGACTGTCAGCTGACAGTCCTGACACACACCTGGATTCAATTGGTCAATGAATCAAAAGGTATTCAAAGGAAATTGGGAAAGGAGGGAAGCATTTTCCCCTTAAGATTTTGACAAAAAAGAGTAATAACCACTTTTTAAAACCAGCTTGTCCATAGAATCTTCATCCTTCCTACATTTATTTTTTACCTCTAGTACTCACCTGCTGTAAATGAATGAAAAGTCTTTCATGTTAAACCTCACAAACAATTTTAGGGCACTCACACCAGAACCCAATTACCAATTCCCTTCAGGTAAGCAAACTTCCACAATGCATTCCACTTGTTCCAAAACATAGGAACAGTAAACGAGATAAGAATTATTTTTTCTTTTTTTGAGGTTCAGAGAATGTGAATCCCTGGAAATCCTTGGGAAGTTGTGCCTTGCTTTCCTCTGTGAAGAGAAATGTGGCTACACTGCCCCAGACCTGAGGGTCAGCTGTGCAGAGCCTGTTTGTGGGCCAGGAAGAACATGATTTTAAGCTCAGGTGGTTTCCTTCTTTAAATGAATCTGTTCCCCCCGAGGCAGCGCTGTGCATGCAGCCACAGATGACACAGAGACAATTTTCTGGGCACTGAGCCTGCTCCTGATGTCCCTGCTGCCCCACGGTCCCTCAGTGTCAGGGAAATGAACTGTCCTGGCCAAGCACAGCCTCCCCTCCTGGGTTTGTTTAGAGCAGCAAATCACAACAAATCATAGAAAATAGGGGAGCCCTGGTTTAGCTGCCCAAACCACCCCCAGCAGCTGCCTCTGATTTTCTGCAAAACACTCCCTGAATGCAGTCAGAGGACAGGAGTGTAATATATGTTATGAAATAATTCGTGCTAAAGGAAATTAAAAATCACAGCATTTTGTGCACTAAAGCCAGTGTGGGGCAACAAGCAGTAACAGGCTAAGATAAGGATGGAGATTCAAACACCAGGAGGACACTGTCTCCAGAGATGTACATTTCAAGGGATTTTTTCATCTGACAAGACCCCAGCAGGAGGCATTTGATAGACATCATCAATAAGATAATATTCAACACCGGAAGTTTATCTCAGAAGATTTCCACCGGACAGGATTTCAGCAATTATTCACCAGTTCTCAGAAACGCGGCAGCAAGAAAGAAAAAAACTATGATAATATGCTAAAATATGCTAAAAAAGGGCCCCTTCCAGAGCCCAAAAGACAAAAACAAGATAAAAGAAACCACTTAGAAATGACATTTGGAGACCCATGGGTACTTTGGTGCATAGAGGCCAAATCCTGGGTTTCCCCAACTCTGATCGCCTGGCTCAGAGTCGAATTGCTTGTGGATTTTTGCAAATTTATACTTTGATTATTTAATAATTTTCCTGATTACTAAATTAGAGTATTCATTTCTAACAGGAGGAAGGCTTGCAGGGGTGCTTGGGGTGATGGGCAAAGGGTAAAAACCTCCCCCTGCTTGAGAAAGGAAAACCAACAAAGTGAAAAAAAGGGCACATTTTAACATTATCATTTGTTACAACTGATCTGCTGGCCAGTTTCCACAGCTCCTTAATCTTAATTCTCATCACCAGGAAGCCAAGAAGAATCTGAGTTCTGCTTCTAAACTTATTTTTTTACATATTAGAAAGTGTATTAAAAATATTTTTGTAATAACAACACAGAAGCTCACTCCAGCTGAGCTGTTTATTATTATATAGCTGTTCATTTTGGAGGTTTAGAGTGTGTTTTAGGGAGAAATTTGGTTTAGATTTTTTTTTTAGTGGGATTGATAATGACTTGTGGAAGATTTGGAGAGATATTTTGTGCTATGGGTAATTGTTTATTGGTAGATTGATTAAGTAGGTTGAGAATGTTTGGATTTGAATAAGTAAGTAGTATTTAATTTGATATATTAAGGTTACTTAAATTTTGGTTTTTGTTTTTTTTTTTTTTAATTTCTGTTGTGAACCATAAATGAGGCTGCACCCTGAACTTTGAATCTTTTTTATATTTTTAATCTTATTATGCTCAACTTGTAGATATTTTCATAGCAATGCAAGCTGCAGTGAAGGAAAAAAGTGAGAATTGGAGCAGAAGATTGGCTACACAGCTCCCAACACTCCTGATAGCTACTCATTGACTATTTTGGGTGTAAATTGCATTGATTATGGTAATGAGGAGGTGCCAAGTGCAGGGACAGCAGGGGAATGTCTGCATGGTGTCTGCTGGAATTCACAGCATCAGGAGTGGCTGCATTGAATCCCAGCACATCTGGAGCACTAACAGGGTCCTTCATCAGACAGGCTGGGATTTTCACACCTGGAGGAGCAGAGCAGACCCAAGGAGTGACGTGAGGAAGCCTCTGCCAGAGGCAGAGCTGAGCCCAGCTGTTCCAGGAGCTCTGACAAACCCAGCTGGGCTTTCACAGCTCCCTGGCCAAGGCCAGTGACACTCTTCGGTTGGAAATGGGGGTGTGCGTTCTGTTCCTATCTGTGGGGCAGTTCTCTGCTGTTCATGGGGCAGTTTTCTTTATCTCTCCCACAGCCAATCCTCCCTCCAGGAGATCTCTGCTGTTCACGGGCCATTAATTATTAATTATCTTCTGTCCATGGCCAGTGAGTGTCCCTGCATGGCTGATCCAATTCCACCATCCCATGGGGAGATGCTGCGCCCAGGGGAGGAGCCAAGCATTCCTACCTGGATCCAATCTGAGCTTTGGGACACCACAGCAGCCTTTGCCCACTGCATTCCCAGAGGAGCAGCTTTCTGCTGCCCTGCATTCCCAGAGGGAGCCCAGGCCCATCTCCAGCAGCCCTGGAGCTGCAGAGGAAAACTCCCCCCTTGTGCAGGATCCCTGCTGCAGCAGAACCACAGCTGGCACTGCAGGAGGGCTGAGCCCCCATGGGATGGGGCTGTGCCACCCCCTGACACACGGGGGGCCAGGGCATGGTCTGACTCTGGCAGTGTTGCTTTCTATTACTGCATTTTTATTATATTATATTATTATTATTATTATTATTATTATTATTATTTATTATCATCATCATCATCATCATCATCATCATCATCATCATTATTATTATTATAATAATTATTATTATATTAGTTTTTATTAATAATTTATTATTTTTTTTTCTTCCCTAGTAAAGAACTGTTATTCCTACCCCCATATCTTTGCCCGAGAGCCCCTTAATTTCAAAATTATAATAATTCAGAGGAAGAGGGTTTGTATTTTCCATTTCAGAGGAGGCTCCTGCCTTCCTCAGCAGCCGCCTGTCTGTTCAAACCAAGGCACACTCACAGCTCCTCTCATCAGTTCTGAAATGCCTCCAAAAGCTTTGTCTTGCTGCTGGGGGGGAACCAATTTTGCAGTGTAACCTTTGCCAGCTGTGGATTGATGAAGGGCTGAGATTGGAAAAGATATGAACTCCCCTTGCCAATCTCCCTCGTGGCTGGGCTGGCAATTTTTCACAGGGATGTTCTGGGGACAGGGACATGAAGGATTATCAGCTGCTCAGACACAACCTCGGAGATAGCAAATGAAAGCCAAGGCAGAAGTGGAATTCCTCAGCAGATATTGGATTTCTTGTGTATTTCTCTCCTGCCACCCAGGATATCTGATATTTCTCCCTTGCATTGGTGTCAGTGAGTGGGAATTCAGCTTTCAACCTCCAACAGATTAACAAGAGAGGGTTTTAGCATCTGCTCTGATATTTTAAGCACAAAAGAAGAAAGACCTGTAGCTTTGTCTTGCCAGTGCTGGTAAATATTTTGTGCCTGCTCCTCTCACCCGAAGGTTACACAACATTAGTGCAGAATGGAAATG
Organism: Diglossa brunneiventris; assembly: GCA_019023105.1. NCBI lineage: Eukaryota > Metazoa > Chordata > Aves > Passeriformes > Thraupidae > Diglossa > Diglossa brunneiventris. Next base: position 8,754,346 of record CM032376.1, read on the forward strand.
TCCTGTCAGGCACACAGAGACAACACTGGCTGCTGCACAAATCCTTTCCATGCTATAAATATAGATCTTCCCCCATAATTGCAACACAATCTCGATCTGCCTGTGCTGATAAAGAAAAAAAAAAAAAAGTTAAAAAAGCTGTTTAATTTAATTAGGGTCCATTTGGAAACCTAGCAGCATGAAATAATTTGATTTACAGAAATAACCCTTGGTGGCTACAGACAGCATTTCTTTGTGTGTTATCTTGGGATAACAGCAACTGCTACATTTCAAACCTTAAACTGTATAAACAGTGTGACCAGAAAGAGCCCTGAGAACATTCCAAATGACGTCAGGGCATTGCCATTTATTCAGCTCCCTGTCCTCTCCCAGGCTGAGATGCTAAAAATTCTGCTGGAGCAACATTTGCCCCTGAGGAAAGGGTAGTTAATTCCTGTCCAGCATCTCCACTGCAGTTTTCATCCTTCCCAAAGGAAGCAGCTCCCACTAAAAGCTCCTTTACTGCTGGCATGAGGGGTGATGTTTTATGAAGAATGCCCTAAAACTGTTTGTGAGGTTTAACATGAAAAACTTTTCATTCCTTCTACAGCAGGTGAGTACTAAAGGTAAAATAAATGGAGGAAGGATGAAGATTCTATGGACAAACTGGTTAAAAAAAGAGGTTATTATTCTTCTTGTCAAAATCTTGAGGGGAAAATGCTTCCCTTCCTACCCCAATTTCATTTGAATACTTTTTAAATTTGTTTTCTTACTGCTTTGTTTGTTTGGATCTAACTAAAATTGAAAACCTGAAGAGAACAAAGTTGTTGCAAAGCAAAACATTACCAGATATACAGTAAAGAGCTTTTTTGTGTGTTTACTCACATTTTCAGCTTCCATTACTTTTTGGGAAAGCAGGAAAACAAATAATATAACCACAAATCCTTCTGTTGCTTTGACATTTTATTTCTTCCAGGAGTAAACTACAAGAGAGAACAGAACATTTCTTTGCAGCTAAGAGTATTTAGGTGATCTCTTGTATATCACAAATTTTACATTTACCATGATATCCATCCATTTATCTCTGCTGATTCCAGTAATTTCTCCCAAATTAAAGCATTTCTATCCCCTAGGACTAAAACCAAGCAAGAGATATTTTAATTTGATTTTAGTAATGTAAAGGTAGGAAAATCCCAGCATTTTAACCTTTCAAATGGAGCAGGACCTGCTTCTGAGTGACAGAACTGAAGAAAAGAAGCATGAATGTGTATGGGAAAGACTATTTACATAACATAATAAATATAATAAATATAGTATATTATAATGTAATATAATAATAAAATAATATTGTATAAAGTTTTATATTCAGTGTAATTAGATATTATAGAATTTATATTATATAATATAAATATTATATTACATGTAATATATTATATATAATATATAATAATATATGCAATAAAATAATTAATATCATTAAAGCCACAGGAGCCTTCTCAACCACAAGGCAGACACACACAAAAGTCATAAAAATCCATAAAACCAGCTTGTGTCTGCATTTCTGTGCACAGGTGTTTCCATGCATGAGATGGAGAACCCAAACCTATAAAATTGCCTTGGTGTGTGAGGGAAAGGCCAAGGAAAATGGAATTAAAGCTATAAAAATGCCTTATGTAAATAAAAGAGGGACAGAGAAAACCACAGCCCCAGGATGTCACAGGAGAGAGGTGGGAATTAGCAGCTCCTGGGACAGATGAGTTGTTCCTTCCTCTTTCTTCCTGCTGCTGTAATTTTTATTTTGAGGATCAAAATTATTATTTTGTGGATTTTTGTCCCTCAGAGCAAGCCCAGGGCTGTCCCTTCACCCACGTGTGAGCCAGGGGCTCACCCAGGGCTGCTGCCCACAGCTGCACTCAGGCAGAACAAAAGCTGCAAATGCTGTTTGGGCAACATTGAGCCAGCCCTGCCCCTGCTGCCAGCCTGCATGACAGAGCTGCAGACAGCTAATCAGCAGTTATTATTAATTATTGTTATTATTTACACTGTGATCTGCATCCGCAGGCTCGGCCAGGGAACTGGGCCAGCCCTGCTCCAGGGCTCACCTGAACTGCAGCCACTGCCTGGATGTGGCTGGTTCCTGGTTTAAAAAGGGTAAAAAAACCCATCAGAGTCACACAGTGGTTCAAACAGAAAAAAGAAACCCAAAGAACCACCCAAGAATTGTATCAATGTCTGTAGGCAGGCTGGGGGTGATGGGACTGGGACAATCTTTGGTTTTCAGCGGTTCAAGCTCTGTCCCAAGGAGAATTATTTGGAAGAATAATTCCAAATAAGAGGACTCAGATGAGGATGCAGCCCAGAGCCAGCATGGATGGCACCGAGCAAGGCAGAGGTGCAGACAGCTACTCAGCCATAATTAGTAATTATTATTATTTACATCCAGCAGGCTGGGCCAGGGAATGGCTTCCACTGGGCCAGCCCTGCTCCAGGGCTCACCTGAACTGCAGCCACAGTCTGGATGTGGCTGGTTCCTGGTTTAAAAAGGGAAAAGAACCCATCAGAGTCACACAGTGGTTCAAACAGAAAAAAGAAACCCAAAGAACCACCCAAGAATTGTATCAATATCTGCAGGCAGGCTGGGGGTGATGGGACTGGGACAATCTTTGATTTTCAGCAGTTCACGCTCTGTCCCAAGGAGAATTATTTGGAAGGAGTTTCAGATGAGGACGCAGATGAGGACACAGCCTAGAGCATGCTGTTGCTGTCCCAAGGAGAATTATTTGGAAGAATAATTCCAAATAAGAGGACCTGATGAGGATGCAGCCCAGAGCCAGCATGGATGGCACTGAGCAAGGCAGAACTGCAGACAGCTACTCAGCCATAATTAGTAATTATTATAATTTACACTGTGATCTGCATCCAGCAGGCTGGGCCAGGGAATGGCTTCCACTGGGCCAGCCCTGCTCCAGGGCTCACCTGAAGTGTTAAAGTGCAGCCACTGCCTGGACGTGGCTGGTTCCTTGTTTAAAAAGGAAAAAAAAAACAAAACATCAGAGTCATATAATGGTTTTCCATGTGGGGAAATAAAAAAAAAAAAGAAAAAAAAAGAAAAAAGAGAGAAAAATAAAACCAAACCGAAGCAACCACTGGGAAATTTTATCAATGTCTTCAGGCCAGGCTGGGGGTGATAGGACTGGGACAATCTTTGGGTTTCAGTGGTTCAAACTCTGTCCCAAGGAGAATTATTTGGAAGAAGGTTCAGATGAGGACACAGCCCAGACCATGCTGGTGCTCTTTGTTATTTCTATTCTGGAAGGGCCCAAGGCCTTGATCAGCATCCACACAGCCAAACCATGAGTTGGGAGCACAAATATTCTCCAGCAGTGAAAGGCTGCAGGTGGGGTGAAAGGGGAAAATGAAGCAGGTCTGAAAGTGGCCGCCAGGCCCAGCTGACAGTGCTTCTCCCACCTGTCCCCTGTCCCTTCCCAACTCCCCATGATGCCTCAGGTTTCAGCTTTTCTATTTTTCAGATTCTGTGCTGCTTTAGTGTGCAGTTTTGAGCTTCATATTATGGGATGGTGAACTCTGTGCACAGAGCAGGGAGACAAAACAATTCCTGCTCCAGCTGGGCACCAAGGACAAATGACCCAAATCTCAGGCCCAGGAGCACAAACACCGTGGGCTGCAGAGAGAAAAACAAGCAGGGTGGGACTGCAGGGGCTAAAGCTGGAATGGGACAATGAACTGCAAGATGCAAATGGAGCAGAACTGATCACAGTGAGAGACCCCGGAGCGCTCGTGCATTTTGTGACCATTTTGGTTCATCTTGGGTTCATTTTGTGACCATTTTGGTTCATCTTGGGTGTAGCCCTGGCTGGGCTCTTGTGCTGCCCAAGGTGCATCCATTGAGGAGATCCTTTTAATAAATCCCTGCTTTATTCTTTAGCTCTGTCCAGCCTCTGTTTTAGCTCAGCCTTCCCAAGGCATCAAGGCACTCCCCAGACCTCTGGAGCAGGGCCAGTCTCAGCCAACTTCTCCCTCCCCACCCCCTGTCAGGCTGCATCTCCATAACCCCCACAGCCCGGGTTTCTCTCTTTATTTACCTACCTGTTGACTCTTTCCCAGCCTCTGTGGACAGGCAGGAGCAGGAGACAGGAGCAGCTGCTGTGGCATGCCCTGAATGCCAACGAGCTCGGCGGGGTGCTGCCGAGGAAAGGTCCCTTTGTAAACACGCCTGGTGATCAAAGGGCTGCTGCTTGCTGATATTTTCAACATTAATAATCTCCCAGCTGCCTCCCTCGATTCTCTGGCTGCCTATTTACCTCTCCTTCATGGTACACAGAGTGGCTGAGCTTAAAACAATCGGCTGGCTGGAGGGAAGGGAGGTGGTTGGGTGCAGGAATTCACCTGGAGGAAAAAAATAAATGTATTGGCATTGCACAGAAAAGCATCAAATATGTATTAAAAAATCTTTGTATTGTTGTATAACACTCCTGGCACAGACTGAGAGGCATCTAGAGATGTGTGCATGCATACAGAAATGATGTATAATCACAGTGCACGTGTCCCTGTGCCACTCCTCCTGTGCTGCCCAGCACGCAGGGATGGATGGAGTCAGGGGATCAAAACAGAAGTGGTTCATCAATAAAACAGGAAAATTATGCCCAAAATGAATGCAACACCATGCAAGGTGCTCCCAGCAGAAGGCAGGGAGCTGTTTTTGTGCTGGTTTGTCTGTTTGCTGACGAGCAGCGAGAAGGGAGCCAGGAGAGGAGCTAAGCAGAGCAGGAACAGCTCCAGCAGCACCGCTCTGAATGACAGCAGAGGGAGAATATTTGGGCCAAGTGCTGGCTGAGACAGAGCTGAAGATGCAAGGAGAGGAGACGTTTGGCATGGCTTGGCTCCTGCTGTGCTCTGTGGAGCAGGACCTGGAACGTTCTGTCAATCACAGGGATGGTGTCAAAGCATCCCAGCTCAGTGGCCAGTGCCTGCTCCTCGTGGATGTCCTGCTCAAGGAGAAAGCTTTCATCAGAGCTGCTGACAAACCCTGCATGCACTGGGAAAATGCACTTCACCCTTCTTGGTCCTCTTTTTATTCTCTTCATTTTGTTTTTAGGTTACCCAAAAAGGCATCAAAGCAAAAAGCTCCCCAGTTTGTGTGGGGGAGCACAGCCTGGGCTGGGCTGTTTCTGCTGGGGATGGAGCACAGGAAGGGAGGGAGGAAAAGCTGATCCTGCAGGATTTTTGCACAGAAAAAGGGAGACCCCAGTGTCAGCCTGGAGGGGGCTGTGGTCAGGTCCCAGCCATGAAGCTCATGAGCTGAGCAGGACAATTCCAGAGCTGGATGTCACCTGAGCTGGGAGGGTGGGATGGCAGCAGGAAAGGATGGTGTCACCGTCACATTTTCTGGAAAAATCCCTTCGTCAGGATTTCTACTCCTGGGAAGCTGAGGAGCCTCAGAGAAAAATGAAAACAATAATTATCTGATTTGCTTCTCCTGTGTTTTGCTGCTTTGGAATGTTTTTAGGTAACCTAAAAAGGCATCAAACCAAAAAAGCTCCCCCGTTTGTGTGGGGGAGCACAGCCTGGGCTGGGCTGTTTCTGCTGGGGATGCGGCACAGGAAGGGAGGGGGAAAAGCTGATCCTGCAGGATTTTTGCACAGAAAAAGGGAGACAGCAGTGTCAGCCTGGAGGAGACCTGGAATGTTCTGTCAATCACAGGGATGGTGTCAAAGCATCTCAGCTCAGTGGCCAGTGCCTGCTCCTTGTGGGTGTCCTGCTCAAGCAGAAAGCTCTCATCAGAGCTGGTGACAAACCCTGCATGCACTGGGAAAATGTCATCTGGCACTGAAACTCAGCCAGCAGCAGCGTGGTAAGCAGCAGACCACAGAGCAGCACTCTGCCAGTCCAGCAGGGAAATATTCCACATCTGCCTGGGACTGTGGGGAGGGTTTGAAATGAGCGAGAAGGATCAGGCAGAGAACAGCAAACTCTCAGGTGAGCCTTGTCCCAGCTGGGCTGTGTGCTGGCTAAGCCCAGCCTTGAATTCCCAGGATTCCAGCACCTCCTGTGGGAAACCACGGGGCTGCCCAGGATGTTCTGAGTCCCTGGACATCCCTGGGTGTCCCCTGTCCCTTTGTGCAGCTGCCTCACTGGGAGCTGTTGGCACAATCTCTCTCTCCACCACTCAAGCTAGACCTGCAGCCAGGCTCTCCAAAGCACAGGAGAGTCAGAAATATCAGAATCAAGGTCCATTTTTAATCCATTAGAGCCCAAAAATGCCACAAAAATAGGAATAACACTGAGTTGCCAGCAAGGGTGGAATTTATCACTACAAATATTTTGCTTTCCTTCTCCGCGGTACTTAAGGGCTTTCTAAACTCAAAGGTCAGCGAGAAACTGCTGAGAGGAATCACAATCAGAGAAAATATTTCCAAAGGGGGAGAGTCTTTCTGCAGGAAACACATGCCCAGACTGCCAAGGAAGCGTGGCTGTGGCTCTGCATCATCCCGGGGCTGTGCTGGGAATGTGAACTCCATTTCCAGATTCCATTTTAGCTGCATTTCCTGCCCCAACCCGCTGAGAATTCTGGGCTATCTGAAAGCCTGCCTTATCACCATATCCCCAATATATGCAAAGCAGGGTGATGTTATCTCTTGCTGGAATTGTGTTGCTGGAGCTGCACTTTAGCAGCCTCCTGCTGCTGCAGGTTGGGATTTCACTTCCTTCCCTCCCTGCCTGCCCAAATAAATTCATTTACATATATATATTTAAATAGAGCAGGTGTCATGCTGGGGCATCAGGAGCAGGACTTTAATTCCTGATCCACGAGGACATTTCAGAAAGGACACCAAGAGCTTCTTCCTTTTGGTGCTTAGTTAGAGGAGGACCACAGATAACCAGGATGGATTCACCATCAGCCCTTCAGCACTGGGGGCTGCAGAAGTGGCAAAGCTTAGGCCAGGCATGCTGGAATTTCTCCCTCTGCTGAAGACAAGGCTGGAAGGGCTCAGAATTATCCTGTCCAAGTGAGGAATCCTTCAGCATCCTGCCCTCAACACCAGCTGCCCCTGGCATTTTTAGGACTTTTTTTTTTTTGTTAGTTTTTTCTGCCTTAGCAGAGGTTGTTCATTGAGAACCCCCAGGGCTCTGATTGGTGACAAAAACCTCCTTGCAAGGCAGGGAGGGACAGAGGGGAGTGTGAAATGCAAACATCTGCTCATGGGATAGATCCCAGGGAAAGGGAAAAGGAAAGGGGGAAAGGGGAAGGGGAAAATGGAAAAGGGGAAAAAGAAGGGAAAAAGAAGGGGAAAAAGAAGGGGAAAAAAGAAGGGGAAAAAGAAGGGGAAAAAGAAGGGGAAAAGAAGGGGAAAAAGAAGGGGAAAAAGAAGGGGAAAAGAAGAGGGAAAAAGAAGGGGAAAAAGAAGGGGAAAAAGAAGGGGAAAAAGAAGGGGAAAAAGAAGGGGAAAAAGAAGGGGAAAAAGAAGGGGAAAAGTGCTGGCAGCAGTCACTGGAAGATGTTTAAAGCACAGAAAAGCAGAGGAGCTTGCTTGGGAATTGTTCTAGTGGGAGCTTGTTTATTGTAGATGTTTTAGAGCTCTGACTAACCGAGCAGGGTCTGAGATGTGCTAAACCTGCAGGATTGTGGAGAAAAGGCAGAGCCAGCATCTCCCTGGCCCTCGGAGCTCCCCCTGCAGCTGACAGAGGAGCCAGGCTCTTTTTGCATTGCATTTTTCAATATGGAAATGTTTACAGAAATATGAAATTCCCCAGTGGCCAAGTGCACAGAGACACACTGGCTGGGAGGACAAAAGGCAGCTGGAGCCCTGGGCACACTCATTTTTTACTGGGACATGTGTTCAGTGAACACAACAGGCTCCAAAGAGACCCCTCCTCACCCACCTGGCAGCAGCAGCTCACCATGAGGATGTGAGCACTTGTGAGTGCATAAAATAAAATAGTGGGGGAAGGGAGTGAGGAAAGAGCAGCACGTTTATGATGGAGACAGGTAAATAATTGCTTTTTTAAATGCATCATTTACTGTGGCATTCACTACTAGATAAAATAGAGGTCTAGAGGATGTTGAAATGAACCGATGGAAATGCTGAGTATGGCCTGAGCTACTGTAAAAGGTGAAGAATTAGAGGCAATCACACAAATTCACAGAATCACAGAATGACCAGGTTGGAAGAGACCTTCAAGATCATCGAGTCCAAGCCAGCCCCAACACCTCAATTAAACCCTGGCACCCAGTGCCACATCCAGGCTTTGTTAAACACACCCAGGGATGGGGACTCCACCACCTCCCTGGGCAGAACGTTCCAGAACTTTATCACCCTTTCTGTAAAAAACTCTTTCCTGATATCCAACCTGTATTTCCCTTGGTGCAGCTCGAGGCTGTGTGCTCTGGTTGTGTCAGTGCTGCTGGAGAAAGAGCCCAGCCCCAGCTGAGCACAGGCACCTTTCAGGAGCTGCAGAGAGTGATGAGGGCACCCCTGAGTCTCCTTTTCTCCAGGCTGAGCACCCCCAGCTCCCTCAGGGGTTCCTCACAGGGTTTGTGTTCCAAATCCCTCACCCTTGAAGCAGATCCTGGAGGATCCCCTTTCAGGCACTTAGACAGGGCTGAGACCTTTCCAATAGGTTTGAACACTGCTGCTGCTCCTGCGCCCTGCGGGGAGGTGCTAATGAGGAGCCCAATTAGCATTCAAGGACCACTTAGGGCTCGGTCCGAGGCCAGTCAGGGCTGGGTCCAAGAGCTCCTGCTGCTCCTCTGGCTGCCGAGGGCCTCCTGAGCCTGCCGGTGTCCCCTCAGCCGGTGTCACCGCCCACAATGGCGGGGCAGGAGGGCCGGGGACACACAGGGTGGGGCTGGATCCCTCCAGGATGACAGAGAGAGGGAATCAGGGAATATCCTGAGCTGGGAGGGTGTTGGGGAAGATGAACCAGGAAGGCCTTATAAATATGGTTGTCTGGTAAAAGATTGTGAGAATATAGAAACTATAAACGAGATTGAAATGAAAGCAAGCTTTGAGATCCCTCAGTTACTGAACAGCTGGAAAACAATGGTGTGGCTGGCTGAAGGTAATCCCCTTTTGATGAAACAACACCCTCTGCTTGCAGACAGCTCCAAGGGTCAGACCAGACCCTGCTGGCTTGGCAGAAGGGGCCCAAAGAGGAGTTTAAAATGTAACACAGTATGGTAATGTAATGATTCTTATAGGCTGTATGTAAATGCTGTAGGATTTGTATCTTGTACTAGATTGGTTAGTGAGAATTAGAATATTCAACACAGAAGAAGATTTATCGTACTGTAACAGGAACCTCACTCTCTTACCCTCTCATCCTCTCTCCCCCTCTCTTCTCTCAGGCCTGCTCTGAGCTGTGGCTGGCAGCTCCCAGCAGGGCCCTGCACCCAGGCCCTCTGCAATAAACCCCAAGTTCCACGACCTGGCTGCAGAGATCTCTCGTATCCGTCCATCCTGACCGTCCTACCCCCCGTCACTCCCACAGGGATCATCAATCCAGCTCCTGGCTGTGCCCAGACACCCCAAATCCCACCCTGGGCATCCCTGGATTGCTGTCCAACCCCTCCTGCAGCTCTGGCAGCCTCGGGGCTGTGCCCATTCCTTGGGGAGCCTGGGCACTGCCCAGTACCCTCTGATGACAAAAGCCAAAACCCCTTGCAAGAACATTAAAATGAGCAGATAAAAAATCAGCTCTTTTTCAGAAACCCCCAGCTGGGTCCATAGTTCTGAGCTAAGGGGCACCTCTGGCATCAGATTTCTGCAATTTTTATAGGTTAACAAATTAGCATCTCTAACAAACCTTGGCCAATTAGAAGAGCAGTTGATTAGGCAATTTTTTTCCCCTGGGTACTGCCCCATTTGAGTTAGTCCAGGACTTCTTTGCCCCATTTCTTGTTGTGTTTTCTCAGATTCTGATTGGAAAGCAAAATATTCTTCTTGAAAACAAGACCAAACAGTATTTCAGGATTGTATTAGAAGGTTAACTTATTACTCTAAAATCCAAGAGAAAGGATAGAAAAAATACCAGGAGCTGTACAACCATGTATTAATAGGCTACAAAGCTACAAATATAGGAAAAATGTATAAAAGCTGAATTTTTTCAGGCATTGGGGGAAGAATATCCAACCTATTTCCTTAATATGCAACCTGACCCTCCCCTGACACAGCTGCAGCCATTCCCTGAGTTATCCAACAGAATGGTCATGGCATAAACCAGCACAAAGTTCTGGAGCAAAGGAGCAGAATAAACAACAGCCACAGTTCCCTGATATTTCATTTTAATTGCAGAAAACCAGTAGGAAAAAAATGCGCACTGTGATAATCAGATTCTTTTTCTTTTCAGATCTTTTTTCAGCCAGCAAGCAAATAATTAGACCTTTGCACAGAACCAGTAAGAGAAGATGATATATCCCTGTCCTGCTTGGGTGAATAAAATATGCCCTGAAATAGCTGCAGTCTCACAGCTATGGCTCATGGATATCAGGAATACTGGCCAGGGTTAAATCTCTCTTTCTTTTCAATTATTTTTTCATAAATTAAAGCCAAATGACAATAAATCATGCTATAAAAATTAAAATGTCATTTGCTTTTATCAGAACTAAAATTAGGCTGTACACACACTGCAGATATAACAAAGGGGAAGAAGAGGGAAAAGGGAAAAAAGGATGATAATGGATTTTTCATATACTTGGGTGCAGTTGAGATGAGTCACGAGGTCTGCATCTGGAACTGGGTCACAGGACTTTTTCAGACTTAATGTTCTGGTCTAGACAATTAAAAATTAGCCCAAACTGAGACTCCTTAGAGACTCCTCAGACCCTGAGGAAAGGCAGGACAAACTCACCTCCCCTGCTCCCAGCTCTGTGAGGAATTTCACAGTTTTTCACAATCTGCTCACACTTACACACTGATAAAATGTAGTGCAGTGATAAAAATGGAATTAAAAATACTGAACTGTTTCCTTCCTTCCTTCCTTCCTTCCTTCCTTCCTTCCTTCCTTCCTTCCTTCCTTCCTTCCTTCCTTCCTTCCTTCCTTCCTTCCTTCCTTCCTTCCTTCCTTCCTTCCTTCCTTCCTTCCTTCCTTCCTTCCTTCCTTCCTTCCTTCCTTCCTTCCTTCCTTCCTTCCTTCCTTCCTTCCTTCCTTCCTTCCTTCCTTCCTTCCTTCCTTCCTTCCTTTCCTTCCTTCCTTCCTTCCTTCCTTCCTTCCTTCCTTCCTTCCTTCCTTCCTTCCTTCCTTCCTTCCTTCCTTCCTCTTCCCTTCCCTTTTCTTCCCTTTTCTTCCTTTTCCTTTTGGTCTTCTTTTTCCTCTTCCTTTTCCTTCCTCTTTTTCCTCTTCCCACACCTTTCCCCTCAAGGCCAAGCTGAAGTTTGTGGCTCTGATTTGGGAACAGGTGACTGGGAAATGTTGACAACCAACCCACACAATTCTTCTGCATTAAATTAAACTAACCAGACCCCAAAGACCTTGAGCTGGGCTCAGTCCTTGCCTTGTGACCCCAAAAGAACACCTGGGGTGAGTCCAGGATCAGAGCATCACAAGGCTGACGTGGCAGGGTCTCTCTTTGCAGTGTGAATATTGAATATCCCCCCAAGAGCAATGCCCAGCACGCTTTATGCTGCTCAGAACTCCAATTATTTTGTTCACCAATCTCTCCTCCTTCCACATTCTGAAGCCTACGAGAGAAGGAGCTATTTCAACCCCAAAGGGGCATGAAATGGCATCTCTGTTTTCCCAGGGTGGAATGAAGGAACGTTCCTGTTTTCCCAGGGTGGAATGAAGAAACATCCCGTTGCCTGAAGGAGGTGGTGTAGCCAGGGAGAGGAATCAGGGACAGCAAATTGCCCGAAGTGGGCAGAGATGTGGCTGCTCATTACCCCAGCAGAGCTGAGCTGCCTGAATCCTCTGTCTGGCTCTGCCCTGCTCAGCAATTTCAGGAGAAAGAATGATGAAAACCTAATGGGAAAGCAATGAAATATGACCAAAGTCTTGTAATGATGAAATATAATGACTTGTAATGAAGCAGAGGTGGGAGAAAAAATAAGCTCAATTCTTGTGAAACACAAATAAGAGACAGGAAAAGTGCGAGGAGAAGGGGGGAATGAGGGAGAGGAGAAAGGAAGCAGCAGCTGGAAATGACTTTTAACTTCTCCACTTAATGTTTTAAAACCAAAAAGCAATTACTGCCAGGCTGGCATTACCTTTCCACACATTAATTTCCTATTATGAATAAAATTAATGAGTTTAGCAATCTCCTGGTCCTCACAGAGTTGTGCTCTCCATTATTGGTGTTAATCCTCCAGGGACTCTGACTCCAAAACTCACTGCCATGGCCTGGCTTTGTGAAGTTAAAAAAAAAAAGAAAACAGAGATAAGGTGAGCATAGAGAAAGAACTTTCCAAGAAATGGAAAGTGATAATGGAACTTGAGCAGAGTGAAGAGTGAAGGTCATTGCTTATTCCCTGACCCCCGTGGTTACAACCAGTGGGACCTGATGAGGGGGATTCTTGTACTTTTGTCCCAGTGGAAATCAGGAACCAAGGTCAAACCATCCCAAATCGTGCCTGGCAGATTTAGAGCTCCAGAGCTCAGCTTGAGACCGGTTCCCAACCTTTCCTGCCCCAGGGCTCTTGGCAGCTGCAGCTCTCACCTCCTGGCACACCACAGAGCTGCAGCCCCTCCAAAGGTGGCTCCTTGCCTACCGAGGCGCCACTCCAAGCTGCCATCAGCTTTTCCAGGTCAATTTGTTCTCCTAACCTTCACCAAAGGCCACAGAATTCCAAGAACAGAGTCCCTGGAGGGGGAATAACACCTGACAGGGCAATGCAGGAAGCTGAGAGGGGACACAGCTGAACAATGGGGAGCACCGAAGGAATTAATTGTTCTGCTTTGCTTGATTAAACTGTTTTTATCTCAACCAACAGGATTTTTACCCTCAGATTCTCCCCCCTGGCTGGGCTCTGTGCTCCCAGCCTAACCCACAGCAGAAGGTGGCTTCAGGCCCATCATGAGGCCAACCTTGTGAGGAAAATCAGCTCATCCCAGTCAGAACACAAGTAGATTGCTCCTGGAGAGCAGCCGTTGGTGCTAGGGATGCCAAACATCTGGGAAGAATAACGCACAGAACTCCATGATATCAGAAGGCTAATTAATTACTTGATTATACTGTATTATACTATAACTATATTACAATACTAAAGAAAACTCGTGACTGTCTGCTGACACTCAGGACACAGCTTTGTGTGATTGGCCAAGGGTAACTAGCTGCAAGGGTAACCCAAAATCAATAGAATGAATGTGTGTGAACCTATTGTGAAATTCCATGTATATGGATTATTAAAGGAGATTAAAAAAGGATCTGGAGTTCCCAGAAGCACGAATGTCATTTTAAGGGGAGTGATCTCCACATGCATCCAGCGCTGTAATAAACATACCAGATTTACAACTTCCACAAAAGTTGTGGAGTTTGTTTTCTTTTTCCACAGTTCACACTCCTGTGAGGCATTCCTGCCCCAGCCAGCAGTGTGGACAGGCACAGGGACAAGGACTGGAGCACTCGAAACCTACACCCATGCCCACAGCTCACCAGGGCAAGGGCTTGGCATCACACTGTTGGGAAGGATGAAAGTTTGACAAGAAAGCCTCACAGATATGTGTGTTTAGCAGAAAGATTTTTGAATGTAGAATTTGAAGAAGGAATAGAGATGGAAGCAAGTTTTGATATAGAAGAAAAGAACTGCTGAGCCAGTCTTACTGGATAACCAAGGAGGCAAAGGGTGTGTTAGTCAGAAGGGGTTTTTATGACTTAGAGCAAAGGATAAACCCACCCCAAACAAGAAGATGTTTTTACCAAGCAGAAAGAGAGCACAGGCAAACAAGCCTGCCGATGTTGCAAGTAGAAAAAAGGTCTCAGAATTTTCCACTGCAAGAAAACTGAAGAACAACTTTTAGCTTAAACTGTAATGTACAACTGGGGAGCAGCTCACAGCTGCAAGGTCCTCTATTCAGTGGGATTTCACTTGCAGCCTCCTCTCCAAATCGTGGGCAGGATGAAGAGCTGAACAGCCTGAGCCTGTCTGGCTGTGTGACTGAACAAGGACTGGGCTTTCTAAATATCCTCAGAACAAGACTTTTAACCCAATTTTAATGTCAGCAGCATGGCACTGTCCTTAAATCCCATGTCCTCACCACGGAGATGTTTACCTCTGTGAAGTGAACAAGCACAGCACAGATCCTTCATGGATCACAGCACACAAACACATTTTCTTTACAATCCCTTCTGGGCAGAGGACTCCTGATATAAAAACCCCAAGTTCACCAGGCAGTGGCAGGTTTAAATCACCTCCTTTGTCCTCTCTGCACATTAGCATTTAAAACCTACAATAAAGAGGCTGAGAAGGCAACTTTATTAAAAACATGTTTTACATTTATTCGAGATCTTTATATTGTACTTTCTGCTCAGATTTAAACACCACCGATGCTCTCAAACACTGTTTTTTCCTTCAGATAAATTGTCTTCTTTCCTCAGCTCTCTTATTTCCTGATGGCATGGAAATTTCACAGCATCCCAGATGCCAGACTCCCAAATGTCACCTTTTATAGGCTGGAGAAAACCAGGTCCCAACCCTGAGTAAATCCAGATTGGCACTGACTGGTAGCAGTGGGGTAATGGCACAAGCTGAGTTTGCTGAGGATCAATCCCAGAGTGAACAGAGAGGTCTCTACAGCCAGAAATTCCCACCCCACTCCATTGTTTTTGCTGGAAATGGGAGCAATTTCTCAGCTGCAGAGCCCAGAGTGGGTGGTTTGAGGCATCCTGGTGGTCCAAGGTGTGGAGTGAGGATTTGTTCCCCTCCTGCAGAGGGTTTCAGCTGCCACACCACCACTTTTCATCAGCTCTGATCTATTGATGAAAGCGTTTAAAGCTCACAAAGGCTGAATTTCCATGGACATCTCTGCTGAAAAATGTCTTTTCCTTCCCCCCTGGGAAGCAGAGTGTTCAAACAGGAGGCAAGATGAGAGTTGGGTTTCATCCATAGAAAATCACAATTCAAACCCCAGTGACCAGGACTGCTCTATTTCACCCAGGAAAACATTCCAGGGAGGATTCCAGGACATTCCAGCTGCTGCACAGGGTGGATCATGCCAGGGGCTGTAGCTCCCTCTGGTATTGCTGCTCCTCCTTTACAGCCCCTCTGCAAAGAACCAACAGACAGAAAAAAAAAAAAAAAAAAGATATTATTGCACAAACACATCAAAATATCCATTTAAAGCTTTGGCTGCACAGAGGAAATAAAAGTGAAAATAAAATGGAAATATAAAAAGTGTGAAGAGGAGTAAGGAAGCCTCCCATCAGCAGCACACTCTTGTTCTTTTCCATTTCCAGAGGTCAAATGCTGCTTTTATTCCTGAAATGCCATCAAGTGCCAGCCACAAGCAGCTTTTAGTACAGCCTGGGTTTCAGACAGGATGCCAAAATTTGACTTTTCTGCTAGAGAGACACTCAGTATTTTATCCTGTGCAGCAAAAGTTTGTCCCAAATGTTCTTGTGCCCTGTGATTCTGGACTGAATTTAATGGAAATAAGGAATTCAAAGCAATTTGCATGTTTGTCTTCCTTAGGGTCAGCCCAAAATACTCTAATGATGATAAATTAATAGAGAAGATTCTGCTGTGCTCATCAGGGGAGGTTTGAGACATTGCAAACCAAAGCAAAATGAACTCTATCCCCTAGAAATCATTACCATCCTCGGGTAATCATTCCACTCAACCCAAGTTGAAAGAGAAGAATCCTGTATTTCTGAGAAGAGCCTGAGTTTGGAAAATGGGGATTTCAACTCCAGGGAAAACGTGGAAGGAGTTTTAGTGCCCAGGTGCTGCTCCTGTGAATAAACCTGGTGCCTTTTCCTGCCTTTTTTTAGGAAAGGAGCCCTGATTATCTCTCCCTCGGCAGCTTCCTTACACTTGAGGGGCTGAGATTTGGTCTAACTGCAATTTACTGCAATTTTAAACCCTATTACCCCCTCAGCATGGTGCTGTATAAACCCAAGGCAGGGCTTTTAATTTTCTAGACAAAGGTATTATTTGAGCTCCTTTCATGGCCTAATTATTACTTAGCAAATATCATGTTGTGATGAACATTTATGGATAATTCTCAGATAATACCTAATTATATGCTTAATTCTCATAATGATGGGAAAGCCTCAAATATTCAGAGTGCAGATTGTTTAGACTATCTCAGAATTCCTTATATTCCAAAGCACTTGTAAGTTGAGGATTTATGTTTTTTGGTTTTTTTTTTTACTATTTATAGCATGTAAAACAATTTCTGCTACAATATCTCCCACTGCTCACTGGAATTTGGATTCACAGGTAGTCTTGGGCAGCTTTGAACCTCTGAGTGACCTGACATAGCTCTAAACCTGATTAACTCACCAGATAGCCTGAGCCTGGGGATAATTTATGTGCCTGAACAGGCAGACCTTTCAGGGAATGTACTCCCAGGGAAAATGGTCTCTGCTAGATGGACAGCCAGGCTTGACTCCATTGAAATTCCTAATTTTCAAAAGCACATGATGGCACAGGCAGGGTACAAGGAGAAGTGGCTGCTGGGAGAATTCTCTCAGTCCTTGTGGATTTATTTCTGTTCCTGCAGAATGCTCAGGGTGTGGTTGCCCCATCCCTGGTGCTGCCCAAGGCTGGGCTGGATGGAGCTCTGAGCATCCTTGGGGAAGGTGTCCCTGCCCAGGACAGGGGGCTGGAATTGATCTTTAGGGTCCCTCCAACCCCAAACCAGGCTGGAATTGTGTGAAGAACTGCACAGAGCCCAGCCCCAAACACAAACTTTTGTTTGCTGGGCCCAGACCTCCATTCATTAAAGCCCCTCTGCCACTCCAGGCAGCCCCAAATGCAGTTTGGTTTTAGTCTCTGGTGTCGAGATGACACTGAGGTGTTGGAAAGTCTCTTTTTCCCAGCCCTGAGACTGAAGAAGAAGCCAGAATTCCTTGGCTCTCATTCTCAAGGTTGTTTATTTTCTCTTATCTATCACATTCTCTCTGACCTGCTGAGATCTGTCCAGCAGGTTGGGTTGTGGCACACTGACATCCTTGGGGTGGTGTTACCTTTTTATACAAAAAACTACCTGTACTTTATTTACAATAACTTCCCAATACCTATCACCTGTGTTAGACAGTCTGTCTCTACTCTAAACCAATCCAAAAGTGCCACCATCACAGCAGAAGATGGAGGACAAGAAGAAGCAGGAGGAAGGACAGGACATGCCCAAATCCCTCCATCTTGCCTCCTGAACCCTTATTCTAAAACCCCCAATATTCTACATTTTCACTCTGTGATAAATTCACTATCACTCTACTCAAGCCCTTGTGGCTTGTACATCTTCACACAAAGTTGGGAATTGTTTCCATGGGTTAAAATCAAAGGCACAGGTGTTTCTGACTCTGTGCCAATGTCTCTGAGCCCCCTGCCAGGGTCTTGAGTCCTCCAGGGCAGTCAGAGGAATTTTCTGGGTTCCAACAATCAGGTAACAAAGAGGGTATTGCCCTCCTGGGCTGGAATGTGAGCCAATGCCTCTCCCAGCAGAGACTGGAGACACAATGATTAATTCACTGCTGGCTGCCTGGGTAAATGGCTACATAAATACAGGAGAAATGGTGCCTCGACAAGACAATCAGGCACTGCTATCAGGGCAGACAGGGAAACACAGAGATACCTGAGAAAGCAAGGAGAGATTGTCAGGGCTGCTCTGAACGGAGCAAAAGTGCTGACAGGAACCAGCAGTGAGAACAAAAGATGTTCAGAGCAGCCCTGTAGCTCCCTTCAAACCCGTGACTGCAGCTAAATCCCTGTTTTAATTTTAATCCCTGTAATAATTTTCATCCCTGTTTTAATTTTAATCCCTGTGTTTTATCATTATTAGTGAGCCTAATCTGGTGAACACAAAGAAATGGGCGAGGCCAAAGCTGGTTTTGTCACCTCCTGGTGTGGCCTTGTGCAAGTGTCAGGGGATGGAGGGAAAGTGGGAGAATGTGGTTGAAAACACACAATTGCTGCGTTGAAACACAATTGTGATTGAAACACACAATTTCTATCTGGGAAGAAAACACACAATGTGGTTGGATGTGGTTGAAACACACAATTTGTGTCTTGGTTCCACTGGCAGCACCACCTTCGACTCCAGCAAGTGGCTGCCTATCTCTCAGCCTTGATTTACCCCTGGAAAATGAGTTTAACAGACTTCTTCATGAAGTAGTCTCAATTAATTAGCATTTGTAAAACTGCTCTGAGATTCCCAGATGAAAGCCTGGCCTGGAATGGCAAATTGCTAATGATAATTAATAGTTGTTCATGGTCTCTTTACAGAATTTAAAATTATTTTCTGAGGGGGAGTAAGTGGGGATGGAGGCTCTCAAGGCAGAGATCACTAAAAAACCCCAGGACAGCCATACCATGCTGCCTGCTCCTCCTTCCTTCCTTCCTTCCTTCCTTCCTTCCTTCCTTCCTTCCTTCCTTCCTTCCTTCCTTCCTTCCTTCCTTCCTTCCTTCCTTCCTTCCTTCCTTCCTTCCTTCCTTCCTTCCTTCCTTCCTTCCTTCCTTCCTTCCTTCCTTCCTTCCTTCCTTCCTTCCTTCCTTCCTTCCTTCCTTCCTTCCTTCCTCCCTCCCTCCTTCCTCCCTTCCTCCCTTCCTTCCTTCCTCCCTCCCTCCCTCCTCCCTCCCTTCCTTCCCTCTTCCTTCCTTCCTTCCTTCCTTCCTTCCTTCCTTCCTTCCTTCCTTCCTTCCTTCCTTCCTTCCTTCTTCCTTCCTTCCTTCCTTCCTTCCTTCCTTCCTTCCTTCCTTCCTTCCTTCCTTCCTTCCTTCCTTCCTTCCTTCCTTCCTTCCTTCCTTCCTTCCTTCCTTCCTTCCTTCCTAGGATGGACAGGGGGAGTTTTAGCAGAGGAAGGGGAGGCGATGAAGGCTCCTGGATTCACCACAGCTCCTTGCTGGGGCAGAGGGAGTGAGGCAGGAGGAGATGAGCAGGGCTGTTCCACTCCCCCCTCAAATGGATGCAAAGGCACCCCTAATTAAACAGATGCTCTTAATAATGCTCTGACAACTGTCCCTGCTTTAATTTGCTTCACAGTAAAGATTAATATAACAACACAACACTGCTTTACAAGAGGAGAAAAGGGAGCTGAGCTAATAAAAGGCAGTAGCTAACATGGTATATTATTGCTTTTCTTTCTGCTTGTCTAGCGAATATTTACCTCCTCTGGGAGCAGTTTTCATATTTATTTGATCTCTCCTCCCAGCTAAAGCTGACTTTGTGGTACATTGCAACAGGATTAATGCCAGGGCCAAGGTGCACAGGCATGTCAGGGGTCTCCATGGAGATTCTGCAGCCTCAGGGAAGGTTCTGGTGGTGCTGGAGCCAGCAGAGCTGTGAAACACCAGCAGGGGATGAATTCCAGGCTTGTGTAACAGGAAACTCCTGAAGCAGCTCCAGGAAGATTGGAGATGGTTTTCAGGCTGATTCATGGACCAAAGCAGGAGTTTCTCCATTCTGGCAGGACAAGCATGTTTTACCAGCACCAAAAATCAGAATTTTTCTGATTCTTAGCATTGATTTCAGGTAACTTCTTTTCATCCTGGTTTTGGAGCTGTGGCTGTTTCTGTCCATTGCCTGCAGTGAGCAGAACCCAAACGTCCAAGTAGTAAATGGAAAGAATCATGCAACAGCCTCATAAACTTGAAGGATGAAGGAGGAGCAACCAAGTTAGGACAATGTCTGGTCCACGCCCTGGTTGGAAAATAGGAGATAGCCAACTGTCCTAGATTGCCAAGCAAATTGTGTTCTATTTGCTATCTGCATGGCAGCTGCCTTCTGTTCAGTGGGTAGTTTTCCTTATCTCTTCCACACCCACTCCTCCCTCTGCGGGGAACACCTGCTGATAACAGCCATTGAACGTCCCTGCATGGCTGATAAGAACTACAGCATCCCATCGGGAGATGTGAGCCCAGAGGGAGGAGCCAAGCATTCCTACCTGGATATAATCTGGAGATTCTGGAACACCAGCCAAGCATTCCTACCTGGATATAATCTGGAGATTCTGGAACACCAGCACGGCTTCTGCACTGGATTTCCCAGAGGAACAGCAGCTGCCTCTTCCACTGGATCTTCAAGGGAAGAGACTGCACCTTTCTCCAGGATCCCTGCTCCAGCAGAACCACCCCTGACACTGCAGGAGGGCTGAGCCACAATTCCAATGGCACTGCTGCCAACACCCTGACCCACAGGGTGTCAGGCTGTGTCCTGACTCTGTCAGTGTTGGTTTAGTTACTGCATTGTTTATTTTATTCTTTTATTTTCTTCTCTATTAAAGAACTGTTATTCCTGCTCCCATATTTGTTGCCTGAGAGCCTCTTAAATTTAAATTTATAACAATTCAGAGGGAGGGGGTTTACATTTTCCATTTCAGGGGAGGCTCCTGCCTTCCTTAGCAGACACCTGGCTTTCCAAACCAAGTCTCCAACATTATCCCATACGTGTCTGGAACTGGGATAAGATTGGAAAATTAAAGCTGCCTTCACGTGGCTCTGATAAAGTCCAAGGAGTGTGCATGTGACAGTCTGGTCAGAGAGAGAGAGAGAAAGCTAGATAAATTTTCCCATGAAATGGTCTGGGAAGCTTTAGGGAGCTGGAGAGAAACAATGATAGTTAAATATTAAAATAATCTGCAGATGGTGTTTATAATAAGTTCCTCATAAAGGCAGCGTCTTAATTAGCCAGTCATGTGAAATGTGTTGATTAAATGACCAATCAGGTCCACCTGTAGTGAACTGAGGTATAAAAAGGAATGGGTTCCTAATAAAATTATCATTAGCCTTCTGAAAATGCATGGAGTGTGTCACTCATTTATCTGTGTCATTTCTGACTCAGCAGTGGCACAGGAGAAGAGCTGGGCAGAGCAGCTCAGATCAAGGAGGGCAGGGTGAGCAATGTGCAAGTGTCCAGATTTGCAGTTCTGCAGGTCATCTGCAAGAAGAGACTGGCCTGGTGCTCTTGTCCTGCAGGTTTCAGCTCACTGCAGATCAGAAATCATCACAGCTGGGCACAAATTCTCTCTCTGGCCCACCCAGAGAGAATTCCTGAGCTCCTGGAAAGGCATCAGGCCTTCTGTGCTCACACTTAATTCCCAGATCTGCACTGAATTAGCTCAACATGAGAACAGCTGGGCTTGCTTTCCTCTGTGCACTGTGCCAGACTGTCACACCACCTCCTCTGACCATCCCAAGCATGCACTCCAACCCCAGGGATGTGGAGCACCCAAATTTCCATCCAGCATCACATCCCCACCTTGAGACACAGTGTGACACAGGGCAGGATATTAAATAGAAACTCCCAGGTTGCTCTTCACTTTGATAACCACTCAGAGCAGGTTGTTAAATATTAAATCATCCTTGGCTGAGCAACATTCATGTTTGCCCAGCTTGAATTACACAGCAAGAAAGAAACCAAGCTCTTCCAAGAGGGAGAGCTGTCTCCAGGATCCACAGGTGATTTTAGATCTTTTTTTGTTCAGGGCACTCAAAAAAGAACCTTTCCACAAACAGGAACAGACTGTTCCACTTGTAAAAATAAATTCATGCCTGAATATTCTTCTTCTAATATTCTGTGTGGGCCAAGAGCCTGGCCATGAGAAGAGAGAGGGGGAGAGCCCCCCTGGATGAATTATTATCCATATCCAGTTTTTTGTCAGGCAGCCTGGTTCTGCTGCCCAGTGCCTGCAGTGAAATAGCCTGCAGAGATGATTTGGCACCTCCGCAAGTCCTGCCTGTCACTGCTGCCTGTGCTCTTCCATGTCAGCTGCTTCCCCAAGCTGCTCCCTGCCTGTGGATCTCCTCCTGGCAGGTTTTACCCTGAACACAGCCTGAGGTGGGCTTAGCTTTAAGCTTAGCTTAGCCACAGCCCTGGGTACAGCTCCACACCTCCAAATCAGACAGGAGCAGGATGTGGAAGTGTCTGTGTCACAGAGTTTTGCTCCCACACTTTGTTACCTACTGTTCAACCATTTAATATTTGAGAGCTCTATTTGTTGTGCAATTTGTGGAGCTGTTTATGGTGCAGAACCCCTCAGACAATAAGCTGAAGGAAAGAGCAGGAGCTGGCAGCTGTATACGCTGCCCTTTGTTGGGATTAATGAGCCTTGTTTGCTTTCTGCCTTTTTCCAGCTCTCTGAAATGTCACACGTCACCCAGAGTGCCTGACCAAAATCACATCCTCAACCTCACCCCATATCCACCCCTACACCTGGTTCTCTTCATCCCCATCCTGACTTTTCACCCCAAAATCCTTTTCACTGCTGGACCTTGGAATGGAATCTCAAAACATTTTCCACACTGGGTGCTGCAATTCAGCACAATTTGAGGGGTAATGATCACCAGTACCATGATCAGACCCAGAGCTGCTACACCTGGTGGATCAGCAGCACACAAACATCCACCACAGCTGGAATTGTGTGCAGGACAAAGCTCTGGAGCTGTGAGGTTCCCTTGGTCCCTGCTCTCAGTCAGGGACGAGGCTGTGTGTGCCTGCTGGAATCACCAGGGATGGACTGATGGACAAACTCCAGCCTGCTCTCATATTTGGCAATTTCCTCACACAGCTCCAGGCTCCCTGCTCATCCAAGAGCTCTCCCCAGCTCTCCCCACCCCCAGCATCTCCAGTTGTCACTTTCCAGTGTCTAAACTTGTCCCAGCTCTGATGTCCTGGACACAGTGAGGAAGAGGAGCTTCAAATGACCACCCTGCCCCAGGCACAGCCCTGCTGAGAGCAAGAGTCAGCCCAGGACTGCAGGAGCAGCTGAATTATTTAATTGCTCCCTGAAACAGGTGGATGAAGTGGTCTCTGGACAGCAACAACCCTGGCCAGAGCTCATTATTTGTGCCCTTGCTAGGGGTGCCAAAGAGGCATTCAGAGGTTAATGACAGATTGTCCATGCCCCTTCCCCTTCACAGATGATTTTTTCCTGCTCCAAACCTCCCCCTCTCACTGCAGCCAGGCTGAGTCAGAGCCTGCAGGAATCCAAGCCCTTGTGGGGGCTGACTCACAGCCTCCCACATGCCCAGCACCCAGAGCTCTCAGGCAGCACTGGAACAGAGCTCTGGGTGCTTCACCACAGCTTCCATGAGTGGGAAGGCCTGAACCAGCTCTTCAGACCTTTTTTTAGCAACATTTAAATTCCTGTGTCCCTCCAGAAAATTGTCCTGTTTCTCCATGTGGGCTTGCTCCTGCAAACCTCTCCTGCTCGTGTCCTGTCAGTGGGTGGTGGCCCTTGAGTGCAGCTCAGCTCAGCCCTGTGGGACCCATCCTGACAGCCCTCCTGTCCCTGGGGCTGCTCCAGGTGCCCTGACAGGGAACAGACAGGGAAGATGGACAGGGACTTTTTACATGGGTGCTAATGGTGCCTCAGGTTTAGCTTTTATACTTTTCAGGTTCTGTGCTGCTTTAGTGTATGGGTCTGGATTCGTATCAGGGGATGGTGAGCTCTGTGCACAGAGCAGGGAGACAAAACAATTCCTGCTCTAGCTGGGCACCAAGGACAAATGATCCAAATCTCAGCCCAAAAGCACAAACACCATGGGCTGGAGAGAGAAAAACAAGCAGGGTGGGACTGCAGGGGCTAAAGCTGGAATGGGACAATGAACTGCAAGATGCAAATGGAGCAGAACTGATCACAGTGAGAGACCCCGGGAGCGCTCGTGCGTTTTGGGACCATTTTGGTTCAGCTTGGGTTCATTTCGTGCCCATTTTGGTTCATCTTGGGTGCAGCTCTGGCTGGGCTCTTGTGCTGCCCAAGGGGCATCCATGGAGGCTTTTTAATAAATCTCTGCTTTATTCTGTAACTCTGTCCAGTCTCTGTTCTAGGCCAGCCTGCACAAGGCAGGACAAGGGAGGATGGTTTCAACCTGGCAGAGAGCAGGTTTGGGTTGGTATTAGGATAAGATTTGGATTAGGTATTAGGGAAAGATTGTTCCCTGTGAGGGTGGTGAGGCCCTGGCACAGGGTGCCCAGAGAAGCTGTGGCTGTTCCATCCCTGGGAGTGCCCAAGGCCAGGTTGGAGCACCCTGGGATGGTGGAATTTGGTCCTGCCCATGGCAGGGGTTGGAAACAGACGAGTTTTAAGGTCCCTTCGAACCCAAACCAGTCTGGGACTCTGCAGTCACCCCCAGCCTGTGCATTCCATGTGAAATGAGGTTTCACATCATCAGCAACGACAAACCTGTCCCTCCTCAGGGAGCCTCACAACCAAAGGAAAAACCCCTAAAAATCCCCAGCCATGTGTTCTACCTCTGCTGAGAGACACTGGTAATGAACAGCCATGTCTCTAAGTTAATCAAGGGCCTCAAAGAGTTTTATAGGGATAAATAAATCCAATTCCTCTAATCCCAGGAAGATCCCCCAGCCACACAGTGCCACACTGGGCTGCTTCCCTTGCACTGTCCACATGCAAGTCCCTTCCAGCATCTCCAGGTGTGGGATCACAGTGGTCAATGTGAAATTCACTCAGCATCTTGAACAGAAATTGAGTTGCTGGCGGGTGTAGCAGAGTTGTGCAGAGCACTCAGCATTATTCAATTAGCCCATTTTGCTGATTGCCATCTGGTCACTGTTGTCAGGGTTACAGCTGGCTCGGCTCTCACCCAGAGATCAGATTTGAAAATACACCTGGGGACAGGGGGGATATTAAAAAATAACAGACCTTCAGTGTAACACGATTTCCAAACATTCCCACAGCTGCTGGGCTGATCCTGGAGTGAAGTTCAGCTCATTAATTTAGAGCACCTCAAGTAAAGTTAAAATAAAAATGTGTTTTCTGTGATCTCTGCACTGGCAGTGGGTGTGGGAAGCAGAGAGGGGTGGCCTGGACAATTTCACCTGTCTGTAGTGAATTGTACACTAAAATTCACCCACATCTAACAATCCTGAGGGATTTTGTGTGCCTGTGCAAGGCTGATTGTGGAAATACCACATCTGGAGGATCTGTGGGTGAAAGAAAAGGAAAAGGAAAAGGAAAAGGAAAAGGAAAAGGAAAAGGAAAAGGAAAAGGAGGAAGGAAGGAAGGAAGGAAGGAAGGAAGGAAGGAAGGAAGGAAGGAAGGAAGGAAGGAAGGAAGGAAGGAAGGAAGGAAGGAAGGAAGGAAGGAAGGAAGGGAAAGAAAGAAAAGAAAGAAAAAAGAAAGAAAGAAAGAAAGAAAGAAAGAAAGAAAGAAAGAAAGAAAGAAAGAAAGAAAGAAAGACCTGAATATTTATATTTTGAATATTACTGCTTGTGAACTTGCCATTGTGTGTCTGACTCCAGCAGGACAGCCCTGCCCACAACAGCCTGGGTGTTGGAGAGATTTAACCTGCAAAATTCACTTTGTAAAATGATAAAAATTAATGTGAGCGCAACAGGATGGGACAAGAAGGAGCGAGCTGGCTCCTGCGGGTTTGGGGTGGTGTCGCTGTGCCACAGAGTTGTGATGGGCACTTGTGGAGCAGCAGTAAAGGAGGCCAGTCTGGGACAAGGCAGTGGCGAAACCAGGCTCACCAGGAGGCCAGAGGCGCAGGTGACAGAGCAGTGACCCCATCTCAGCTGCAGGTGACAGAGCAGTGACCCCACTCCCAGCCGCAGCCCCAAGGATCCCCAAGGGTCACAGGGGCCCCCAGGGCTGGGGCTGCCCCCACACCACCCTCAGCCTGTGCCCAGGGGTGAGGGCAGCAGTGCTGTGAGCACTGACTGTGCTGCGCTCTGAGACAGACGTGACTTCCAGACAAGCTGTTTGTTCACTAAAAAGCCCAAATCCTCATTTCCACTGAGTTTACCACGGGTCTGAAGTTCCCGAGGTCTGAGCAAAGCCATCAGCAGAGCTGGAGTGCACAAAGGCAGGGACACCTTGGGCAGCCAGGGCCGGGCTGCTGAGCTGGGAGAAAGGCAGTTGCTCTGAACAAACATTTAATGGGATGGTGAAACTGGCCCCTGTTTCAATTCCAAGGAGAGACCCAGCCAGATCCTCACTGCCCTGGGAGAGAACATCCTTCACTGGCTGCAGAGCCCTGAGCCAAGGACCATAACTGGAGCTGGAGCAGGAATAATAAATGCCAAATAGGAGGCATTTTCCCAAGCATCCTGTGCTGCCTGGCTGTGTTTGGAACAAATTTCCACTACAGCTGAACTGGATGAGCACAGACCATGTGTGAACCATCCCACCTATGAAATCCTCTTGTCCCCTTCTTCCCTGGCATGGAATAGAATGGAATAGAATAGAATAGAATAGAATAGAATAGAATAGAATAGAATAGAATAGAATAGATCCCACCCTGTGTGACCACCCCCTGTCCAAGGACCTGATGAGAGGCACTCAACCCATGGCTGTTCCCCTTCTCAGCAGCGTTTAGTGTGAGGATTCCTGTCCTAAATGCTGAGATCAAACTCAACCAGCTCAGCTCAATCACAGCAGCTCCATTAAAAATCTCTCTCAGGCACCAACTTTGCCTCTCTCCATCCCCTGTCAGGAACTCATCAGTAAACAGCTAAGCAGCAACTTGATTAAAAATGTGCAAAAGAGATTTTCTCCCCTGAAGATTTTGTGCAGAGCTGTTTTAAGCTCCTTCCCACAACAGGTTTTCACAACTTGTTGGTTGAAATCGCTCACACAGAATGCTGTCTATCCAAACACAAGCTGTGCTGCCCAGTCCAATTTCTGTTCCTCCCACTAAACACATCATTTATCTCAGCATTCCAGCATCTTTTCGATGATTTTAATACCTGGAAAAGATTTATGCAGAGGTGACTCATGGTCAAATATCAACAAGCAATTTAGAAGCAGCGTTTGCAAAGGGATCCTTGGAGGAGGCAGAGATCTCAGTTTATGAGGGTTTGATTTTTACCCTCTCAATACAGAGCTTTCCAAAGAGAAAAAAAAAAGACAATTAGCAGATGCAGAACTGAAAGTGGAATAGCTCAAAAGGTGTTGGGAACACAGACAACTAATCCCTGTCTCTGTGTGCACAAACATCCTCTGAGGAGGGCACCTAATGCTTTTATTTGGTTTTTTTTCACTACTGCTGCCAAAGCCTCTTCCCTCCCTTGCTGCTCTGACCATGTATGACTAATGTGCAGAGGTTTGGGAGCCTCCAGGACAGATCCCTGCAGCAAACACTGTCTATCTGACCACAGAATTTAATGAAAACTCGCTGGAACAAAATATTTTTCAGATGAGAGTTCTAGGGGCTGCTGCTGCCCTGCTAATGATAAAAGAAATCATGTCTATATTGGGTTGTCTGTTCTCCTTTGAAATGTAGTCCTGGGGCTGTGTGTAAAAGAGCAATTGTACTTGAAAAAAGAGAAATGGGACCGTGTCAGAGCAAGCTTTGAGCAACTCTGGGCAAGGGCAGAGGAGATCTGAGTTGGAGTCTGTGGCAGGGAAAAGGATTGGCAGGGAGAGACAGAGACTAAAGGGGAAGGGGAGAAAGAGGCACTCATAGAACAAGGCAGATGGAGGGATGGAAGCAGAGAACAAAAGAAAATAAATACTACAGAATTCTCTGCACTCATCTAAGTACAAAATCTATGTATTTACCTACCCACCCCATGTGTCTCTGTGATCAAACCACTTCCCTGTTCTTTCTCCTCTAAACTCCCGCTTTTCCTTTCTCCACCTTCCTCTCCTTCCAGCCTTGCTCTTCCGGTGCCTCTCTGCTTCCTGAGAAGTTCCTCCCTCCCCTCAGCCATGCAATCCATCACCAACCACATTTAGAGCTCTCTGGACACAATGAAATTCCAGTTCCCTGGTACATAAATAATCCCTTTTCATGTAATCTCAGGATTATTCATTTCAAAGGGAGGGCAGCAAATATATCGAATTTTTATAAATGCTGGCATTTTAAAAATAAATGAATGGGGTGCAACAGGACTTTATTAAAATACAAAGAGATTAGCAAGGTCTCATTCCCTTCAATTATTAACAATGTACTTGTTCTCCAGAAAAGTACCCATGAAAATTTAAAACAGATGAAAATGGTTGTTCACTTAAAACTGTTCTGTTAATCTGTGAGAAATGTTTTATTCAAAGGCATTAAATGAATACTGCAAGGTTTGATATGAGATAATCCATCATTCATGTGGCACAAACACGGGGATCGATAAAGTGTTGTGTCAAGAGGAGAGGAGAACATGGCATCTTTGGAGGATTTCTGCACAGGAGGCTTGTTTCAATTCATGGGATGGCCAAAATCAATATTAACTCATAGATTTTACAAACTGGATGCCTTTTTGTTTTTCCATTTATAACTCTGCAGTCTCAGCTCACATTCTGAAACGGCTGAAAGGAGAAAACTCTCAAAAGCTTTGGTAATTCCCACCAAAAGCAAAGTTTTGGCATTGGGTTTAGGGATGACCAAACCACCACAAAAAATCCCTCAAGGAAATCAGGGGTGAGATGGATTGTGTTGGATTTCTCCCCAAAATCAAGCTGAAATTAAGATTAACACCTTTATCCTGGGTGTCCTTGGAAGGTACAGACTGCTTGAACCAAGTCGTTGAACTCCACTTTGAACAATTTAGTTTCTATTGCTTTCATTGTTTGCCTACCAGAGCAGGGTCAGAAGAGAATCGTCAGCATCAAGGCTGCCAGAACACGTGGATGTTCCTTTTATTCTGAGAAAAACACCCCAAACAAACATGAAAGAAGGCAAAAAACATGGAAAACAGAGGGAATCAATATGAAAGGAAAGCGCTGTTCCAGCCAGGCTGTGAGTACCAGGGGTTCTTTCACCCAGGGAGGTGATTTTGGCTTGGACAAAGGAATTGCTGTAAAATTCCATTTCCTTCCCATGTAAATGCAGATGGGCCAGGAACCAGAGAGAGCCCAGGGGCCCGGAGGGTGGAATCAGAGGGTGGGATAAGGGTGGAATCAGGGGGGAATCAAGGTGGAATTGAGGTGGAATCGGGGTGGAATTGAGGTGGAATCGATGGAATCAGGGTGGAATTGAGGTGGAATCGGGGTGGAATCAGAGGGTGGAATTGAGGTGGAATCGGGGTGGGATGAGGGTGGAATCAGGGTAGAATCAGAGAGTAAAATCAGGATGGAATCAGGGTGGAATCAAGGTGGAATCATGGTGGAATCAGAGGGTGGAATCAGAGGGTGGAATCAGGATGGAATCAGAGGGTGGAATCATGGGTGGAATAAGGGTGGGATAAGGGTGGATCAGGGTGGAAAAAGGGTGTGGAATCAAGTGGATTCAGGGTGGGATAAAAGTGTAATCAGGATGGAGTCAAGGTGAAATCATGGGGTGGAAAAAAAATCATGATGGGATAAGGGTGGAATCAGGGTAGAATCGGGGTGGAGTCAGGGTGGAACCAGGGGGGTGGAATTGGGGTGGAATCAGATGGAATCAGGATGGAATCAGAGGGTGGAATCAAGGTGGGATAAGGGTGGAATCAGGATGGAATCAGGGAGTGGAATCAGGGGGATCCATCCCCTGGATCCTCACCTCCCTCCTCCCGGTGTTTCTGCAATTACTGAGCTTTCCAAGGTGAGCTCAGGGAGGATGAGGCTGCTGATCTGAGCACACAGATCGGTTTTATCTCACCAGGATAAGGCTACTGAGCTGCTGATAGCCTCTTATCTGTATTGCTAATGAGCAGGGCTGCAGGGGAGAGGCAGAGTGGCCACAGTGAATCCTAAGGAGGGCTGGGACTCTTTATTTTTGCCACCAAAGTGGGCACAGAAAGGCCAAAAATCTCCCAGAGCCGCTGCAGCCCGGGGTGGATGAGTTAAAACTCATCTCTCTAAACTCAAACTTGTTGAGTCTAAACTTTTTTTTGTTAGGGTTGGGATTAAATGTGTGAGTTTTAAATTAAATTTTTGTTTGGACTTAGATGTTTATCAGTTCTTATTTATATTACAGTCCCACACATTGTGAGTTTTATAGTACTTTACCTTAACAAACTAAAAAATTGAGTTGTATTTCTCTTTCTACAAGGCTTTTTCAGGATAAACTATTGAATTAAGAAATTATATTTAAATTATTTTATTTTTAATTTAATAATTTAATAACTAACTACTCGTGGTCTGCAATGAGGAATTTTTTATCTAATTATACAATACTACTAATTATACAATCTACTAATTATACAATACGACTTAAACTTATGAAGAAGAGGGATTAGCTTTTGTCTTAAAATTTTTAGCTTGTTTTATATATATTACTATATTTTAAAACTTTATATTTTTTACTACGTGATATTACACACTTCTATTTAAACCATAAACTTGAATTTTTAGCTTTGTTATTTAATATTGGAAGTTTTATTTATGGTTTCAGGTTAAATGTAGTGGTTTTTTGGGGGTTAGTTCCTGTTAGTATAGAAAGTTTAAACTAGGGTTGCAACAGCTGCCCTCACTTCAAGCCCAGGAAAATAAGAATGAAACAGAGAGGAGATGGACGCTCTTTATTTAAATAACAAGAAAGGTACTGAAATGTAATTAGTATGCAAGACAAGACCATTTTTCTTCATATCTCTCTGGAACTAATGATGGAGACAGCAACTGTTGAGTCAAACTGACTTGAAAGCGGAAGGAGCCTTTTAATTTCAAAATTATAATAATTCAGAGGGAGGGGGTTTACATTTTCCATTTCAGGGGAGGCTCCTGCCTTCGTTAGCAGACACCAAGACATCCATGAAATAAGATGGTAATCCAGCCTGTGATTCTGTGATAAAAACTGTTGTTTTACAGAGTTAATCTGATTATTGTAGAGGTTTGCTGGGTGATTTGCCAATCTGACCTCCCACATCCACCTCAGCTGATGGAATAATTCCTTCCTGGTGCACAACAGCCCAAATCTGCTGTAAGTGCAAAAGATAGGGAATTACTTCCAGGAAAAAAAAAAAAATTATTTTCCAGTTTCTCTGATGCAGTGCTGAAGCAGCTCAGAATTCTCCTGTGCAGAGGCTGTGAACTGTTTGTCCTCCCACAAACCTGGCTGGAGGAGAGGAGGAAGAAGAAGATGAAGAAGAAGAAGATGAAGAAGACGACAAAGATGATAATGATGAAAAAGAAGACGATAAAGATGAAGCAGAAGAAGGAGAAGGAGAAGGAGGAGGAGAAGGAGAAGGAGAAGGAGAAAAGCTCAAAGTGCACGGAGTTTTCAAGTGTCTGTAGCAGCTTCTTTGGCTGATTAAAGAAGTGCTCACGTTAATCATATCTTGTGCTTAATGAACTAACACAAATTGCATCAAGCAGTGAGTCTTTTTTGTGAGATATTTCCTCATGAGATGAAGCTCAGCAAGAAAAATAAAGCCAGAAGGACCAACTGAGGCATCTTCATCCTTCACTGCAGGACAGGTCTGGGAAGGGTAAAATTCAAACAGTGTCTCAGAGCTACCAGGGAAATTCTTATCAGTGGATGCTACACATCTTCTGCTGGGGGGAGAGACAACATCAGTGTGTGTGGCATTCACATTCTCTGAAAAAATCTCTTTGCCCAGGGTTTTTCTCCTGGGAGCTGAGAAGCCTCAGAGAAAAAGGAAAACAATTCTTATTTCATTTGCTTCTCCTGTGTTTTGCTGCTTTGGAATGTGGTTGGAGATTGTTTACCCACAGGTGATTGTTCCATTGGATTCTGCTGTGAGTTGTTTTCACTCTTTGGCCAATCAGGGCCAAGCTGTGTCAGGACTTTGGAGAGAGTCACGAGTTTTCATTATTATCTTTTCAGCCTTCTGTAAGTATCCTTTCCGTATTCTTTATTATAGTTTAGTTTGGCATTATTTAGTATAATATAGTATTAGAAAATAATAAATTAGCCTTCTGAGAACATGGAGTCAGATTCATCATTCCTTCCTGCCATGAGGATCCCCGCAAATTCTTGTCAGTGGGTGCTACACCCCTTCTTCTAGGGGAAGGAGAAAACATAGAGCAGGAATTCAGGGGAAATATAGGTTAAAAAATAAGGAAAATGTAACCAAAGAAGAGTGTAAGCAAGATAAGAATGTGCATTTGATCAGCTTTTCTTCATACACAGAAAATCTGCTCTGGTGAGGGGTTAAAGAAGAAACATTTACCTTGTGAAGAAACATCTCCAGCCAAGCAGTGGGTGCTGGTTTTTATCCTGACCTTTCATCATTCCTAGTTTATTCACTGCCAGCCTATTCCTGCCTCTGTTCCCACCTCCTGGCATGAATTTGGATAAATTTGTTGCATTTTCTCCATGCCTCAGCTTCCTTTCAGTAACATTTAACAAGCTGAAATCACCAGTACGGGAGCAGGACTTTGAAATTCCTGGATGAAAGGGAGAGACTTGCTTCTGCTGTAAAAGATGACCACATTTGTGAATGAATAAACCTAGGGTCAGATAACATATTACAAATACACTTGTAAGAGATAATGGAGCATTTATTTATAGAGCCATCAGAAGGCCAGACCTGGTCTTCTTGTAAATGGAAGCAACAGTCCATTTCTTTGGGCTCTGGGCCAGTTCATACAAAGTCTGACACATTATTAAAGCCAGAATAATTCTATTTTCCATTTCTCAAGTCTGCCTTTTTCATTACCATATGTTTCTGCTTCTCCATCTAGCTTTTCTTTCTTATTTTATTATTATTTTATTATTATTTTATTATCATTTTATTATTATTTTAATTATTAATTTATTTTATTTTACTTTATTTAACTTTTATTTTATTTTATTTTATTTTATTTTATTTTATTTATTTATTTTATTTTATTTTATTTTATTTTATTTTATTTTATTTTATTTTATTTTTGCAGAGCTCTGATACAGTTCTGCAATCTATTACTGTGTTCATCAGCCACAAAATCTGATCCTGGAAGGATCAGAGAGAATTTCTTGTGCTTCTTGTCACCTTCACACAGGCTTTGCTTGACAATTTTTGCCCTGGACTGGTGGCAGAGCAGATTTTTACTCGTATAGTTTTTGTTTTCCTGTGGCAAGGAACCACCAAATTCTCGTAGCCCTGATCCCCTTTTAGAGCCAGTTCAGTGAAATGTCAGGATCTGCGACCTGCAAGGTCTGCACTTTGAATTTGTGATCCCAAATGAAGGCTCAGTGTTCAGAGCAGCTCAGAATCCCTTTTTCCCCAGCCTGCTGCTGTGGATCTGCCTAAAAGCCATTGCCTGGGGATATTCTGGCTCACGTTTACCTCGGGATCAGAACCATCCTGTGGGCAAGGCTTATCAATAAACACCAAGCTGCAGGGCTTGGGCTGCTCGCTCCTTGTCAATTTTGTCTATTTTGCTGATGGAATTGCCTTGGTGAGCAGGAATGAACCCATCAGACAAACATGACGCTTTGTCTCCTATCTCTCCTCTGCCTGGAGATGTGAGGCTTGGCAGGATTTTGCTGTTTGTCCCTCTGGAAGCATCTGGGATGTTCTGCCTTGGGAGAACTCTCCTTGCACACCACCAGCTGTGCTTGGCTGCTGATGGAGCACCAGCCCTAACTCATGGGTGGCTGTAGGACAGACCTTCCATGACACTTTGGTGACATCAGTGCCAGGAAAACCAACAAATCTCTGAATTTTAGGGTGCAAAAGCTGCCATGGAGGACCCTTCGCAACTGAAGATCAACCTCAGAGTTAAAATATCTCAATGGCCAAGGAAAAGTAATTTAAATATTTAAAATATCCCAAAGGCCAAGGAGAAGTGGGCAAAGGACGGGATGTTTCCACAGCTGCAGTGTGGAGCTGGAAGGGCTCCAAAGAATCTCTTGAATCCTCACAGATGGGAATGGAGCAGGAACTCACAAGAAACTTTGCTCCTGTGGCTTTCAGAGTTTTGCTGAAATCCTCATAATTTTCCAGGCACTTCTACTGCAGTGCAGAGATTCCAGCCTGGTCACCAGCTGAAAAACAGCCTGGTGGCAGCACACTGTGGGCCCTTTGTTTGCTTCAGGGAGGATTTTTTCCTCGTTATATTCTTATCAAAAAAGAATTATGCTGCGCAATATTCCCAGATTTAGGGAATCTCTCTGCCAATTCAGCTCAGCCTAAGCCAATCCAATCTCCCCATCCATATGCAAAGATATTCAGGAGCCCACTGGAGAGCTGGGAAGTGAGAGAGGAATAATATTCTGACCTGCAAAGATGTTGCTGTGAACAAGGTTAACTGAAGGAATTCATCTTCCCTGAGTAATGCTTTCCTGGTGAGGTTTTCAAGGCTGAGGACTGAGCTGCCTGGACACTGCATCATTTTTATCATGGCACTTCCTCATTTTTCGTTTTACTGTTTGGCACTCGCCTCTTCTCCCTCCCTCTCTTTTAATTTTCAGCCCTTTTTGTAAATGGTGCTGATTTATTCTGCCTCTCCACACCTCTCTCCCTGCCCTCCTCTCCGTTTAACTCTCCATAGGAAGAAGAAATTTGAAGTAATGGAGCTGTTTCCACCCTGGATGGGTTGTGCAGCCAAAATTGGTGATTTGGAAGAGCTCAGAAGCTCAGAGACCACAGAAGTGCTCAGAAATATTTGAGAGCTGTTATTTCCTGTTCCACACACCTCCACTGGCAATTGAAATCCTGATTTCAGGCCCTTTTTCATTTTTAGGTGCCACAGAGCTGTGTTTGCTTCTAGAAGGTGGTAAATGCCCAAATTTTCAGGCACTGCAAACATCATAAGGCTTCATTTTCTTCTGAATAAGCAAAACTAGCTTGATAAATTCCAGTGATTTCCATAGGAATGGGGGCTCTTCCAAATGGAACCTGAGGGGTGAATTCCATGCAGGGGCTCCACTGGGAGCTGACCTTTCATCCTGGACAGAAACACTCAGTGCCTGCAGTGCCTGCACTGCTTTTTTATGAGCACACAAGGTTTTAAGAAACTGAAACGAAAGGAGAGTGGATCAGGAGAGGGGATCGCACATCAAACTATTTGTCCTGAAGCCCTGGCTGAGTAGAAATTTAAATATTTAACCCCTTCCAGGTTAACTGCTCCTCAGCCAGAGGAGGTTCAGTGCTGAGGGATGCAATGAATTGCAGGGTTGCCAAGACCATTTCCTATTCCGTGCCATAAGGATTGGGAATATTGGCTGGCTGACAGTTCCAAGAGCATTCTGAAATATCTAATAACAGACTGAGTTTAAATTTCAAAGAGTTTTGCAAGCAGAGTAAAATTTTAAAGTAATTTTCCTTGAATTTCTCAACAAAAAAAAAAAAATAACCTGCCACTTGCCAAGCGTTGCTGGGGACCTTTCCCGAGTCTCCCTCTGTAAATGATTTTTCTGTTGGCCTTGGCAATGTTCCCATGCTCTGTTACTTGAAGGAGATTTAGCAGCTCAACATCACCTGAGCTGAAACCCAATCCCTGCCTCACAACTCCCCCCCACCCTCTGGATCACCCAAGCTCAGCTTAAACCCCCAGCACTGTGCTAATCCACTTCAGGTGTATTTTGGACAGCAGTGAGTTAAAAAAGAGCTGAAATTGCACTCTTGCCTGCCATTGGAGCAGATTCACTGCTTGGGATAATTCCTGGGGATTGCAGAGCAGTAACCCAGGGATGAACCCAGCCCAGGAGCCAGATGATGCCACAGGCTGTAAATCCCCCTTGCTCTGGCTCCACAATATTTATTGTCTGAGGCAGCAAAGCAAGGAGCAGTGTCACATGTCCCTGGAAGCCTTCTGGCTGATGGCCTGCTTGACTGGGATGGGAACACAAATATTAGCAGCTTTTAGCTAAAAAAGGGGAGGGAAAGCAGGACAGAAGGCGTAATATTGAAATGATCCATCACAGCTGATGTGCCCAGATGGCCCTGGGAAGGAGAGGGACAGGGGATGGATTGCCCAGCTCACCATATTTAAAGAAACAAAGCTGAAAAGCAAATCCTGGTGCTGTTGGGCCCTAATTCCTGAGCAGGAGTTGCACCTTTAGGAAGAAAAGCAGTAAAACAAAAATTACAGTTGAGGACTGTACAAAAGATTTCCTTGTCTTGTTTTAATCTCAGCACAGTCTGATGAACAAGGACAAGACCAAGAAGAGGAATGGACAAAGGAAGAGTTAATCTTCAGTGCCTGAAGTGACCTCAGCAGAGGGCAGGCACTGGTCATGCACCCTGGTTAAATTTTCCCACATTTCCCATTTTCTTGAAGTGAATCTAGAGAGCTGATGAAATGCTCTGGAAAAAAAAAACTACCATAGAACCTTGGCAAAATTGTCATTACTTGTCATGCTTTATGTGCTTTTGAAGTAATTTCCTGCTCAGACTCGAGTATTAAATAAAATTATCCTAAGCACCACTGCAAGGTCACTCTATATATTTAATTCTTCCCATTAAAATTCCTCATGTGCCACATCTGTTGATTGGTTTGTCTGTTCAATTAGCTACCGTGGCTGTGTGAGCTGGGATTCTGTTGTCTGTCAGCATGACAAATTAGCATATCCATGATGCAAACCTGGCTTTAGGACACCCATCACACACAAGTGTTAAATGACAGACCCCATAATTACATGGCAATTGCTCTCTGCCTGCTCCTGGGTTCCTCCTGTCTAGAGCCGTGTCAAAGGGATGTCTCCAAATTGATTTCAGGTTCAGATCTGCTCTGCCTGGTGCAGGCACAGAACATTTCCATCAGATTTCATTAAAGTTCAGCACGTCCCGGGTCGCAGGCAGGTCAGGAATTGGGCACTCTGGAGAGCAGATATCAGCCACATCTTCCTGCTGGCACTGCCCTGGCTACACAACAAACATGGGAGTAAAAGAGCAGGAAATTGCTGAATTATCAGAGCAGGGGATAAGCATCTTCCTCACATTTGGGTGCTGGCTGATAACCGGAGGCACAGCACTGATGAGGGGTAGTCTTAGGTTAGAAATGGGGGTGTGTGTTCTGTCAGAGCTGGGGCAGTTCTCTGCTGTTCATTGGGCAGTTTTCTTTATCTCTCCCACAGCCAATCTTCCCTCCAGGAGATCTCTGATGTTGATGGGGCATTAATTAATAATTATCTTCTGTTCACGGGCCATTAATTATTAATTCTCTTCTGTCCATGGCCAGTGAGTGTCCCTGCATGGCTGATCCAATTCCATCATCCCATGGGGAGATGCTCCGCCCAGGGCAGGAGCCAAGCATTCCTACCTGGATACAATCTGGGGTTTGGGACAGCACAGCAGCCTTTGCCCACTGCATTCCCAGAGGAGCAGCTTTCTGCTGCCCTGCATTCCCAGAGGGAGCCCAGGTCCATCTCCAGCAGCCCTGGAGCTGCAGAGGAAAACTCCCCCCTTGTGCAGGATCCCTGCTCCAGCAGAACCACAGCTGGCACTGCAGGAGGGCTGAGCCCCCATGGGATGGGGCTGTGCCACCCCCTGACACACAGGGAGGGGGACAGTGAGAAGCTCAGAGAGAAGAATTGTAAACAATTCTTGCTGCGCCTCATGTTGTGAACACGTGGAATGTGTTATGGAGATGTGTTTACCAAAGGGTGGTTTCTTAATTAGCCAGTGGTGATGGTGTTTTAATTAAAGGACCAATCATGCCCACCTGTAGTGAACTAGGGTATAAAAGGAATGGATTTCTTAATAAAGTCATTTTAGCTTTTTTTTTTTGAGTCTATGTTGTTCATGACTCAACATTGACATAAAGGTTTCTATTCTGAGTGTGATGAGTGAATATCAAACATGAAAAACCCAACCCCTCCTCCCAGCAAGCGCAACCCACACTCTGAGGATGGTTTGCCTGCCAGGATGCACCTGGGTGTGCTCTGAGGTGTTTCTCTGCCCCTCTGTTCCTGCTCATCCCTGCCTGGCTGCTCCCTGAGCCTTCACAGAGCAAGCATTGAGGGGAAAAAAGGGGGATTTGTAATTTGTGTTCTGTGAGCTGGCTGAGCTCCCCACACCAAGGGCAGTGTGTGTGTGTGTGTGTGTGTGTGTGTGTGTGTGTGTGTGTGTGTGTGTGTTTGTGCAGATGCCTCTGCTCCCCTCGCTGCCCCAGCACACAGCCAAGGATTATTCCAGTGGAATTACAGGAGCCCAGGCTCTGCAGAGAAAACAATTTCACACAAGACTATCCCAAGCAGGGACACAAAGGCAGGGAAGGAGCAGCTGATCCCTCTTTGCCTTGCCAGGGTGAGCGAGGAGCCAATTAGGGTAAAACAGCAGCCAGGGTGATTGTCATTGTAAGGGAAAGGAATCCATGGGAGAGGGAGGTGGTTTGATCCCACAGAACTTTCCTTGCCTGTTTAATCACCATTGCAGCCCCATTGAGCCCCTGCCTTTGATTTTGGTTTTCAGAGGTCCCACAAAACGTTTATTCTGCTTAGATGATGGGATGAGATTCACAGGTTCCTGTGGAAGCAGGAACTGGGAACCTGTGCACTTTAGCTTCTAATTCCAGCTGATTTTGGACAAAATACACATTTCTCTGTGCTTAAGGATCCAGATGACAGAAGGGATGGGTTCTGCTGTGGTTTTGTGAATTGAGATCAGCAGTAACACAGGTAGGAGACAAACAGCTGGACAAGAAGTGCCAAATATTTGACCAGAGCAAATCCAATCCTTATGAAATAAGGATTTCCCAATGAAATATCTTGCTTTTACTATGGACATAGGACTGTTCAAAGCACAAGCTTGAAAAAGACTGATAAATCTATTTTGGGTGGATTTCGCACTCAAGCCATGCAAGATTTAAAACAGTTTAAAACATGTAAACCATTTCTTTTGACCTAAGGTGGTCTAGAGGGATAAAGAGAGAAGCCCAGAGCTCCATCCAAAGCCCTGAACTGTCTCTCATTTATGCTCTGCAAATTCCAGCAGCTGCTCAGCTGCAGGCTTCTTCCATTCTCCAGAAAGGTCCCAAAGCAGAACTCAAATCCCAGCACAAGATCCAGTGGCACAACAAGCAGGTGGCATCAGCCTGGGCAGGGACAGGCTCAGAGCACAGCTGGGTGGTGCTGCAGATGGCAAAAGGTGATTTACAGGTCTCAGCCTCCTTAAACCTGACAAGGAGCAGATGCCTGGGCAGGCTCAGCCTGATTTCTGCACGTAGTTAATGCACACAGCTCGAGATTAAACTCTCACCACCCACTAAAAGGCTTAAAGAAACATCAAGTGAATAAATTCCCTCAGTTCTGGAAGGGGAACATTAGGAACAATTCAAGTGAAATCAATGAAGTGTGAAACACACAAAATAAATCAGCATTTCTGTATTTTTTTCTTTCTTCCTTCCTTGCCCTTATGATGTGAAATACATTTGGAGCAGCACCTCTCTTCCCTGGGGTTCCTAGTGCTGCCCACTGCAATGAGGAGCAGCTGGAACACATTTGTTGAGTCTGTGTGTACAAAGCACAAATTAAAGCTTTGAGATGGAAAACCACAAGACAACCCATGACCTACAACAACAGACAGAGCTCAGCAAATGGAAAACACACTGGGGCCTGTGGGAAATCTGCTTTATTCCAGTGTTCCTTGGACTGCTTTGTGGGCGTTGAGGAGTCCCCAGGACGAGGTGAGAGATGAGAATTTGACTCCATGTTCTCAGAAGTTTGATTTACTATTTTATGATATTATATTTTAAAAAAATTATATACCAAAACTATACCAAAGAAAGAGAAAGGATATATCAGAAGGCTAAACAAGAATGATAATGAAAGCTCATGACTGACTCCTCAGAGTCCAACACAGCTGATGGTGATTGGTCATTAATTAAACACAATTCACATGTTTGGATAAACAATCTCCAGACCACATTCCAGAGCAGCAAAACATGGAGAAGCTGATGCTTCTCATCTTCCCAAGAGAAGAAATCCTGGCAAAGGGATTTTTCAGAAAATATCACAGTGACACTGCTCCCTGCCCAGGGTGACTCTGACCCCACACCCACCCTCCCCTATAGAGGGAAGGAGGGGCACAGAGCTATTTTATATCTTGGAGACAACTCAGCTCTTCCCTCACTTCTGCCTGCCTCTGCTGGACTTGTGTGAGCTGAACGTCTTCAGGTTTTCCTTCTGAGAAAGGAGGATAATGATCCTGTGTGGTATTTTCTGAGTCCCCTGTCATTAGGAGGAATGATTGAATCTGACTCCATGTTTTCAGAAGGCTAATTTATTGTTTTATAATATTATATTCTATTAAAGAATGCTGTACTAAAATTATACTAAACTACACTATAGAACAGAGAAAGGATACAGACAGAAGGCTACAAAGAATGATCATGAAAAACTCCTGACTCCTTCCAGAGTCCTGACACAGCCTGAACCTTATTGGTCATTAAGTAAAAAACAATTCACATGAAACCAATCAAACATGACCTGTTCGTAAGCAATGTCCAAACCACATTCCAAAGCAGCAAACACAGGAGGAGCAAATCAGATAATTATTGTTTTCATTTTCCTCTGAGGCTTCTCAGCTTCCCAGGAGAGAAATCCTGGCGAAGGGATTTTTCCAGAAAATATGACGGTGACAATCCTGACCTTTCCACAGCAGGTGGGCAAGACGTGCAGCGCCAAGCTTGATCTGCAATGCCAATAATGGCACCCAAACCAGGCATTCCCTTTCCTCCCTCCCACCCTCCTTTGATGCCAGGCTCTCTCAGCTCCTGCAGCTTCTCAGTTTCCAGCCAGAGACTGACAACAAAAATAAAACATTCCAGCACACTCTGTGCTGTGTCTCCCACTGC
This sequence comes from Diglossa brunneiventris, assembly GCA_019023105.1. Taxonomy (NCBI): domain Eukaryota; kingdom Metazoa; phylum Chordata; class Aves; order Passeriformes; family Thraupidae; genus Diglossa; species Diglossa brunneiventris. The sequence continues at coordinate 8,795,000 of CM032376.1, forward strand.
CCTCCCATCCCAGCTCCCTTCCCCTGCAGGAGGGGAGGATCAATATCTGTGTCTTGGTTTAGGGCAGATTTGGGAAAAAATTTTTACAGGGGGCTCCTCTAGAAAGCAAACCTACACAGCTTTTCTTTCAACTGGTTCGGGAGGGATTCTTTGGAGAGGAGTGGAAAGAACCTGTTTATTTAACTGGCACAGCACCCCCAGCACACAAAATGAACAATACCAGGTGACAACACTCTGTCACAGCTCTGAAAAAGATGACAAATTCAGAAAGTCTCTCTTGGGGGTGGTCGCTCTGTTATCAGTCCCTCCGGTGCTGGGGCGGCTGCTGCAGCCACAAGGTGCAAACTCTCGGTGTTTCCCAGGTCCCAGTCGGAGCAGGCTCGAGCGGTTCCAAAAAAGGGAAAGGAAAAACAGTCCAGGGGGAAATTCAGACTGCTTAGCTAAACTAACTAATGAGCAGAAGCAAAAAGTGAGAGCAGAGCAGGAGCAAAGCAGAAGCAAAAAGCAAAAGCAGCACCACGTGCTGCCCTGTCTCTCTGTCCCACCAGCCGTGGAGGAGCAGGCTGATAACAAACCAGAACAAAACTTTAATTCTTCAGAGCCAGTCTTGAAGGCACAGAACATAATATCCAGCATAAACAGAACACACAGATGGGGATCACAGGTAGCCCTAGGACATCCTGCAATGAGCATTCCCAGCTCTCTGCAGAGCAGGGAAGGCTGTGACGAGGCCCTGGCACCATCGCTGGTGCTGGTGATTGATGGGGGCTGTGCTGGGCACCAGGGGAAGATTGCTTTCTGGGGCTGATGGATAAAGTCTCTCATGCAGCATGAAACAGCTGGGCAGGAGAGTAATGGGCCCTCTGATTCCTTCCAGCAGCGAATATTTAGTAAGAAAATCTTGCAGAGGATTTTCCCTGATTAATTCGTAATTATAGAAGCTTGATTTTAGGTGTGAATGCCATAAAGCCTTCGTTAAGGACGGATGTCTGGGCAGTTAATTAAGGCAAAGGGGCCTTGATGGGATGTCAAAGAAGTGTTCCCTGCTGGTGGAGGGATGGGCTGGACTGCCCAGGCTGCCTCAGCAGAGCGAACACCCAGTCTAAAACCTTTTTAAGGAGTTCACACTCCCTGATTGCACAACGGAATTAGTGATAGGGTGGGAGACAGACAATGCTGGGATTGAGGCTTCAGCTGTTTTCATGTATATTTCATAGACCTGTTTGCTTTTTGATGTGCAGAGCTCTTTGATTATTCTTTTTAATCCTTTTTCTAGACGTTCTTCAGTGTCAGCTGCAGCCCTGGTTTCGGGTTGAGGGGCAGGTGAGCTGTCACCCTCATGTGCAGGGGACATCAGGGCAGCCTTGGCCATGGTTTAAATGGTGACAGCAGCACCTGAGGGTCTTCAATCTGTCACTGGAGCCACTTCAGGCGTGGGAGGGACTGGGCAATTCATGGAGCTATTTCAGCATCACAGAGCAACACTTAAAATACTTGTTTCAAATATGCTTTTATAAGCTGAAGTTCTGCAGACAGATGCCAACCATGCCATCAAGGGTCCCTGAGCAGAGGCACAAGGGATTGCCCACCCAAGAGTGCCACCTAAAAGGGCTCTGATTGCTCTGCTGGCACCCAGATTGAACTCACACATGAAGCTGGCAATTGGAAACAGAATTTCCATCCTGCCCCTGGCCAGGGTGAACTCTGAGCAAACAGCAACTCAGAAGCTCTATTTCACTCAGCCTCAGAGCTGCCAAAGCAGGAGGAATTACCTAAATCAACAAGAAACTAATCTCTTTAATCCTGGAATTTATTTTTTTTTAAATAAGTTTAAATTATTGATACTCTGTCAGAAGCAGCCTGAATCCACAGAAGGGAGATTAATATTACATGAGAATGTTTCTCCCTTTCTGTGAGGGGAAAGGGTGGCAAAGTCACAAAACAAGGCCAAACCAAGTGGCCTAAGGTGGGTGAAGGGCTGGTGGAATTGTTCTGGTGGCTTTTCCCCCCAAAATTCAGGCACTGACCTGAGGTGCAGTGAGCAGGGAAGGGCTTTCCTGGCTCTGCCAACTTTGTTCTTACAGGGGAAGGGAAAAAGGAAATTCTGGGAACAAAAGGAAAGAGGGTAAAAACTCTCTAAAAATCTCTATTAATGGTCTCTTGTATTTTCAGGGTCCCCTGGACAAAGGAAGGAATTGATGAATCTGACTCCATGTTCTTAGAAGCTAATTTATTATTTTATGATACTATATTATATTAAAGAATGCTACGCTAAAACTATACTAAAGAATACAGAAAGGATACTTACAGAAGGCTAAAAGATAATAATGAAAACTCGTGACTCTCTCCAGAGTCTGACACAGCCTGACCATGATTGGTCATTAAGTTAAAACAATTCACATGTTGGATAAACAATCTCCAACCACATTCCACATCAGCCAAACACAGGAGAAGCAAATGACATTATGTTGTTTTCCTTTTTCTCTGAGGCCTCTCAGCTTCCCAGAGAAAATCCTGGGGAAGGGGATTTTTCCAGAAAATATGACAGTGACAGCCTCTCTGAGCAAGCTGGGCTTTATGGGCACTCAGCAGTGTCCCCTGTGCCCACTCTCCTTCTATTTATTGAAGAGCCTTCAGGTACATTTAGGGCAGACAAAACCCACCCAAAAATGGACAATGGGTCACGGCTTTTCACACTTTTATAAGTTTGGTCCATTTGCATTTTGGGGGTGAATCTGCCAATTCCTGCTTCAGCTAATGAAGTCATTGACCCCAAGTTTGCTGCCCCGAACTCCCTTTTGTCTCCATCTCTGGGGCCTGAGGCAGTGAGGTGTCCTTGATTGCCAGGAATTGTCCTTGATTGGAGAGGAATTGTTGTGTCTGCCCCGAATGGGGAAGCAGCAGCTCCCACTGTGTGTGGAGTTTGGAGTTCTGCACTAAAGAACTGCAGGGTTACAAATATGTGAAAAATATAATAACATAATATTATTAAATATAATTTATTATTATTGTTAGTAGTAGTAGTAGCATTAGTATCAAATATAATATAATCTCTTTCAAGTAGATGGAAAAAAAAAAGCTAAAATCCCGGAGAGGAATTGTTGTGTCTGCCCAAATGGGGAAGCAGCAGCTCCCACTGTGTGTGGAGTTTAGAGTTCTACACTAAAGAACTGCAGGGTTACAAATATGTGAAAAATATAAGATTAACTAAAATAAACTAAGGCATCATCCAGGGGAAGGAGGAGGCACAGCCAAAGCTGCTCTATCACTTCATTTTCTCACTCATGTTAATCCCAATTAAGGAAGGCATTTTTGTCCATACCCACCAAGGAATTTTGAGGCTCCAGTGCTGAGTCCAGCTCTGCTCTGTGGCTCTGGCTCTGCAGCCTTTTCCCTGCAATGTTCTCAGTGCTGAGGAGGTCACTGCCCCTATCAGAGCTGCCACGTGGCTCCCTCTGTTATCAGTCCCTGTCCTCACAGAGGGGCCTCATCACAGGAGGATCTGGAGCCTCTCATGTCACTTCAAAGGCAGCAGCTCTGTCTTTGTCTCAGCCTTATCTCCCATTCCGAGGAGGGATCATTGTCTCCAGCTCACCCATAAAAATAAGTGCTGTGACATAACTCAGGGAAAAAGCAGCCTCGGTGACAGGTAGCAATGCCAGGTCACAAACTCAGCAGAAATAAAAAGAAAAGGAGCATATTTCACTGCAGAACCCCAGGCTGCCATCAGAGAAGTGCTGGAGCAGTGCCTCAGAGCTCTGTGCCAAAGGGAGCAGCGCTGTACAAGGATAATGCTTCCCTCAGTATTTAATAGAAACAGGCAGAGTTTTATTAAGCTGCCCCCCGAGGTACCCAACAAGGATCATCTCAGAGGAGAGAAACAATGAGGAAATGAATAACAACTGACTGTGTTACACATGCAGGGGGTGATCGATACCACTCTGCACTAAAATTGCACTTGGCATCCAAACACATCTCAAAAGGGAGAAATAAACAGCAGTAAGAACTCATTCATCAAGCACCTCATCTTTAGAGGCACTTCAGCATTATTAAATGTTTTATTCAGCTGGGGGACTCTCTGGGCCACAGGGAGAGAACAGCAGTGGCCTAAAGACTCAGCTCACAGACACAGAGCTGCAGAAACAGCCCAGGGAGCTGTGTTCAGTGTCCCAGGGATTAATTAATGCCTCGGGGGGGGTCACTCTGTCCACAGCACTTAACAAAACCCCAGTCTGAGATTCCCAGATCCAGCCCAGGGTTCACTCTGTCCACAGCACTTAACAAAACCCCAGTCTGAGATTCCCAGATCCAGCCCAGGGCTGTGCTTTGCAGTGCTGGCCTTTTGAAGAACTAAAGATGAATCAGATGTCACAACAAACCCTGTGTTAGTTTTAAGGTTGTGACCAATCACTCAAAATGGGATTTTCTTGCTTTGGGAGGAAATGCTGCCTTTAAATCCACAGAAGGCATTGGTGGCAAGGAGAGGGAGGGTTATTGCTGATCCCCAACACTTTGAGGGGCTTCTGGAGGGTTATTCCTGATCATCAACACTTTGAGGGGCGGCTTCTTTTCCAAAATACTGCAGAAAAATGGGAAATGTGTAAGGAACAGGGCACAAGTTTACTCTAAAAAATGTTTCAGCCAGGGACTGGGTCCAGGCCATGAGGTTTTTTGGGATACCTTAAAGACCCCAGAGCCTGTGCTCAGACACGGTACCTGCCCAAGCCTCCCTCCTGTTCACTGCCAGTGCTCACTTCAGGCTGGAGATCAGCCCAAGTGCTGAAATTGCTCCTCTGGGACATATTTTGGGCTGCAGAGTTTCCAGTGCTTACAGATGTACTGTCTCTGGCAATATTTGGTGCTTTTTCTGAGAAGCCTTTGTTCCCAGAGTCATTAGATCACCTGGGAAGTTCAGCTCTCAGGCAGCAGAGCTTGCAGGCACAACCCCCAGAGACTTAAAGCTCTGCAGGAAAGCACTGAAACCATGGCTGCCTCTTCATCACCTTTTTTTTAAAATTTTTTTGTTTATTTTAGTATCAATGTGATCAGATGAAAAGACTGACTCATGATTTTTCAACACTTCAAGGTTCACAGAAGCAAAGTCCTTCTCACATTTTTCCACGTGTGCTCGTTAAATGCATCCATTAATTGCAGCCCATGAAGAGCAAGATTTGGGCTTTGAAACAACCTTGGATGCATCCATTAATTGCAGCCCATGAAAAGCAAGATTTGGGCTTTGAAACAACCTTGGCTCTCCTCATTTCCACCCAAAAACAGAGCCTGGCTGTCCTGAAGCAGCTCAGGAGTCTCACACACTGAAAATTCTGCCTCTCTGATGGGGGAATAATTGCCTGCTCTCTCAGTACTAATGTTTTTTGGTTTCTGGTTGGCTGCATTTGCATCTGGCTTTGCAGGCTGCCTTGCCCTGAGCGGATTTGCTTGCTCTGTGACTTACTGCTTTTGTTAGACCAACTTCTAAATAACCCAAATAAGCCTCAGGAAGGCTCAGCCTGCTGGAGCACAGACTGGAGTGTGGGGGAGATGCTCCCAGCCCAGGTGTGATGGGAAGAACCTGGAATACGCTCCAGGCTGGGAGATGCATCCCTGGCAGTGTTGGAGCTGCTCTTGCCTTCCTTCAGCGACAGAGCCTTGAGCACACCCAAAGCCCACGGCACAAACACTATAAATAACAGTAATGGGGCCACTGCTGGTGACATCAGAGCAGAAATTAGTGAGGCTGGCAACGGCAAAGCTGCAGCAAACTGAAATATTTTCACCCCAGTGCTTTCTGGAAAAGATCTTTTATCTCAGAGGCTGAGTCAGAGGTGGGAAGGGGGCAGATGCCTCCCCCCATCATCCTGCTCCTGTGGGGCTCTCACTGCTGGCTCACAGGAGGGATTTCTGACCCCCACCTCCCCATTCCCATTCTGTGACCAGGCAGGGATTCTGGCAGCACGGAAAAAGTGGATTCTGGGGGTATTTTCAGCCGGCTGAGTCACGCTGTGGGGTGTGCAGGGAGGACGCAGTGCCAGGCTTTGATAAATGCAGCGTCGCCGCACTCCCTGAGTGACATCTCCTCGATTTAGCAGCACTGCAGTGCTGCCCCCAGAGCCCCATTGCCCACAGCATCCCCTGGGAAGGGGCCTCCTTGTTGCTGCTCCCAAATCAGGATGCCCCTGTTGCTTTGATTTTTAAGTTTTTTAAGCCTTCTGGTGTTTACATTCTTGTAAGGAGCTTTTTTTACACACTTTACTGTTTTGCATTCTTTTATGGAGGAAGAGAAATTTGATGGGCTGTTGGTTTGTCCAGTGTCATTGGAGAGGTGGCCCTGTCACCCTCCAATTCACTGTCACTTTTGGAAATCTATAAATGTTGGAGTCAGAAAATAAAAAGTCCTTTTTTACCTTGGAAAGAGCAGCGAGTCTGTGTCATTTTATTTTGTGTCCTATCCCCCCATCCCACATCTCGTGTCCAGCAGAGCTGGGACAGCCTGCTCAGGGCTTCTCCTTCTCAGCAAACACCTCCAGCACAATCCTGGCAGAGGGGTTTCACTGCCCAGGTGCCATTCTGCTGGGATTAAAGCTGAGCCCAGCCTTTGGATGGGCTCTCCTGGGTGATGCAGCCTGTGTGATAAAACAGCCTGTTAATTTTACAGCTTGAATTGTGTAAGAAATCTCTTGGAAGTAAACCAGGGTTCACTGAAGTGGCCATGAGTGCCTTCAGCACAGTCTTGAAATAGCCAGGAAGGCAAGGACATGCAGATTGAGCAGGGAATGCTGCAGCAGAGAGAGAACTTCTGCACTGCCACGGGGTGACAGGGACACAGGTGGCTTCATCCGGGTGGGCTGAAGTGGACAGGAGCTGAGGGCACAGCACCTGAGCTGGCAGCTCATTTTCCAGGGGCTCAGGCAGGTCCTGCTGACAGCTCTGGGGCTGTTCTGCTGCAGCTTTGCTGGTTTTTGGTGCCCCAGCTCTGCCGCACAAAGATAGCTCGAGTACATCCAGATGTGCCGCAGACAGCCCCAGCTGCAGCATCAGCACAGCTTTTAATAGCCCTGGGAGGAAGTGCTGACATCAAACTCCCTCAGTCAGCTGAGCCCCTCGAGCTGAGGGGAGCTGGCACCTCCTGAGCCTGCTGCTGGTTCCTGCCAGGCTCCAAGAGCTGGTTTTGGTCGCTGCTGGGACACTGGCACAGCAATGGCACCCCGTGGGAATCCTCATTCCCTGCCCTTCCCAAAAGGGATGGAGGCCCAAGGAGATGGAGAAGCCCTGTGGTCCCCCAGGCAAAGCTCTTCTGTGGTGCCTCCAAAAGAGACAGGAAATACTGGGAATCCTGCTTTTAACAGCCCAAAGAATCCCAAGGCACTCGTGAAAATAAATGACAAAGGGACAATCAGTGACCTGGTCATTAACTGGATCCTTTCTCTGGAAGGTTTTCACTGAGACACAGCCTCAAACCAGATCCAAAACCCAAAACCCAAAATGCAAAACCCAAAACCCCAAATCCAAAACCCAAAACCCCGAACCCCAAATCCAAAATGCAAAATCCAAAATGCAAAATCCAAAATGCAAAATCCAAAATGCAAAATCCAAAATGCAAAATCGAAAATGCAAAATCCAAAACCCAAAACCCACAACCTCAAATCCAAAATGCAAAATCCAAAACCCAAAACCCAAAATCTCAAATCCAAAATGCAAAATCGAAAATGCAAAATCCAAAACCCAAAACCCACAACCTCAAATCCAAAATGCAAAATCCAAAACCAAAACACAAAATGCAAAATCCAAAACCTAAAACCCCAAATCCAAAATGCAAAATCCAAAACCCAAAACCCAAAACCTCAAATCCAAAATGCAAAATTCAAACCCCAAAATCCAAAACCCAACATGCAAACTCCAAATCCCAAGTTCTCTCCTTCCTTGGGCAAACTGCCCTTATTGTTTGTGTTGCTTCACTGCCCTTGCTGCAGCTCAGGGTGCCTGGGCACCCCTTAGCAGAGCAGGAGAGGGGGCACAGGGGGCTGGCTCTGCCCTGGCTCTGCCCTTTCCTCTCAGCTGCTCCCAGCAGCTCTCGAGCTGTTTGTGGAGTCCCTGGCAGGACAGAGCTGCCCTTTTCTCTCAGGATCTTTTGCTGGTTGCCATGAGCCCAAGAAACGTTGAAAGTCTCTTTTCCCAGCCTGGTGCTTGAAGAAGGAGTCAGAGCTCTTCAGTTCTCGGTCTCAAGGTTGTTTATTGTATCTTATCTATAAAAAATTTTCTCCTGCTCTGCCGAGGTCAGCTCAGCAGGACAGTTCCAGGCACTCTGTCTGCCCCCAGGGCACTGTTATGTCTTTATACTAAAAACTACCTGTACAATGTTTATAATTACTTCCCAATACCTATCACCTGTGTTAGACAGTGAGCTCCTACTCTAAACCAATCCAAAGTGCCACCATCACAGCAGAAGATGGAGGCCAAGAAGAAGGAGAAAGGCTGGACACACCCAAATCCCTCCATCTTGCCCTCCTGAACCCCCATTCTAAAAACCCAAAAATCTACTTTTCCACCCAGTGCTAACTTCACTATTATTCTACCTAAACTGTTGTGGCTTGCAGATCTTCACATAAGGTTGGTAATTTGTTCCACGGGTCATAATCAAACCCACAGGTGTTCTGGGCTCTGTACCAGGGTCTCTGAGACCCTTGGGCAGGGTTCTGGCTGTTCTGGACAGCCAGAGGGATGTCCTGGGTTCCCACACTTCTCTGCAGGCTGAGCCTGGGGCAGCAGCTCCTGGCTGCTCTAAAAGGGTTTTTATTCTCTTCCCAGGCAGAGGGGACAGCGTGGAGAGCATCAGCAGAGCCTGGCAGGTGTCAGGGATGGAAAAGAAACCATTGAGCAAAGAAACCAAATCTTGATACCTCAAAAAGATGGTAAGGAGGGAGGTTTGAGAGGTTCATGTGGAACTTAGGAAATGCCAATTAAAAGTTATCAACTTGCCATTTATGCTTTTAATATCCTGCCTGGTAGGTCTGGTTTGACACTTCTCCTGTGACAGGGAGTCTGGGGGTGTCCAGCCTACCTGGATAAACACAACCCATGTCTTGGAGAACCTCTCATCCCAGAAAACTGTGTAGGTGGTGATGGGAAAGGAGAGAGGCTCAGGAAAGTAAGGACTTGCCCTCAGGTCAGGAATAAATCCTGTCTGCCTCTCCCCATGGTCACACTGCCTTCATTCTGCTCTGGGCACCAAGAATAACAAAAAATTCTGCTTCCAGATTTTAACTTTTTGGGAGTTTAAAACAGAGACTCTATCCATGTCTCTATCCATTGGGCTTTAAAATTGAAATTTGCCTCTATCTTGTGGCCTTTAAAGTCCAAATTTGCCTCTGTCCCATAGGGTTTAAAATCCAAATTTGCGTCTATCCCATGGGCTTTAAAATCCAAATTCTCCTCTATCCTACAGGCTCAATCCAGAAGAAGAGACAGATAAATCCTCATTTCCAGGCAGAATTGGATCCAAATTTTCCCTTCCCAATTCATGTGAGCCTCTCTGCATTCCTCAGGTTAGGCTGAGCTCTGCAACAACTCCCAGGTCTCGCAAGTTACCCAGAATTATTTTACTTTTTTCCCCCCCGTTTTATCTGCCTGCTGCTGTCCTTGGTGCTGGATTCACGGCAGCGAAGCTTTGTGGCCAGTATCTGCAAATTGCTGGCAGCAAACAGCACCCATAATACACTTTGTTGCAATGAAATGCATTTTGCAGTGAAACCTATAACAGTTCAAATATAAATTAATTATAATCCCTTCTGCTTGTAGCCAACCTTCATGTATAATTAACATTCATTGTGGGGGGAAAAATGAGGGAGAAATCCCCATCTGAGCCTTTCAGCAGTAATTTCCACATCCCTAACGTCTCTCCCAGGAAGGAACATTATGGTTTACCTGTCCCCCTACACGGGGCAAGGCACAGCTGCTTCCAGCTGGAGCCAGAGGTGCTGCTGCAGAATGAGGGAAACAGGAGCAGCTCCCCAGCTCCTGTGCTCCAGGCTCAGGAACCCTGGCCAGCAGCTCTTGGCCACATTTGGGAGAGAATCGTGGTGAGAATGGAGGGTAGCAGTAAACACAGCACCGATTAAAGGGGTTAAACTCAGGCAGGAGTGTGCAGAGCCATGCTGGGGCATCCATGGGGCTTTAAAGTCTAAATTTGCCTCCATCCTGTGGCCTTAAAAGTTGCATCTATCCCATGGGCTTTAAAATCCAAATTTGCCTCTATCCCATGGGGTTGGGGTTTAAAATCCAAATTTGTCTCTGTCCTGTGGTCTTTAAAGTCAAAATTTGCCTCTATCCATTGGGCTTTAAAGTCAAAATTTTTCTCTATCCATTGGGCTTTAAAATCCAAATATTTTCTATCCCATGGGGTTTAAAATCTAAATTTGCCTTTATCCCGTGGGGTTTAAAATCCAAATTTGCCTTTATCCCGTGGCCTTTAAAGTCAAAATTTGCTTCTGTCCATCGGCCTTTAAAGTCCATATTTGCCTCTGTCCCATGGGGCTTTAAAGTCTAAAGTTTTTTATCCATTGGGCTTTAAAATCCACATTTGCCTCTATCCCATGAGCTTTAAAATTTAAATTTTGTGGCCTTTAAAGTCCAAATTTGCCTCTATCCCATGGGGTTCAAAGTCCAAACTCTCCTCCACCCCACAGGCACAATCCAGCTCGTTCTCCCAGCACAGAGCTCCTCTCCAGCACCCTGAACACAACATTTCAGTGGAGCTGGGCTCTCTCCGTGGCAGAATTCAGCATTCAAGCGCTGCAATAACAGCACTGTGATTTTCAGGCCCTTCCTGCAGCCCAGCCCAGAGCTCTGCCTGCTCCAGGACCCCCAGCCCAGCTGGGAGCAGCTCCTGAGAGCAGAGCAGAGAAATTCTTGTTAGGCAAATCCATCCACAAACACCAGAGGTTGATGTCCAAAAAGGAGACAGAGCAGTCCTGGAACTTTATTCCAATCAAGGGAGAGCCCATGGGGCATCCCCTTGGGGTCTCTCCAATTTTTGGAGGATGCAGCCTCCTTTTTATCCCAATTTCCCAGCCACATTTCCCTTCTCTCTTTCCCCATTTCTGAGGTACTTGAGAGGTTCAGAGTTCCCAGAACACCTGATACCAAAGATTTCCCACTAATGTATAACCCTGCCTTTTAATTTTTAATTCTTACTGAATTTAGGGGTTTTCCCCCATTGTTTCTTTCATCTTTCAATGTCCAATTTCATTGATCAGCAAACCGAAAGTTTATTTGTAAAAGCAAATCTCTTTTTGCATTCATCACTCAGTGGAATCCTTTCCCATTGTTTCTTTTCTCTCCCAGTGCTGGTTTGATCTCCTAGCAGCCCCACAGCTGGTTCAGAAAGACAAATCCACTGTTCCTCTCATTCTGGTGGCTCAGTGGCTGAATTTGTCCAGGGCAGGGGTCAGCACAAACACCAGGAAGCTCAGGCTGGTAAAGGAAAATTTGGAGGCTCCTTCCCCCCTTTTAACAAAGTCTGCTGCTCCCAATCTCTAATGAGAGTCAATTGCTGCTGATAAATTTTACATAATGGTTTTTTGCTTGTTCTGCAAATTAAGCAGAAAAATTGCCTATTAGAGGGAAAACTGGGGCGATCCTTAAAACTCAGTGTAACCTATTTAGCTGCTCAGGTCAGATGCAGGCTGGAATCTGAGGCCTCTTTATTAATTTTCTGCAGGGAGCAGCAGTTTGCAGGGCTGCAGCAATGCCTGGTTTCAGAGCCCCAGCTGGTTCCAGGAGCACATCAAAGCTGCTCAGGACCAGAGGGCTTGGATGGATTCCTGAGCTGCTGCCCAGGTGTCCTCTCCTCCCTTCTCACCCTTCTAAAGGCTCACCCATACAAAATGAATTATTTAAAGATGGGAAATGCCAGGATTGATCCTCAGAACCATTTTTTTTTTTAATTCTAGGACCTGCCAGAGCAGCTCCTGGCTTTTCAGAGCCTTCTCGACCCCATTCTGTCCTTGCAGCAGTCACAGGGTGATGCAGACTGATAATTAACCCCTGGCATAAATTAACCCCTGGAAGGGGCTAATTAATAGAGGGGGTTAAGAAAGAGGATAAATTAACCCCTGGAAAGCACCACAGCTGGCAGAACTCATCTTTTGGGGGATGTGAGCACCACCTCCTGACTCCTTTCAATCTGGGGCAACTTTAATTTTGGCTGCAGGTCTGAAGGACTTCAGGCTGAGCCCCAGAGAGTCAGGCCTTGCTAAAGAGTCACTCCAAACCTTCCTTACACATCACAGTTGTAGATTCACTCTCCAAATGACAAATTAGGCCCTGAGTCTTTCCTTTCCCCCAGCTGGTTTGTTTTTCTTCCCCTACCCAAAGTTTAAAACACCAGCTTGGATCATGGAATGAGATGAGCTTTAAGGCTTTCAACCCAAACCAGGCTGGGATTCCAGGATTCCTCCTGCAGTTTTGCCAAAAAAATTGGACTTTTTCTGCCCTAAACATGAGCACACCTTGTTCCTGTTTCCATCCATCCTCTGCCCTCATCCACAGGAATAACCAGGCACAGCGATGCTGCTGAACTGGAAGCAGCTGATTTCAAAAACTCACTGACCACAGGACTGAGCAGCTCATTTACCTCAGACACAGCTCCCTGGAGGTTTATTACCTGCAAGGATCCTCACTTAAACCCAGGATGGTTTTTTTTTCCCTGCTCTCTGAGTGCTGCTGGAAACAATTCCGAATGTCTCAGCTAATCAATGGTGTCTCACAGCCAATCTCTCGCTCCTGACACGTGGGAGCCTTTTGCTTATCCCTCTGCAGCTGAGAAAGAATTACCCAGCAATTTCCTCCATTTATTGTGAAAAAGAAAAAAATAATAAAAATAAAGGAGGAGAAAGGGGAAAAAAATCAAGGAAAAAATAAAGCAAGGAAAAAAATAAAACAAGGAAAAAAAATAACAATAAAGGTCGCCAGATCTAACCTTGGTCTGCTTCAAAAGCTGCTTGTCCTTCAAGAGCAGCATCCAGAAAGCACAAAAAATAAGTGGTATCTGGAGCTGCATGACAAGAGGACAGAGTCCCCCTCAGCATGAATAATGATCCACTGCCAGCTCCTGCAGCCCCAGGGATCCTCGGGTGGGGACACAAATTGTTGATGTCTCCGGATTCTGGCTGAGTCTGAGCCTGAGCTCTGAAATACCCGAGCCTCTCTCCTCTGTATGCACACAGAAATTAACTAAATAACCTCTTGTGGCACTAAATAACTGCTGCTCCTGGGAGAAAATGGTCTTAATAGGCCAGGGAGGTGGTGCTAGAAAAGATTTTATTGACAGACAAGTGCAGAGGGACTCGAAGATGCGACAAATTTCTGAATTCTTTCAACCTAAGAAAACATATTAGAAAAAAATAGACCATATTCCCCACATTTTTCTTTTTTTCCACGCTAATCCCTTCTCTTTTCCATCAGCCAGATCTTTTATTTTCTAAATATGCCAAATTGTAAGAGAATGGATCACCCTCTCCCCTGCCTCTTCCAAAACAAATCAATGTTTCATTCAACCTGAAACACATATTTCCTCCTTTGTTTTCCCTCCACCTCTGGAAAGGTAAAAAATGCTTCTTTCCCCCAATGTGTGCTTTCTGCTTTTCAGCACGTCGCTGACTGTAAATGCTGGTTATTCACACAGCTCCATTTATTACGTTTCTGGTTTATTTTTCGGAGGGAAATCAATGCAAGACCTGTTGTGTGGTTGGGAAGGAGCTGCAGAGCTCCTCTTTAGTGGCAGCTCCGTGTCCCCATCCAGCTGCAGATTCCTGGCTGTGCCTCTCCCACAAACAAAAAAACAAACAAACAAACAAAAAAAAAACCCAAAAAAAAACAAAAACAAAAAAAAAATTGGGTTTTGGACCTGATTTGCAGGGTAAAAGGAGAAAATACTCAGCATTTTTGGGGTACAGCCTAAGGTGAGATTCGCCATCAAAAATTGGTGTCTGGTTTGAACAGGTTTGGGTCAAAACCAGCATTTTACTCTGATTTTTCCACCTCTGGCTGAGCAGAGACTCACTTTTGGTCATTCCCTTCTGCTCCATTCCTCAATTTTTCTTCACTTATTGATCAGTGCCTCTCCTGAGGTCTGGAAGAGCTCTTCAATGCTCTCCCCTCTCCCTGAGCATACCCCTGTGCAGCCAGGTAATCCAAATTCCACTGTTCTCATGGCATTTCTGGCCACCCCACAGCTGAGCACCGACTGGAGGGAGAAGCAGCACAATTCCTGGCAGCCAGTCCTGCTGATCCCACAGGACCTTTCCAGGAATTAACTTTATCTGCACCACATCCACAGGCACAAAACAATGGCATGGAAGTGAGAAGCAGAGCTTCATGAGAATGAGCCAACCACTTCATCCTGAGTTTAATTAAAATGGGCTCAGCCACTTTGTTTTATTTATTTTTTTGACAGCCACCCTCCATTTCCTGCCTGAATGCAATCCACTCCCATTTTTCAGTGCCATTGTGGGGTCAGCGACCAAAGCACAGAAATAAAACCCACATGACTGAGTTAGTGCAGCTCCCAAACACTCAGGGTTTTATTGCAGCAGCTAAATGCCTTCAGAGAGCATCTGCTGCAGCTCCCAGCGCCATCCCCAGCACAGGCTGGAGCTGTAACTGAGCCTGAGGAGCCCAGAGAGACCAGCCCTGAGTTAAAGGCTGAGCTGCCTCCATCAAAGTGTCAGCACCTCCTGCTCCTTTCCTCTCCTTCCATTCACCTTGCTGCTTCCAGCCCTCCCTGCTGTCTGGGTTTGAACAGACAGGTGTCTGCTAAGGCAAGAGCCTCTCTTGAAATGGAAAATGTGAACCCCTTCCCTCTGAATTATTGTAATTTTGAAATTAAGGGGCTCTCAGGCCAAGATATGGGAGCAGGAATAACAGTTCTTTGTTAGGGAAATTTACTACTATTACTACTACTACTACTACTACTAAACAAAAATGCAGTAATACAAAACAAAGCAGTGCCAGACTGAGGGCAGGAGTTGCCCCCCTGTGTGTCAGGGGGTGGCACAGCCCCATCCCATGGGGGCTCAGCCCTCCTGCAGTGCCAGCTGTGGTTCTGCTGGAGCAGGGATCCTGCACAAGGGGGGAGTTTTCCTCTGCAGCTCCAGGGCTGCTGGAGATGGGCCTGGGCACCCTCTGGGAATGCAGGGCAGCAGAAAGCTGCTCCTCTGGGAATGCAGTGGGCAAAGGCTGCTGTGCTGTCCCAAAGCTCAGATTGTATCCAGGTAGGAATGCTTGGCTCCTCCCCTGGAGAGGAGCGAGAACTCCTTCTCCCTGCCTTCACTGCTGCCTCAGGTTTCAGCTTTTCTATTTTTCAGATTCTGTGCTGCTTTAGTGAGTGGGTCTGAGTTCACATCAGGGGATGGTGAGCTCTGTGCACAGAGCAGGGAGACAAAACAATTCCTGCTCCAGCTGGGCACCAAGGACAAATGATCCAAATCTCAGCCCAAGAGCACAAACACCGTGGGCTGGAGAGAGAAAAACAAGCAGGGTGGGACTGCAGGGGCTAAAGCTGGAATGGGACAATGAACTGCAAGATGCAAATGGAGCAGAACTGATCAAAGGGAGAGACCCCGTGAGCGGTTGTGCATTTTGGGACCATTTTGGTTCATCTTGGGTTCATTTTGGGACCATTTTGGTTCATCTTGGGTGCAGCCCTGGCTGGGCTCTTGTGCTGCCCAAGGTGGATCCTTTGAGGCCTTTTAATAAATCCCTGCTTTATTCTGTAACTCTGCCCAGCCTCTGCTCTAGGGCAGCTTTCACAAGGCATCATCTCACTGTGGGTTGACTCCTGAAATCCTCTAACCTGCCTGATAAACCCTGGGATTTCAGCCCAAACTGTCCCTGTCACCATTCTCTGAGCAGGCTGGATGTCTGTGTGATGAAAGCAGAGCACTTCCCCGTGCTGGAGGAACATTCCAGCCATTCCCTCTTTTCATCCTGCAGGAAAAACCCCAAAAGTGGGCAGCCAGCTGGCAGGCACCTTGGCAGGCAGGGAGCTGCAAAACCTCTCCTTTATTTAAAGGTTGTGAATGCAGAAAACAGAATGGCATTTCAGGATAGGATGCCTGACATAATGAGCGAGCTGGCAGTAAATAAAAGACAAGATGAGAATCAATAGCTTGTGAAAGAGGAAAGGAACAGTAAAGAAAATGGGAGAATACAGAGAAGGAAAAAGGTAAAAAAAACTCTCTGAGAAACTAAATTTGTAGGGGTTTGGGCTCAACCCAAAGAGGAAGCCATAGCACAGCTGGCAGTGATTCCACCACCTCCTGGGTCAGGTTCTCTGTTCTTTGCTCTGACCTCCTGTCCATCCTTGTGAAATAACCCACAGGACACCTTTGGAGGGTAAATCCCTGCTTTCCTCCCAGGGAATGGGCACATCAAAGCCAGGCTGGGCAGGCCCAGCTCTGCCCTGGTGCAGCCCCTGAGGCAGCCCTGGGCTCTCTGCTGACCCTTGAGGTACCTGGAGCAGGGCCCCTGTCCCCTGCTCAGTGTAATTGCAATTAACTGGAAGGTTTGCCATGAAAGCAAACACAGAAATTGAGTTAATTTTGGCAAACCACTAATGAGCAATACACCAGCCTCCTTTTTTACCCTCATGACCAACCTCCTAATGTGCCTTCTCTTCCTTTATTGAAATCATTAACAACTAACCTGCTGTCCTCCTTTTGGAAAACACATTCCTTCCAGATTCTGCTCCACGGGGATCTCAAAGAGCTTTTCCAATCAACAATTCATTGAATGAAGTCTCCAGAAATCTGCCGTTGTGCTCCCATCCCGAACTGACCTTGAGCTATTTAAACCTAGATGGATTTCAATTCCACAGTCCCACCAGATCCTCCTTCCCCGCCCTCCACCTGGGATAAGAGAGGCTTTTCAGAACATGTTAGAGGAGGGCTGCTAAATGATGCATTGAAAAGAGCTGCAGGGAAAAACAACTTTATCATCCGGTGGCTTGAGCAGAAGGGGATGGGGTTCCTCAGTGCTTTAAAAGATAATGAAAAAAAGAAAAAAACCCAGGCAGAGAGCAATGCAAAAAGGAGAATTAATACTTTTTGATGGATGAATAAAAATGGGTTCAGCAGAGAGCAAGGTCCCAGGAGAGTCCCAGGCACTGCCTGTTCAGATTAATACAAATTCCACACTGGTGCAACCTTTCCTCAGAGGATGAAAGGGTAAAAGGGTCCAGCTGCTGAGAGGATGTGCCAGGAGGGAACATGGCACTGAGGCTCTGGGAGCAGCTTCTGCTCAGACTCAGGGAGTGAAATAACACAAGTTCTCATGATGGTCCAGGCTGGGGTGCAATCAGTGGTTCCTGTGCTGGAATGGAGCATTTCTAACCTGGATTCTGTGCGGGAGTTTGTGGAGGTGGCTCCTGGGTCTGGGATCTCCTCAGAGCTGCTCAGGCTCCAAGTGCCAGCCCTGGGATGCTGGGCGAGCTCTGAGGGAAGTGATGCCTTAGGATTTCAGCTTTTCTATTTTTCAGATCCTGTGCTGCTTTAGGGTATAACTCTAAACTCCATATAGAGTGTCAGCTACTGCTCTCCCATTTATTCACACAAAGCAATCCCTCCAGGGCTCTAACTTGAGGACATCTCACTGTCTCAGGCCCCAAAAGATACAAACAGAAGTGAACTGGGGAGGAGCACACTGGGACAATACTTCATTAGCTGAAACTGTAATTGAAGGATTAACCCCTGATATGAAAATGGACCAAACTGATAATTGTCTGAAAAACTTGTGACCACTATCCATGCTGGGTGCAGCCTCTGGGAGGCTCTGACTGCCCAAGGTTTACCTGTTTGAAGGCCTTTAATAAAGGCCCATTTTATTCCCTTAATCTTGTCCAGCCTCTGTTCTAGGCAGCCACTCCAAGGCATCCTAGAATTAATACTTTTATTTTATAATTTTTTTTTTTTAATTTTGGAAGAGGCCCTGTAAATCCTCATCCTTTGGTCTGAGCCACTCTCACAAGCTCCACCGCACTCCCCCAAAACTGCTGCCCCTGCCAAAACACTGCTGGGAGGGTGATTTAACCACAAAGCATCAGCACCAGGGGCTGTGCCAAACGCCTTCCACAGGGTCAGGGTGCCAGCTGGACACTGCTGCTGCCACTGGAGATGGCACCAAGCAGGAGCCAGAAAAGCTGCTCCGGTCCCTCCATCAAGGGTCATGAGCTGCCTCCACCAAAGTGTCAGCACCTCCTGCTCCTTTCCTCTCCTTCCATTCACCTTGCTGCTTCCTGCCCTCCCTGCTGTCCTGCTTGGAACAGACAGTGTCTGCTGAGGAAGGCAGGAGCCTCCCTGAAATGAAAAATGTGAACCCCACTCCCTCTGAATTATTGTAATTCTGAAATTAAAATATTTTTTGATCTTATTTTATCTCCCATGAGATGGATCACAGGAGGAAAGGGAAGGGAAAGGAACGGGAAAGGGAAAAGGGAAAAGGAAAGGGGAAAGGGAAAGGGAAAGGGAAAGGGAAAGGGAAAGGGAAAGGGAAAGGGAAAGGGAAAGGGAAAAAGAAAGGGGAAAGGGAAAGGGAAAGGGAAAGGGAAAGGGAAAGGGAAAGGGAAAAGGGAAAGGGAAAGGGAAAAAAGAAAGGGGAAAGGGAAAGGGAAAGGGAAAGGGAAAGGGAAAGGGAAAGGGAAAGGGAAAGGGAAAGGGGAAAGGAATAGGGAAAAGGGAAAAGGGAAAAGGGAAAAGGGAAAAGGAAAGTGAAAGGAAAGGGAAAGGAAAGGGAAAAAAAGGAAAGGGAAAAGGGAAAATGGGAAAGGGAAAAGGGAAATGGGAAAAGGGAGAAGGAAAGGGGAAAAGGAAAGGGAAAAGGGAAAAGGAAAGGGGAAAAGGAAAGGAAAGGGAAAAGGGAAAAGGGAAAAGGAAAGGGGAAAAGGGAAAAAGGGAAAAGGGAAGTGAAAAAGAAAGGGGAAAGGAAAGGAGGAAAAAAAAGGTGCAAAACAGAACAAACCTTCCCAGCAGCATCTCCCTCCCCTGCTGAGCTCTCCTCCCCTCTGCCCTCAGAAACATCACTGAAAAGCGTGGGTCAGCACCTCTCAGTGGAGAAATTCTCCTTAATTCACATGTTTCTCAAGTGCTCATTTATCCAGAACTTTGCCCTGCTGGAAAAACAACCAGCAGAAGAACAGATTCTGCTCCTGTACCACCCTGTGTCTGGAGCTATTTAGAAATTCCAGGAATTTAATGCAAATATTCAAGGAAATCCTGAGGTAATGTGGCACCCTGCCTCCAGGCCTGCAGGAGATGCTGCTTTATATTGCTCTGAATCACTGTGCTTCTGCATTTGACAAATATTTATATAATAAGATATTAAAAGCCAAAGGTAATAACTGCAAGAAATGATGAAAGCACAGTGCTGGATACAGCCAGCCAAGCCAGGAATGCCATTAGCAACCTGCATCTTTATCCCCTTCCTAAAAACATAAGTATTTTAAATCTTCCTTAGTGGGTGTGAAAATTAAGGAGCCAACACATTGCCAGAGCTCGTGCACAGGCAGAGCTGCTCTCAGACAATTCAGCACGATTCTGGTGCAGCAGAATGAAATGTTATAAATCCCTGCGCAGCTCTGACAGTGCCTCTGAATCACCTCCTATTCCACAAAGCTTTGCCCACGTCCTCTGATTTATCTCCTGGCTCCGAGGCACTTCCAGGGCTCTGCCTGCCCACAGTGTCACACCTGCCGTGGCTTTGTGGCCCCATTCCCTCTCACCTTGCTGCTGGAGTTGCTCTCAGTGCCTCTTTTCTGGCTCCCTCAGGTCTATTCTAGCACAAAACATTAAAAACAATCCAGTGGATGCCAAGCAGGACTGCCACAAGGTTTTCTTGGGGTGGATCCAGGTGAATTTGAGAGGCTTTCCTTCTTCGAGGGTCCTTCAACCCCCACGCTCAGGGAGGTTTTGGAGGCTTTCCTTCCATCATATAATGCTTAAAAACTACATGAACTACATGCTCAGGTAGGTTTTGGAGGCTTTCCTTCCATCAGATCCTCCTCAAACCCCACATCCTGACCCCTGCCCAGCAGGGCAGTCCTCACCACACAAGCTCACCTTGCCCGCAGGATCCTCTCTGCTCACTCCTGTAGACAACCCAGCTCCACATTTTACCTCAGATTATCCTGAGCTGGGAGGGACCCACCAGGATCATCCAGTCCAGCTCCTGGCCTTCACAGACACCCCAAATCCCACCCTGAGCATCCCTGGGTGTGGTGTCCAAAGGCTCCTGGAGCTCTGGGACCCATCAGGATCATCAAATCCAGACCCTGGCCTGCACAGACACCCCAAATCCCACACTGAACATCCCTGAGAGTGGTGTCCAAACACTCCTGGAGCTCTGGGACTGTTCCCATTCCCTGGGGAGTCTGGCCAGTGCCAGCACCCTCTGTGGGAAGAACCTTTCCCTAAAATCCAGCCTGGTACAGCTCCATTCCTGAGCCCTGTCCCTGTCACGGGGAGCAAAGTTTGGAGCTGCCCCTCTGGATGAGCAGCAGACCCCAGACATTCTCCCCTCAATATTCCCTTTCCTGTTTCCACCCCACATCCCTCATGTTTCCCCCCAGAATTCCTTCTCCTGGCTCAGGGCACCTCTCCCTGCAGGACTGCAGCTCTGGGGGAAGCAGGGATGCCATGGGGATGCCCAGGGAGGTGGCACCCCAGGGCTGGGGGAGGATGGAGCCATCAATCACGCAGTTTCTAATCAGCTGCACCCCAGCTGGCAGCAAATGGCACCTCATTTGCAAAGCTTTCGCTCGGCTCCCTCATTAGCATAAGTATTGTTTGCCATTATCCGTGGTGATTCACATTAAACTAATGGAAATTCATCTGTCATCCCAATAGATCCCAGCAAAGGGCAGCTCTGAATTCAATTAGGGGCTGTTTGCCCCTCTCCTCCTTATTCCACACTGGTGTGGGTTGGGAGGGACCTTAAAGGCCACGAAATTCCAGCCCCTACTGTGGGCAGGAACTCCTTCCATGGGATGGAACCCCTTCCATGGGATGGAACTCCTTCCATGGGCAGGAACTCCTTCCATGGGATGGAACTCCTTCCATGGGATGGAACACCTTCCATGGGCAGGAACACCTTCTGTGGGCAGGAACACCTTCCATGGGATGGAACACCTTCCATGGGCAGGAACACCTTCCATGGGATGGAACACCTTCCATGGGATGGAACCCCTTCCATGGACAGGAACTCCTTCCATGGGATGGAACCCCTTCCATGGACAGGAACACCTTCCATGGGATGGAACTCCTTCCATGGGATGGAACACCTTCCATGGGATGGAACACCTTCCATGAAATGGAACACCTTCCATGGGCAGGAACACCTTCCATGGGATGGAACACCTTCCATGAAATGGAACACCTTCCATGGGCAGGAACACCTTCCATGGGATGGAACTCCTTCCATGGGATGGAACTCCTTCCATGTGTCGTTATGGGACACAAAATAAAATGACACAGACACTGGAATTTTTAAGGTAAAAAGAAGGGAAGTTTAATTTCTGACTCCAGCGTTTATAGACTTTCAAAAGTGACAGTGCATTGGAGGGTGACAGTGCCACCTCTTAAATGCTACTGGACAAACCAACAGTCCATCAAATTTCTCCTCCTCCAGAAAAGAATGTAAAACAATAATTATTTACATAAAACTGTGTGAGAAAGTTCGTTACAAGAATGTAAACATCAGAAGGCTCAGAAGAACTTAGAAGAACAGGATGACATCCATGGGATCAGCAAATGGAGGAGCAGTTTCCCATGGAAGCTGCCTGTTGATGTGGTTTGAATTCTGCCTGATCTTCTGCAGTGGAAGCAGAATTCCCTCTGTTTCCAATCAAATCTGAACCTGTGGGAGTCAGGATGATAGGATGAGTAATTCTGCCTTCCAACACAGCTTGATCTTCTACCAAGACTCCTTGATTTATGGTAAATAGTGTCTTTTATCCTTACCACGACTCCATCATTTTAAGGTCACGGTTTATCTGTTAGTTGAAATCCAGGGCTGTTTAAAGCCACTTTGGATTATTAGAAGGGAAGAGAGTAGTTCTAGGTCAATATCTAAGACAAGAAAAGAAGTGGCAGAGAGCTGAGCCTTTCCTGTCACAAACTGTGACTGGAATGTGTGGACATCCAGTTTACTGCAACAGGCAGGAATCCAGTTCTGGAAAAACACAATTACTGAACAAAATCCCCCTCAGTTTACACCAGAACTCTTTTGCTTTATACAGGACTGTCCCATTTGCTGCTATGTTGTTGTCCTGGTTCTCCCAGTGTTGTAGAATAAACCTTTTTTAGCTCCAGAAAGTGGAATTCAAACATTGCACTTTGTGCAATGCTGGGATCCTCCCAGGCAATATTTGCTGCTGAGGTGCATTGATGCCTTGTTGGGACTACCTAAAAAGAGAGGCCAGACAAAATTAAGAGAATAAAAAGCAGTTCTGTTTATTGAAGGGCCTTCAGGTACATTTAGGGCAGACAAAACCCACCCAAACCCAAAAATGGACAATGGGTCACAGGTTTCACACTTTTATAAGTTTGGTCCATTTGCATATTGGGGTGAATCTGCCAATTGCAGCTTCAGCTAATGAAGTCATTGACCCCAAGTTTGCTGCCCCCAACTCACTTTTGTTTCCATCTGTCAGGCCTGAGGCAGTGAGGTGTCCTTGATTGCCAGGCCTGGAGAGGAATTGTTGTGTCTGCCCCAAATGGGGAAGCAGCAGCTCCCACTGTGTGTGGAGTTATGCACTAAAGAACTGCAGGATTGGAAATAGATGGAAAATAGAAAATCTTTAGTTATACACTGAAGAACCGCAGGGTTACAAATAGATGGAAATAGAAAAGTTAAATCCTAAGGCATCAGCATCATCAGGCCAGGCTGTGCTCCAGGGAAAAGGGGACAAGTGTGGAGTTATCCCTTCTGGATGGGGTGGGAGCTGAGGGGACAATCAGAGCCCATCAAGGGCTGTCCCTGCTCACAACACCCAGGCTATAACTCCCCAGGGTGCTCCCTCCATAAATCCCCTCACCACTGGCACGTTTATGGCACCTGGGGAGATGTCACTTCCAAAGCCAAACGAGCAATGACACACCGAGCAGCAGAAGGTAAATGGCTTTTAACAGGATAACGTGTCACTTAAAGGCTGAATTATTTCCCTGCTGTCACTTCCCTTTACTCTGCTGCTTGTGTTATTGCCTGTTACTGACAGTGGCTGTGAGGAGGGATGCCCTTGGCCCTGGGACGTGCTGGTTCTGTTTGTGGTGGAGCAACAGGCAGCTGGAGCTGGAATCAACTTCCATTCTTTTTTTTTTTTGGGATGCAAACAAGTGACTTGTGCAGCCAGATATTCACTCCTCCCATGGAGATGGCCTCCACCAGCAATGCTGGGGGTGTCTCACAGACAGATTTGGCAGGAAATGAACTTTTCCTGAGCTCTTTGTGGTCCAGATTAATAATCTGGCCCTTCCAACACCAAAAGAAGCATTGAGGTGTAAATCCAGTTCTGCTGATCCTGTAGGAGTTCTTTGGGGGCAAGAAATCCCCTCAAATATTCCTCCAGGACATCAGGGTGGGAAAGGCATCCTTGATTTCCTGGGGACTGGAACCTGCGGATGAATCTGCCTGGTGCCAAGGTAAATGCTGCTGCTTTAGATCCTCACCGAGATGCTGAGGGGAGATTTATGAGTGCCAGCCTCCATGAATTATCTGGGTGAGTCATTACACCAAGGCAAGCACTAAAAGCAGCATTAGGTGCCATAAAACTGATGGAAACCAGAATGTTAAGGAAATTCTGAAAATGAATGTATTATTTATACAATGGTCTTAGCACTGAAAGAGCTGCACTTTCTCCCAGACTAATTGTTGTTGAGGAGCAGCAGAAGGGGAGGATTTATCTCTGGGTTCTGCAAAACCAGAACTTTCTGCTTTTAATGCTTTTACATTTTTGAAATGTGCCCTTGTGGAAATGGCCCCGCGGTTCTGTTTGATTTTCTCCCTTCCAGATGTCTCAAGATCTGCAAATCAAGCCAGGCCTTTTCTGTGTCATCGTCCTTGGTAGCAAAGATACTGCAGGGCAAAATAGACTTTTATCTGCACTTCCAAAGCTTTGCTGAGATTTAGGAGACTCCTTACTGCTCCCCTATATTTGAGCAAACTCGAAAGTGGCAGTGAGTTAAAGGCACTAAAATCAGTCAGTATTTCCTTCAAGCTTTAGTGGATTTTATTTGGAGTTAGACTAGGTAATGATGGCTCTGTTCTTCCCCAGTTTAGTACTCAAATCTTTCATCCTTTTCTTTTAAAAGCCTTTGTGGGAGGCGAGTGAGAAAAAGCTCAGTGAATGAGTATTGTGCTGAAAAGCCATTTCAAAATGCTTGGAGGGTGTTTCTTGTGTCTGTCCACTAAGAACCAAAGATTCCTGAGCATCAGAGTCCAGCTCAGGAACCTGAATCAAACAGGAGGCATTCAGAGTTATTTCAAACACTTGGAATATGGCAGAAGTCTTTTAAGTTCAGTAGCAAACACATGGAAAACCAGATGGTTTCTTTGTGACAGAACCCTGAACAGAACAGGAAAATGGAATATGTTCCCCTCCCTCTTTGAGCTGAAGAAAAGGATTTTGAAAATGCCTTGCATGTGTGCTAAATAAATAAATTTAAAAATGAACCTCCTGGCCAATCACAGTTTAGCTACCCTGCAATTAAACAAATCCACAAACTGGCAACACATTTACATCTCATTAAGGGGAGGCACATGCAGCAACGGCATGGAAATTTAGAAATTAGACACAATTACCACGTTGGCTGGAGGCAGGAAGGGGGAGAGTCGTGGGGGAGGTTTTGAGGAGAAGTTTGATGGTTCCTTAATTGGCTGCTGCCTCCCCAGTCCCACCCAGCTTTGCTGGCCAAAGGAATTTCCCAGAGGGGCATTTTAAAGTTCAGCAGAGCTGCTGCTCTGCCCATCTCTGTGGTGCCAGGGTCTCACCTGGGCTGGCACCTCTGCTGGCACCTCCACGGGGGTGGCAGGGACGTGGCCTCAGTGCTGTGGCTGTGCTCCATTCCTGTATTCCCATTTCTTAAGGGAATTCCAGAGCAGCTCTTCCAAAAGGAAAGGTCCTTTCCATCCCTTTGGTGGCTGGAGCACTTGGCTCACCCCTGAGCTGAGGATTTATTGGCTTTTCCTCCTTCCTTGCCTCTAGAAGTTTCCCAGTTCTCTATATTTCTTATATTTATGTATCTAGAAATATATTTCACTTCTATTTTTTCATAGATCTGAGGTCCCTTCCCCCTGAGGTGGTTCCATTCCTCACAAACAGATGTAAATGTGTATGAATCCTTGAACAAGGGCAGATATTAATAATGTAAATAACAATGGCTTAGTTAGGAGCAGTAATTGCAGATAATTATCACCTCGGGCACCACTTCGGGGAGCAGGGCCTGCCCTTTCCTGGGGAGGGGTTAAACCACTGGATTCTGGAGCTTTCCACAATAATATTAATTAGCTGTAAGGCTGTGGGTAACAATGCCCCATGGAAATGTTAAAAAAAACAAACCCACCGTGATTTCCAAAAGGAGCAGTGGCACAGGAGGGCTGTTCTTTGGGGGGTTTGCTGGTGGTTTTTTTGTTGTTTAGGTTTTTTTGCTTTTTTTGTTTGTTTGTTTGTTGTTGTTGTTTTGGGTTTTGTTTGTTTGGTTTTTTTGGGTTTTTTAGCCTGTCCTACTGAGGCAGAGATGGACACACTGTCCATGGGTGTTGCTCCATACTCTACAAGGTTTTCTTGGGGTGGGTGGGTCCAGATGAATTTGTGAGGCTTTCCTTCTTTGAGTGTCCTTCAACCCCACATGCTCAGGTAGGTTTTGGAGGCTTTCCTTCCATCATATAATCCCTAAAAACTCCATGCTCAGGTAGGTTTTGGAGGCTTTCCTTCCATCATATAATCCCTAAAAACTCCATGCTCAGGTAGGTTTTGGAGGCTTTCCTTCCATCATATAATCCCTAAAAACTCCATGCTCAGGTAGGTTTTGGAGGCTTTTGAATGCTGCCTGCATTTTTGAATTTTTCTATTTCCAAAATCCCCACAGTGGTGATCCAGATCAGCCCAACTCAAATCTGCTGGGAATAACTTCAGCCCACTGCAGGGAGCCCCAAGGGCTGAGGGATGGAGAAAAATTCCTGCCAATCACCAGGTCCACTCTGTCCAGGTATTTAATGGCCCTATTAAATATAGCAAGTGTAAATCTTACAAATTGCCTTGAAAAGGATTCAGCAGCTTTAAAAATGGAGCTATATTTTGGATATATGGCTTGTGCTGCAGACCCATAAATAAAAAGGTAGTATATCCTCAAGTCACAGGCAAGTGCTACTTAGGTGTTTGTATTTTTGGGGAGGTTTCTGGCTTTTCTGAAACATCCTGGCCTTTCCCAGAGTTTTCATGACTTCAACAGCAAAACCCAAAGTGTCACAATGGAAATGAGTTGGGTAAGGAATGGACAGAAAGTCCTGCAGGATGATTTATTCACTGCTGAAATGCAGCCTACGCTACGCTGGAGGATTTCCCCCCTCAAGGGCTTTTTGTTGGGGTTTTATCCCCCCTAAATTCCAGGTGTGGGATAGCTGTGATCCCCTGGAACTCTCCCTGTGCACTGAGGAGAGGCTTTATTGCCAGCAGACAATTGATGAGCTGCTGAATTGATTAGGAATTAATGACTGTGTCAGGGGACTGCTGCTGAGGGCCTGGAGAGGATTTACATCCTGCTGCCCACCAGGCACTGGGCGGCCAGGAATGCGGGAATTCAGGGGCTGTGCTGTCAGGAATTCAGGGCCTGAGCTGTCAGGAATTCAGGAATGCAGGAATTCAGGGCCTGTGCAGGAATTCAGGGGCTGTGCTGTCAGGAATTTAGGAATGCAGGAATTCAGGGGCTGTGCAGGAATTCAGGGGCTGTGCTGTCAGGAATTTAGGAATGCAGGAATTCAGGGGCTGTGCAGGAATTCAGGGGCTGTGCTGTCAGGAATTCAGGGATTATGGGGCTGTGCTGTCAGGAATTCAGGAATTCAAGGATTGTGCAGGAATTCAGGGACTGGGCTGTGAGGAATTCAGGAATTGAGGAGGTGGCCTGTCAGGAATTAAGAGATTCAGGGGCTGTGCTGTCAGGAATTCAGGAATTCAGGGACTGGGCTGCCAAGAATTCAGGGATTCAGGGACTGTGCAGGAATTCAGAAATTCAGGGGCTGTGCTCTCAGGAATTCAGGGATTCAGGAATTCAGGGGCTGTGCAGGAATTCAGGAATTCAGGGATTGGGCTGTCAGGAATTGAGGGGCTGTGCTGTCAGGAATTCAGGGATTCAGGAATTCAGGGACTGTGCTGTGAGGAATTCAGGAATTCAGAGACTGGGCTGCCAGGAATTCAGGAATTCAATGGCTGCCAGGAATTGAGGGGCTGTGCAGGAATTCAGGGCTGTCAGGAATTCAGGGATTCAGAAATTCAGGAATTCAGGAATTGAGGGGCTGTGCTGTCAGGAATTGAGGGGCTGTGCTGTCAGATATTCAGGGATTCAGCAATTCAGGAATTCAGGAATTGAGGGGCTGTGCTGTCAGGAATTCAGCAATTCAGGAATTCAGGAATTGAGGGGCTGTGCTGTCAGGAATTGAGGGGCTGTGCTGTCAGGAATTCTGTCTGTCAGGAATTCAGTCTGCGTGTGCAGCAGGGAGCTCAGAGCTGCAGCTCCCACGGCATTAATCCCACTCTGGCAGGGGTTTCACTCCTGAGCTGGCTCAGTCTGGCTGTGAATCCCTGCTGTGGGTGAGCTGTGTGCTGAAACCCAGCGTGGGTGAGCTGTGTGCTCAGAAATGTGCTTTATCTGAAGTGCAGGGGTCACTGAGGGGCTACAAAGGCTCCCTGAAACCCCCCCTTGATTGTTCCTGCCATATTCCCTGCAGCTCTTATCCCTGGAGCACACAGCAGGATCACACAGCTGGGGGAAAGGTGTAAAACTGGCCAAAAACCAGCCCGGCCTGAGAGCACTTCTGTGTAAAACCAGCGCCTGCTTATTCATATAGAAAACTTTTCAGGAAGGGTTAATCCAGGTGGTGCTTCAGGATGTGGATTCTGCTTTTGGCTTGCTTTATTTTCAGTTTTATATGAAGATATTTTAGGAAGGACGTGCTTCAGGCTGTGATTTCTGCTTTTGGCTGATAACTGGGCTTGTTTTATTTTGAATTTTAGATGAAGATGTTCTAGGAAGGGTTAATCCAGATGATACTTGAGGATGTGACTTTTCCTTCTGGCTAATGGCTGCATTTATTTTATTTGAAGTTTTAGATGAAGATGTTCTAGGAAGGGTTAATCCAGGTGATGCTTGCAATGTGGATTTTCCTTCTGGCTGATGGCTTGCCTTGTTTTATCTGAAATTTTAGATGAAAATATTCTAGGAAGGGTTAATCCAGGTGATGCTTTGGGAGTGGCTTTTCTGGTTGATGGCTGGGTTTGTTTTATTTAAACTTTATATGAACATATTCTAGGAAGAGTTAATGCAGGTGATGCTTGAGAATGTGGATTTTCCTTCTGACTGATGTCTGGGCTTGCTTTATTAGCAATTTTATACAAAGATGTTCTAGGAAGGGTTAATCCAGGTAATACTTGCAATGTGGCTTTTCCTTCTGGCTGATGGCTGAGTTTGTTTTATTTTAAATTTCAGATGAAAATGTTCTGGGAAGGATTAATCCAGGTGATGCTTGAGGATGTGGCTTTTTTTTTCTGGCTGATGCCTGTTTTTATTATTTTAAACTTTATATGAACATATTTTAGGAAGAGTTAATGCAGGTGATGATTCAGAATGTGGATTTTCCTTCTGGCTGATGGCCGGGCTTGCTTTATTTGAAATTTTTTATGAAGATGTTCTGAAGGGTTAATCCAGGTGATGCTTGGGGATGGCTCATGGCTGGGTTTGTTTTATTTTAAACTTTATATGAATATATTTCTGGTAGAGTTAATGTAGGTGGTACTTGAGAATGTGACTTTTCCTTCTGGCTGATGGCTGGGCTTGTTTTATTTGAAGTTTTAGATGAAGATGTTCTAAGAAGGGTTAATGCAGGTGATGCTTGGGGACTGGATTATCTTCCTGGTGGCTGGGTTTGTTTTATTTTAAACTTTATATGAGTGTATTCTAGGAAGAGTTAATGCAGGTGGTGCTTGAGAATGTGGCTTTTCCTTCTGGCTGATGGCTGGGCTTGCTTTGTTTGAAGTTTTAGATGAAGATGTCTTGGCCCAGCAATGAGAATGGGCTGCAGCTGCTCCTCTCTTGCCAGTGCAGGCCCCTTGTCCCTGAACATGGATCACAAAGTGTCAGGAATGAGCTCTGATTCCTGGGCTCAGGAATAATTCATACAAATGTCTCCCAGCTTAGCCTAGAGAAGCAATTTCAGCTGGAACAGTGTATAATCCATTTTTCCCTGGCAGAGAAGAAAGGGAAGGGTGCCTGCTATGACTGTGATTTTCATATTTTTTTTTGCAAATGCTCAGACACTGCGATGATGTGTGGAAAGATGGGATCTAAAGATAGATACAAAGGGGATAAATCAAAATCCTCAGGTGCAGTCACACACAGGCTCCATGGAAACTGCTCACAGCCATCACTTCCTCATGGGGCAAACCAGGTTTCATATAAACAAATTTGGGTAAATCTAGGAACCAAATCAGGGTTTAATCTTTGGGTTCAGATGTCACAGCACAAGTTCACTCTAAACCCCTGCTCCTGCTTTTGGCAGCAGTGGGGATTGTTGAAGATGGATCTGTTTAAACAAACTATTTAAATAGGAGCATTTCCTTGGGGTTTTTTTTCTGAGCTCTCCAGTGCCTGGCTTTTAGGAAGAAAGCAGCAATTACCTCCTTGCCACCTTCTTTTTTTGTGTAGTGAAACAACTGTTATGGAGAGGATCCAAGTAGGTGTAATTCTCTTGTGGATTCCATCTTTAACTTATTTGCAATAATTGCCTGAGCAAGCCAGAATTTATCTGGAAGGCCCTGGCGCAGATAAACTCCTGCTGTGCTGGGTGCAATTTCGTGAAGATTGGGGGAGGCTTTGTGAGAACAACAAATTAAAACTAATCTAATCTCCTGAAATATTTCATTACACAAACTCAATTCATTATGCAGGGCTGCCCTTTGCAGCACGTGCGAGCTGCTGAGGCAAAGCAGGGAAGAACCAACAAGAACAAAACAACAACACAAATTTATTGCATGAGAAAACAACCAACACAAATTTATTGAATGAGAAAACAACCACCTTGTGTCATCTACTGCTCCCCTGACCTTGCTGACACTTGGCACCAATAAATATATTAAAAAAAAAAAAAAAAAGATTTTCCCGTAAATTGGGGTCCTTGCGGTGTCTTCTTTCCCAGGGATCTCTGAAATTCCCTCATTCCCACCCCTCAGGTTGAGTGGGAAGTTGCCAAAGTGTTTGGATGGAATTTAGATACTTTTGTACAGCAAATATCCAAGAGTTGTAATTCTGGGGTTTCTCCTCTGCTTGTTTGTGGAATTTACCCATGAAGATGGAAACAACACAGAGAATTTATGCTCATGGTGCTTGTTCACCCCTGCTTTGTGTGTCTGGGCATGAAGGAGCTCTTTTGAAATGTCTCTCTTGTAAAACTGCTCCTTTAACTGACCCCAGAGCTTTGCTGCCTTGGGTGACCCAGAAAATAAAGATCCATCAAAGCCTGTGGTCCCTTTCCCTCCCAAATTCAGCGAAGAAGGATGGTTTGGGATGAATAAAGGTTATTCCTGCTCCTTTTCTCCCCCAGCCTGAGCAGAGCTGAGGAATTCTGTCTGCTGAGAGCTCTGGGAGCTGCTGTGGAACAATGGGGGAATGAATTCCCAGCTGGAATCCAGCAGCCCCTCCAATCAATGCCCTTCCCAATTAATTCCTCCCTAGAAGCAGGACTCCTGAAAACAGTGCGCTGCTGTTAGCTCTGCCTTTAATTTATTTTGAAGAATGTGTAATTATCAAGCTGTGAGCAAATTGCCATTGCTTTCACCTGGCTCCTTTCAGGACTCATTGGCATTCAGAGGAGCCATTGATTAATGAGCAGAGAGCAGAGGACAGGGATGAGCAGGACAGCCACGAGCAGCACGAGGCAGCAAAGCCTTGGCAGAGGGAAAGAAGCCCCTGGGGTGAAAATCTTCCTTTCTTAGTGGAGAAAATATATAATATTATATATGTACATACATACCTACCTATATGTATATTTATATATATATATATAAAATATATATTTTATATTTTATATATATTATTATATATGACATAATTATATTATATATAATAATATAATATATATTATAATAATATATATTGTTATATCTAATAATATATAACATAATATATAGAATTATATATATTATTCTATATATCACAATATATAGAATGATATATATTATTCTATATATCTCTCTCTATATATCTATCTATATATACAATATATATAAATAATAATTTAAAAAAATCTTTGTGTGGTCCCCCATTCCAAATTTTTACTTCATTTTGAATGTCTTGTGGATGTTCATTTGTTTAGGGGAAGAGCAGGACTTTTGGTCATGTTTCTTCTAAACTTCTTTGGGCTAAAGTGCAGGAGCACTGACAATGTCAAGCTTTGAGTAAGCCCTTGCCAGAATTCAGAGCTGTGCAGGACTGAACTGTGATCCCTCTTACCTGGGACCTCACAGAGTCCAGTTTCTGCAAGGGTTAAGAATTGTGTGTTAAAATAATCAGGTTGTGACTGAAGAGCCCTCTGGGCTGAGCTGTAAGCTGATAGCAGAGGAGCAGAATATCAGCTCCAGAAGGGGGACAAACACTTGATTCTATTGAGTTTGCAGTGAAGGAGAAAAAAGAAAAGCATGTGAGCCCAGCAGCTCCTTAAAACCCTGCTACAATCCATTTAACAAATTGTTTCTCCTCTATCTTCACCCTGGTTGTTCTTATTATTATGCCTGTTATCTGATGGTTATTTAATCTATATTTTGTAATTACTTCCCTTCTGTCTTTCACTCCAACATACATTCATTTTCTTGTTGCACTAATGCAGTGACCTACATTATCCGAGCTGTAAAAGTCAATTATGCTGCCTGTGATTTTTCAAGTGGTGTTTAGCAAATGGGTTTGTGTATTATCCACCCGTTACCCTGCTCCTTTACAAAGGCCAGGTTTTCCCAGGCACCTTTTAAAAGCATCTCTGGAAATACAAAAGATTTTTTTTCCCAGAATCTGGATGCAAACTGTACTGGGAAGGAATAGGGAATGTCCTGCCCACTCCTAGGGAAAATACAGAGCATGAAATCAGATGTTTCTCACTGTGGATTGGGAATTTATTGTCCCAAACTGCTGTGCAGTTTTCAAACTCTATTTGAGCCTGTGGATTTTGCATCTCTGGCATTTAATACCAGGCTTTGGGTTAAAATCACGTTTGTGGCGTTAAAGGAATCACAAAATCATCTGTATCCAAAATTATTCATACCCTAAAATCATTCCTACTTAAAATCATCCCTACCGAACCCACAACCACTTCCCAGGTGGTGGCTGGGTGGGGACTATTTTTTTATTAAAACTGCTTTAAGTTAACACCATATTTGTGGTGTTAAAGGAATCACAAAATCCTCTATATCCAAAATCATCTATATCCAAAATCATCTATATCCAAAATATCCCTACCCAGCTCACATCCACTTCCCAGGGGGTAGCTGGGTGGGGACTGTTCATTTATTAAAATTGCTTTGAGTTAAAACCATGTTTGTGGTGTTAAAGGAATCACAAAATCATCTGTACCCAAAATTATCTGTACCCAAAATCATCTATACCCAAAATCATCTGTATCCAAAATTAATAATCCGTACCCAAAAATCATCTGTATCCAAAATCATCTGTACCCAAAATCATCTCTACCCAAAATCATCTGTACCCAAAATCATCCCTACCCCAACTACTTCCCAGGTGGTGGCTGGGTGGGGACTATTTTTTAATTAAAACTGCTTTAAGTTAAAACCTTATTTGTGGTGTTAAAGGAATCACAAAACCATCTGTATCCAAAATCATCTATATCCAAAATCATCCCTACCCAGCCCACATCCACTTCCCAGGGGGTAGCTGGGTGGGGACTGTTAATTTATTAAAATTGCTTTGAGTTAAAACCATGTTTGTGGTGTTAAAGGAATCACAAAATCATCTGTACCCAAAATCATCTGTACCCAAAATCCTCTGTATCCAAAATCACCTGTACCCAAAATCATCCCTACTCAAAATCATCTGTACCCAAAATCATCCCTACCCCAACTACTTCCCAGGGGATGGCTGGGTGGGGACTATTTTTTAATTAAAACTGCTTTAAGTTAAAACCATATTTGTGGTGTTAAAGGAATCACAAAATCCTCTGTACCCAAAATCATCTGTATCCAAAATCATCTATATCCAAAATCATCTATATCCAAAATCATCCCTACCCAGCCCACATCCACTTCCCAGGGGGTAGCTGGGTGGGGACTGTTCATTTATTAAAATTGCTTTGAGTTAAAACCATGTTTGTGGTGTTAAAGGAATCACAAAATCATCTGTACCCAAAAATCCTCTGTATCCAAAATCACCTGTACCCAAAATCATCCCTACTCAAAATCATCCGTGCCCAAATTCATCTCTACCCAAAATCCTCTGTATCCAAAATCCTCTGTACCCAAAATCACCCCTACCCAGCCCACAAGCTCCTCCCAGGGGATGGCTGGGTGGGGACTGTTTGTTTTTTAATCAAGCCTCTCTCATCAATGCCTGGAGCTTTCCTGCATGGAGGTGCTTGCCCTGCAGCCTTTCCCAGGTTTCCTGTGCAATACTGGGATGTGAGCACGTTATAGATGAAGTTTGGAGCCTGTGATAACGAGCTCTCCAGGCCCAGGCTAATTTTGTAGTGGAAGAAAAGGAGATATCAGAGGGGATTTGATGGTGAGAGGAGCAATCATCTCAAAACTCTGCCTCTCCCCTGGTGGGGAGGCTGATTGCTTTATTATTCCACATCACAACAGGGCTCAGGGCACAGTCTCAAAGATTGCAAAACCTGGAATTTTTGGGGTCATGCTTATTTATATTTTTATTATTTTTATTATTAAAAATAATATTTATATTATTATTATTAAGATTTCCTATTTTTATAGTTAAAGTTGGAAAGTTTATTAAGAGGATTGCCCTTCTCTCATTCTCTGATTGTTTCCCCCTCCCCATACCTCTTTATTTGCTATCTACACACACAAAAAAATTAAAATTGAAGTGGTTTCCTGCAAGCAGGAACTTCTGTGCTGTTCAAGTGCTCTGGTGAGCATTTCCTGATTTAAATGTGTGGCATTTCTCCCCCTCAGGCACTTGGGGACGGATCCAGTGGTGCCACTGTCATTTCCAACAGCACATTTGAGCCCAGCCTAAGTAGCATCTGATTTAGTTTGGCTTTTGTTCCCCCTCACAATCCCTCCTGTTAAAAGCAGCTGTTACTCCTTCATTTAAGGCACAGGAAAATTAAATGACTTGCCTGAGGTCATGAGCAGAACTGGGAGCAGAATTTCTTGCAAGTCGGAGCTCAGTGATTTAATTGCAAGCTGAGATCCGTAGGTGAACGTTTGCACCAAATTTTTTTTTTTTTGGGGGGGGGTGGGTGTAGGGTCTGAGATTCCTGAGGGATCTTTCCAGGTGGTGTATCATGAGCTGGGTTCCACCTGGTTATGTTTTTTAAGTATTTTATGATACATTAAAAAAACCTGTTTGGGTTTTTTTCTTTTTTTCCTTTATAGCATTTTCCAGGGTGATTTGCAAACATGGTTATTTTCAGAGGTTTCAAATGAGTATCAGAATAACCAGGAGGTCCCTGTGAAATCTTGAGTATAGCTGGGGAATAAAAATAAATAAGGACATTTCAGCCTCATTTTTGAGCTTGTGTTTTCCCTTGTAGCCCTGGCAGTGCAGGAATGTGTGTGCCTGGGGCTGGGGAGCTGCAGACAGCAAGGAGCAGCATTTAATAGCTCAGTTGTAAATGTGAGAGCATCTTGTCCCTGTCTTTGCACAGATTGGTTTGGAGGCCTGGAAATGTCTGAATTCTGATCTGTGCTCACTGGGAGGTGTTCAGCAATCACATCTCAGTGCTGTAAGCCCAGCTGGGAAGATAAACCTGAACAGGAGCTAATGCGACAGGAGTAAAAGAAAAAATCTCTGTTTTAAGAACCGTAAGAGAAAATTTGATTTCCACCAGCCTGGTGTTTATAGACTGGTGTTCTCTCCTCTCCAGGAAGCCAATCTGAGCTTCCACGGGGTTCCTGCTGGAGGAAATCAAATGAAAAAAGGCAATTCCTGCAGGTTTGTGGTGGCTGAAGGGCAGGTGAGGATGTCCCTGCAGGTGTAGCTGGGAGGAGATGAGAGCATGGGAGAAGGGCTCAGCAGGAACAAGCTGTTGTTTTCCTAAATGCACTTCTAAAAATGCCTATTCCTAAAAAATAGGAAAATGCTGCTGTCTGCTCTGAGTACCCTCATCGAACCAGGGGGGCTGTGATGGAGAGGGGAGGTTCTGTCTGCTGCCTGGGGGAGATAATGGGAAAAAAACAGGCCAGAATTTGTAAAATCAGTGTGTCAGCCTTCCCTAGGACAGAGACGAGCTAGTTCTACCCAGAGAGAAAATTTTAATCAAAACTTTATTGATATTTTTTATTGACTTGAGAAAGAGGAAGCGTTGAGAAGGGTTTCACCTCATGGCCACTCTCAGCCTGCAGAACTGGTGTTCTCTGCCAAATTCCTCGTGTCCTTCTCCTGGAATCTGCTGCATTTTGTATTTGCTGGGAATGTCCCAAGGAAGGAAGGAAGGAATGATGAATCTGACTCCATGTTCTCAGAAGGCTAATTTATTATTTTATGATACTATATTATATTAAGAATACTAAACTATACTAAAGATTACAGGAAGGATACTTACTGAATGTTAAAAGATAATAATGAAAACTCGTGACTTTCCAGAGTCTTGACACAGCTTGGCCCTGATTGGCCAAAGAGTCAAAACAATTCACACCAGAATCCAATAAAACAATCACCTGTGGGTAAACAATCGCCAAACACATCCCAGCCATGCATGAGTGTGCAGCAGCTCCTCTGCCCGTGGGGCTGGGGCCAGGCCCTGCAGAAGCTCCAGCAGGTTCTCAAGCATATGGACACCCCAACTCATTAAAACAAGGCTGAAAATCACGATTTTGTGATGGATAAATTCATTTTTTAACAGATTTGATATTGTATTTGTGTTGCCTCAGACAAAGGAGGGAATGATGAATCTGACTCCATGTTCTCAGAAGGCTAATTTATTATTTTATGAAATTATATTATATTATATTAAGAATACTAAACTATGCTAAGGAATACAGAAAGGATACTTACTGAATGCTAAAAAGATAATAATGAAAACTTGTGACTCTTTCCAGAGTCCCGACACAGTTTGGCCCTGATTGGCCAAAGAGTGAAAACAACTCAGAGCAGAATCCAATGGAACAATCACCTGTGGGTAAACAATCTCCAAACACATTCCACACGTGAGCACAACACAGGAGAAGCAAATGAGATAAGAATTGTTTTCCTTTTCTCTGAGGCTTCTCAGCTTCCCAGGAGAAAAATCCTGGGATAAAGGATTTTTTCAGAGAATGTGAATGCCACAGCTGCCAGAGGGAAGCAGGAGTTTGGGAGGCCCCAGGTTGTTTTTGGAATGTTTTGGAAGAGCAGGACACATCCATTGCTGTGGATAGGGAATTCCCTGACTCCCAGAAAGGCAAATCCTCCTTATTGAGAGTGAAATCTCTGATGCCCTTGACCTGCAGGGAATTCTCTCCCAGCAGCCCTGCCCATGGCCCCAGGAGGAATTTAATTATTTATTCCAGGAAGAAATTTAATTTAATTTTAGCCCCGTGCAAGGGCTGCCAGCTGATTTTGGAGTGCTGCTGAAGTGGAAGTTTCCAAGCCACACCTGAGGGAAGCATCCTTAGTGCAAGAGATTTCTACTTTAGACTAACAAGAGTCTTTTTAGTCTTTTTAGTCTCAGCTCTTTTTACCTGAGATTAATTTTTCAGGGGAAAGATGCCCAGTGGCCCAGCAGAATAATTATTTTCTCCAAATCCTCTCGTATAAAAGGAAGGGGAAACTCAGTATCTTTTAGCAGGAGAAAGATTAGAGCAGGTGAGAGTCGAATTTTAGTGAAAATGAAGGTTTTGAGTGCAGATCTTTATGCTCTTTATCCTGAGATTGCAACCCTCAAAAAACACCAATCAAAAGCTGCTTATTGGGTAAAAGGAGTTCAGTGAGGGAAAACAAAGAGAAAGAAAAGAAAATAAAGAGGAAAAAAAAAAAATGAAGTACTTTAAGGGCAGAGGGTGAATGGATTGCTGTTCCTGGAGGAGCTGCTGAATAAAGAAATTATTGGGAGTGCTCCAAGGGGTTCCCCAGCCTATCCCAGGGTATCCAGAGGGAGCAGGGGGATGTGCAGAGCTCTCTCCTCCAGGGAGACTGAGAGCGGGGCATCCTCCCTCTGCTCCACTCCACAGGCAGTCATTTATTGATATATTGATATATTTGTATAAATATATGTGTAATATTTTTGTATTTATATTTTTATATATTTAAATATTATTATATTTTAATATATTTTTATATATTTCTCTATTGTTAACACTAGATATACACATATATATTTATATAAAATATTTCCTGTTCTTACTCAATGATATGTTGCAATAAGTTCCTCTCGCTTGATACGCAGTCATTTATTTATATATTCTTATATTATATGTTTATATTTATATATTTATTTCTATATTTCTCTATTGTTAACACCATTATTATATATACACTTATATATTTATATAAGATAGTTCTCGCTGACCGATGTGCTGCAATAAGCACCTCTCACTTGATCGGCAGTCATTTATTTATATATTTAAAAATAATTTTATTTAGAAATATATTTCTCTATTATTAACACTATTATTATATATACTCATATATATTTATATAAAATAGCTCTCATTGACTGCTGTCTTGCAATAAGCTTCTCTCACTTGATAGGCAGTCATTTATTTCTGTATTTATAAATATGTATTTATATACATATTTATTTGTATATTTCAAGCACTGTTAACACCGTTATTATATATACACATATATATTTATATGAAATAGTTCTCTCTGACCAATGTGTTGCAATAAGCCTCTCTCACTTGATTTATTTCTATATTTATAAATATATATTTATACAAATATTTATTTATATATTTCTAGGACTATTACCACTATAAATATATATACATTTATTTATATAATATATAATATACACATATGTGTATATACAGATATGTGTATATAATTTATATACACATATATTCAATATTTATATAAAATAGTTCTCACTGACCCACGTGTTGCACTAAGCACCTCTTGCTTGATTTATTTCTATATTTATAAATAGATATATTTTATTTATATATTTATCTGGCTATTGCTAAAGCATTGTTACATATCCCCATATATATTTATATAAAACAGCTCTCACTGACCGATGTGTTGCAATAAGCAGCAGAAAGTGTGACAGATGTGGGTTCAAGGCCCTGGAAAATTAAACATGATGCCGCTTTTTGCACTCCTACATGAAAATACATCATTTTACCCATCTGTCCTGAGACTGGGCAGATGCTTCACTGGAAGACCATGCTCTTTATGTAGTTTTGTGGCAATAGTGTGTGTAATTGTTGAATTATTCATCTATTTTTTGTGTCAGCTGTAACCTACCCCAGTTGTTTTCCCTCCTCTGCTGGTCCCTGTTTTCTCGTGTATCAATCAACACCAAAACATCCTCAGCTGGCACTTGTGGAACTGAAAGCTGAAAAAAACCTCATATTTCCTAAAATACTCTGGGTATTCCAATGATGTCCATATTTTGAAGACTCAAAAATGGAACTGGAATTCTTTAATTCAGTTTAATTCTTTAATTTAATTACTTCAAGGTGATGTTGGTAGAGCTGCAGCTGGTTTGGAATCTGCTGAGGTAACTCCAAAGAGTTTCTCTCATCAAGGTCTTCTTTAGGAGGATGGATGAGGAAATAAGATCTAGGAATAAGCTGCTATGAGAATTTAAAACTTTTTCCTAATTGCTTCCTCCATCTGCACCAAAAGGAAATCAACAACTTCCAAAATCAGCATTAATGTTATTCCTGTTTTTTCTAAAGGTTTGATCCTCCAGGGCACTCTCCCTTTCCTTTATAGCAGTCCCAGGCCTGCAGGGGAGGTAAAGCTGATAAAAATGGGAAAAAATTTGGTCTTAATTCCCATTTCAGAAGTAGCCTGGGTGGGGAAGGAATTCCAGGTTGCTAAATGGGACTTGTTATTTCTATAATAATAAATAAACAACAGGCTCATTTCTGATTGCTGAGGTTCTGCTTGGCAAGAGGGGGGTGTTTGTACAGATGGGCTTTGCTACTGTTCTGAATAAATGGGGTTTGGGGCTGAGATTTTAGGAATAGTAAAAAAAGAATTATTATTTTAAAAAATATATATTTTTAATTTTATTTATTTTAAAAAATATTAGTATTTAAAGAAAAATATTATTAAAAACCACAAATCAAACACAAAAAAAAAAATCCCACCCCACCTCAAAAAACAAAACAAATTCAAACAAACCCCCCCAACCCCCCACCAAAAAAACCCCAAAACCAAAAACCCCCACAACCAATCCCAAAAAAGCTTTGATTGCAAAAGCTAAATGAGCTAAATAACCCTGACAGAGAAAGGAGGAGATCTCACTGAATTGAACCCAGCCAATTTTAACATTCACAGTGCCAGAGGCAATTTGAGGCAGTGCAAACGTAATGGAAAAAGCACATTCCTGAGGCTGACTTCCAGCACGCTGTATCTGGGTCCTTAATGATGATAAATCAATGATCTAGAAAATAAAATCCCTTTCCCATTATCCAGATGGGCACACAAATTCTTCTCCGACTTCGAGACGGAAGCACCCAAAATTTTCAATTAGCATTTCACGTCCCACTACCTTAAAATTAGAAGTAATTAAATGGGAGCACGGTGCAGACACTGGTGGAGGAGCTGCCTTTCTCTCGCCATAGAACAGGACCTGCTGGTTGATACAATCCCTGAACTCAGCTGAGGGATTCTCTGCTGACACCCTAAGAGAGGCACTGGAGCAGAACTCTGAAATTGAATTACAACCTTTGTATCAAGCCGAAGAGCAAAGTTGTGATTATCAGGCCCTGCCTCTCTGTTTCTTCCTTCTGAACTCAACTTCTCCCCTTTTATTTTTTTGTGCCTTGACAAGTTTCTTACCTCCAGGGCCATCAGGTGATGTCCTGGTGGCTCTGCCTTCATTTGTGACCAACTCAGAGCACAAAAAGGGGCAGGGAGGATTTGGGGGAGTGGAAATTTGCTTTGTTAAATCTTCAGCATCTCAGAAAAACATCTTCAGCATCTCAGAAAAACTTTAATCCTGTACAGACAGACCTGTCCGTGTTAGGAGAGTGAGTTGGATTTAAATATTCTTTTGTGCCTTAAAAATGCTAAAATTTGATAAAATTTAAACGTGCCAAGGTTTCCCAAAGGTGGAAATGGTGGGTGTGCCACACATGTGGAATGCTGGCTGTCTTAATCTGACAGAGGAGCCCCCTCCTATCACAAATGGAAGGAAATCGTGTGATTTCTGTTCATCAGTGCAATTAATTGGAGCTTGGATCAATTTGGGTTGATTCCCAGACCTCAGAGTTCACCCCGGCTGCACCACCTGAAGAATTCTGCTCTGCTGAAGTAGTAGATATAATTAAATTTCTATGAAACCCTGGGAGTTTTGGAGTTGCATTTCTTTCACCTGGCAGCTCGTGGTGTTTCACTGAAGGGCATCCCTGGGTGCTTCACTCTTGGGCTGTGCTTGATGCAGTGGCCAAGATGGAAAAGTTTCCCATGGAAAAGTTTATTCTGGACAATCTGTGTGCCCAGAACATGCAAAGGAAACTCAGCTCCAGAAATTCTGGCTCCACACTAAACTCAGATTATTGAGGTCTCAGTTTAAACATTAAGGGGAAAACGCCAGGGAAATGGAAACTTGAGCTGACTGAAAAACGGCAGAACTCTGGAAATAAGAGGGCCAATTCTTCTCTTGTCAGCTCCCAGAGGTTTGATGATGTGAATGGCTAAAGCAGGGTATAAAGTCACTTTTTACAATAGAGGCTGTCATAATTTGCCAGTTCCCTGGATGTAATGGCAGTGGAATTACATCCCATTTTGTTTTCAAATACGTAAATACCACTTATCCTTATGACTAGAAGGTTAATTTCATGACAGCATAACAGCCTTGGATATTTTTCTTAATGAAATGCTTCTAAACTCCAGATATTTAACTACATCATATTTATGGTGTAATTATTCCTACTTGCTTGGTGCATTTCCAGTTACATAAATTGTGCTGGTTTCAAATAGGCTCAAACAAATGCATTGTGTACTGTAATTGTTGGATAATTACAGTGTGCTTAGATGGTGATGAATGGTGTTCCAGCAGAACTTTTGCTCTTTTTAGTTCATTTTAAAAAAATTATTTACTGCCCCCAAGGTTCCTAGACAGGTTTCATGCCCCTTTCTTTGACCTTTAAGGCAGAAAACATCAGGAGAGTTGAATCATGAGTTGCTCTGGATTAATCCTCGTGGTTAATTGGCTTCAGCACCCAAGAGATCACAGAGCTGATGAAATTTGTCCTCAGAAAAGCCCCGGGCTTTGGTGGCTTTGATTTCCTAATGAAAAGCTGTCATTCTCCTTCTGTCAGGAACCTTGCTGCATGCCTTGACTTAAATTTCCCTTTCCAAGAGAATTCCCTGGGGATTTTGTTGTGCTCGTCTCCTGCCCCTCTGTCATGTTTGACCAAGTTGTCTCGGATTTATTTGGAGAGTAGAAGATGCAGATTAAGAGGCGAAACCACTGTGAAAGCCTCAGTGTTGTTTTCATGGGGAACGGGGTTAAAAATCTGCATATTTCCAATAAAGCTGGAGGCAGAAGAGTCCATTTATACCAACTTTTATTGCCTGTTCTAAAACTTTATTTTAATGCAACTTCAGGAGAAAAAAAAAGTTTTATCCTGACTCTACAGCAATTAAGATAATGGAATTGATAATGAAGTGACAATATTTGCTCTGTTCCATGTACTCAGGGACACTTTTACAGGTAAATTGCCATTCCCTTCCCTGAAACTGGGATCTGCAGCTGCTTGGTGGAATTTCAACCACTTTGTCTTCCCCATTTATTCTTTAAAACAGATCAATGTGTGGTGGTGTTCACAGGGGTCCCAGGATGAGGGGAGAGATGAGAATCTTGACTCCATTTTCAGAAGGCTGATTGTTATTTTATGATATATATTATATTAAAAGAAAATGATGTATTAGAACTATACTAAAAGAATAGAAAAAAGGATTTCATCAGAAGGCTTGAAAGGAATAGAAAAGAAAAAGAATGATAACAAAAGCTCGTGACTCTCAGAGAGTCCGAGCCACCGGACTGTGATTGGCCATTAATTAGAAACAACCAACATGGACCAATCACAGATGCACCTGTTGCATTCCACAGCAGCAGATAATTGTTTTTCTTTTCCTCTGAGGCTTCTCAGCTTCTCAGGAGAAAAATCCTGGCAAAGGGATTTTTAATGAAATATTTCCCTGACATCAATGCCCACTGAAACCTCCACAATGCTTCTTGAAACAGCCCTTCCTGCCCCTCCTGTTCATCTCTGGACAGAATGTTCCCTTCTCCAGAGCCTGCTGGAAAATTATTTCTGTGCATCTCAGAGGCTGTGCTGTGCAAAGAACTCTCTGGGTGCCTCCCAGATGCCCAAAATAAACGGACAGGGCTCCCTTTTTCCTGAAATCCCATCCTTGGAAGGCCCTGTTGGGAGTCCTGAGGATCACACAGGGCTGGGAATGAGATGGTCCAATAAATCTTCCTGTGGCCATGAAGAGGAGCCCCCAGCATCTCCATGCTCTGGCTGATGCATTCTGTGTTTAATCACAAGAACTGGCTGATGGGATCACTTCTCCTCCCCAGACCTAGCCAAGAATAACCACAGTCACATTTTTAGAGGGCTGTCAGTCCAAGCTTTGATGTTCTAATTCTGCACATACAGAAGGGGGGGAAAAAAAGACTATTTTGGAAGCAGCCAGGCATGAAAAGCAAAAGGTTGTTGCATCTGAGCTATTAGAAGAGACCTAACACAGCAAGCTGATAGTTCAGGGTGTTAACTCCTGATACTGCTGCAGGAACACATCCTGGATATCTGCTCCCTGCTCTGCTTTCACTGGGGCTGTGATTTACAGGATGTGTCGGGAAGGAGCTGCTGTTCCAGCTTTGTTCAGGCATTTTTTCACTGTCTCCTCGCTGGGATAACTCTTCTGTCCCCCATGGGAACAGGAGAACACAGGCTGGGATTTTTGGAAGATTTGGAAGGGCAGGCAGGTGTCAGGAAAATTCATCCACAAACAGCAGAGGTTTATGAACAAATCTTTCAGAGAAAGAGAATTTATTGCTCCATTATCAGAAGAAACAAACTTCTTCCTGCCTTGCTCAGGATTAAGATGAAGAAGTTGACACTGCCCAGACAGAATCCTGAGTTTGAATGCAATTTATGCATCATGCATGAGCTGTATGAATATGCAACAGGCTGTTGCTTTTAAGGGTTAATCCTCTGTTAACGGGGGTCCTTTCTCGGGCTTATTTTGCCCAGAAAGTGGTACCTAGACTGTCTGTAACTCTTTGTTTTTATTGTCTCATACTGTCCTAATCCAAATTGTCCAAATTTTTATTACTCTAATTATATTATTATTTTTATAACCATTTTATTACTATTAAACCTTTAAAATTTTAAAAACAAGTGATTGGCGTTTTTCACAACTTTCATACAAACACTCCGGATCTCCAGAGATTTAGGCTCCCTAAAGAAATATAATTCTTTGTCAGTGGCACTTAAGCATCAATTTGGGGGATTTTTCATGAGCAGAGCCCTCCTGAGGGCAGAATTATTGATTTACTTCTGACCCAGCCCAGCGCCAGCATCATGAGCGGCAAAGGCTCCTCTCAAATTGGGAACTTCTGCTTTTCCTTTAACTTCATTATCAAAACATTCACTGCTCTGAAGGCTGTAATAAAGCAGCCTACTTCTGCCAGAGATAAATTCTGTTTATGATCTAAGCCGTGGCTCTGATAATTGAGACCTGAATGTCAGAAAGTCATAAAAAAGTTCCCTGTGGTCATGAAGTTCCCTCCAGTTTGCTTTTCTTGCACTAATAATCTTATCTTTCCCACATTTTTCTCCTGTTAACCACAGCACATTGAATTATCCAGTCCCTGCAAGAAGCCTGAGCAGCCCTTCTGTATC
This sequence comes from Diglossa brunneiventris, assembly GCA_019023105.1. NCBI lineage: Eukaryota > Metazoa > Chordata > Aves > Passeriformes > Thraupidae > Diglossa > Diglossa brunneiventris. The sequence goes on from CM032376.1 coordinate 8,839,512, forward strand.
TTATGGGTTGTTAGGGCTGCATTTCATTAAATAATAAACCAGCATACAGCATTTACTGGAATAACAACACATTGTACAGGCTGATAAGCTGCTGTCAGGAAGTGTCTGTACAGCACAGGCAATTCCAGGGTTTGTTCTTTATGTTTCTGACACTGTTGGTGGAATTTCAATTCTGCATCCTGCAAGGAGAGCTCGTGGTGCTCCAGGGGGAGCAGCATCCTTGTGTGTCGCAGACATCTTTCCATGAAAAATCCTTTCCTTGGGATTTTTCTTCCTGAGAAGCTGAGAGGCCTCAGGAACAAAATGTAACCAATGGTTATCTGCTGCTGTGGAATGTAACAGGTGATTGGTCTCATGTGGTTGTTGCTAATTAATGGCCAATCACAGCCCAGCTGGCTCGGACTCTCTGTCTGAGCCACAAGCCTTTGTTATCATTCCTTTTCTATTCTTAGCCAGCCTTCTGATGAAATCCTTTCTTCTATTCTTTTAGTATAGTTTTAACATCATATATATCATAAAATAATAAATCAGCCTTCTGAAACATGGAGTCAGATCCTCATCTCTTCCCTCATCCAAGAACCCCTGTGAGCACCATCACACTTGTTCTCCCCACTTTGTGCTGCCCTGCTGGAGAATCCCCTGCTGTGCAAGGGGATTCTCCAGATGAATCAGCTCAGAATTAAAAAAAAAAAAAAGCCCAGAAAGCTGTGAAAGTGGAATAACAAAACCTCAGGGGAAAGTCTGTAAGGGCTAAACTGGAGCTGGTTAATGGTGAATAAACCAGAGCCTGCAGTGAGAATAATTCATCTTTTTTTCAGCAGAAATTCATCCCACAACCAGCACAAAACCAGGGCTGAGGTTCAGAAACGTGCAGAAAGTTCAACATCACCAAAATTCAGGGTGCAACACTCTCAATGCAAGAGTAGTGAAGATTTTATTTTTATTTTTTTGGGTTTAACAGAGCCTTGCACAAGTCACAGGGTGCTCCTGTTCCAGCCCTGCTGGGGGAAAGGGAGCATAATCCTGCTGGTTTATAATCTGGGATAAATCTCACTTCAGCTCGAGGTTCCCCTTGCTCTTTCTGCTGTTTTTATTACTTTTTTGTGGTAATATTTAAAGGAAGTTTAGCACTGTGCTGCTGTGCCAGTAACAGGGCAAAAAGAGAACAAGAAATGTGTGCCAGCACTTTTCTGTCACTCCTGTTGTCCTCTCCCAGCACATTTACATCCACTAAAAATAAAATTGGACTATTTTATTGCTTGCCATGCTTTTCAAATCTCAGAAGTACCTGATTTCAGAGGAAAGCACTGCTCCAGATTGTGCCTCAGAGGGTGTTAGTGTCCATGATCTTTGAGATTTGCAGATTTTGGCTAGGGAGGGTAATAAATCATTCCTTTACTTGCTGCAGAAACAATTTTTCTCAGAGCCTGGGAGGTTTTCTGAGGTGTAGGGGTTTTCCAGGAATGGCAGAGGGAGGCGATGCCTTTTCCCCTGCTGGTGTGGGATGAGGTTTTTGAGGTGCTTTTCCTCTCCTGCTGCTCTCGAGTGCCACATGAACCACCGGAGCACTGAGATCATGTCAGACCAGAACTAATTCCTGCTTTGTCTAAAATTTTTCTTCAAGAGCATAAAAATCTGGAATTTCTCTGAGATTTCCCATTCCTCCCTCCTCCTGCCCTTCCCTGGGCAGCCGTGCTTTCCTCAGCCTTAATGCTCCATTCAGGACAAACCACAGACCATCTCTTCTTTTATTTCTTTTTTTCCTCCATATTCCAGCTGTGTAATCAGCTGGAGTTCTGCTTCAAAGGAGAGAAGGACAGAAATGTCAGCTGGTTTCTCTGCTGCCAGGGGCCTTTCTGAGGCTGTTTTCTGCTGGATGCCAGCGTGGTGCTGGATACCTGTGGCCTTTGAAGGAGCACAGCCTCCTCTAAAACTCTGCCTTGTCCATCATTTGTGGGGTTTTCCTGCGGATTGGGGGGTCTCAGGGGATTAAAAAAATCAAGGGAAAAGTGCATCTCCATCAATCTGCCCCCGAAATCCCCTCCATTGTGTGGCACCTCCACAATTCAATTTGGATTTTTTTGTGCTAAGAAGCAAAAGAGAAGCAGCAAAAAAAAAAAGAAAAAAAAAGGCAGCAATGATTTGTGCTGCTCCATTATTAGCTGATTCCTTTGGAAAATGACCACCAGGGCAGCTTTGCTGACTGGCACATGGATAATGCATGAGCAGAGCCATCAAAGTTTAATGCACCCTTGGCAGTGCTCTGCCTGTGACACCAGCTCCACTTTTGGGTCCCCACACTTTGTCCCAGGTCACCCACACCCGAGGGGTGATTTCAGGGTGCTCTTCTGAGATCTGGGCCAACCATTCCACTCTCAGGGGCACCTTCAGCTGATTCCAATTCTCCCCACTCCATCCCCTCAGCTGGGAACGGGCAGGATTCTCCCCCAGGTCTCTGAGGGGTGAAGCTGCTGTGGCTTCCTGGGGCTGGGCTGTCCTGGGGGGTTTGAGAATTCCCCTGCTGGCACCAAAGAACAACCCTTGGAGGCAGCAGCAGCACAGAACTGCTCATTGTTAGGAAAATTCATCCACAAACACCAGAGGTTGATGTCCAAAAGGAGACAGAGCAGTCCTGGAACTTTATTCCAATCAAGGGAGAGCCCATGGGGCATCCCCTGGGGTCTCTCCAATTTTGGAGGACTCAGCCTCCTTTTTATCCCAATTTCCCAGCCACATTTCCCTTCTCTCTTTCCCCATTTCTGAGGTACTTGAGAGGTTCAGATTCCCTGATCCCAAAGATTCCCCTCTAATGTATAACCCTGCCTTTTAATTCTTAATTCTTATGGAATTTAGGGTTTTTTCTTCCCCATTGTTTCTTTCATCTTTTAATATCCAATTTCATTGATCAGCAAACCTAAAGTTTATTTGTAAAATATCGTTTTCTATTCATCACTCAGTGGAATCCTTTCCCATTGTTTCTTTTCTCTCCCAGTGCTGGTTTTATCCACCAGCAGCCCCACAGGTTGTTTGGAAAGACAAACCCACTGTTGCTCTCACTGTCAGGAATTCAGGGATGAAAACACGAGGACAAAGTGATTCCCTTTGTGAGCAGACCCACCAGCAGGGCCTGAAGGAGGAATCTCCCCCAAATTTCTGAGGGTGAAGCTGCTGTGTGTTCCTGGGGTGACCCCAGTGCCACAGGATGAAGTGCAAGCAGCCACACAGGAATCTTTTCCTCGTGTTCCCTCTCCCACCATGTCATGCAATGTGATTTATTGGGTGTTTTACAGATTTTTAGAGCCAGAAAACCTCCCTGTGTTTATCCTTCATCCAGGGTTCTTCTCCTTACAATGACACATGGAGGGCAGTCCTTGCCCCGAGGAGGTTGGGATTTAAACAGGAATGCAAAAATGAAGTTATTATACACAACAAAAATAGATGAATGCCTAAATATTTTATGATCAAGGTCTTCTGCCACCCTGATCATAATTTATCCAGGTTTTTCTTTGTATAAAATTAAGAGAGAGAGAATTTGGCTTGGTAAGTGCAGAGAAGTAAGAGTTTAACAGGAAAATAGGTGAGGGAAATAAAAGATTGGGCTCTATAAAGAAAAGGTTTCCTTCCAATCTGGATTTCTGACAGTGGCATTTACAGATGTCTGAACACCTTTATTTTCAGGTTTGTCTTAAAATTAGCAGCCAGCATGGCAGATTAATTCCCAAAGCCACAAATTCCAGGAATTCCTCCATCCTCCTCTGCAGAGGACACAGTTCTGCACACACAGAGGGAAGGGGAGAGGTGCAGAAAGTTCAGCTCTGAAATTCCAGAGCTGTCCAAAACTGTGATGGGGTTTGGGCACAGCCTCAGGGAAAGCTGGGTTTGCAACAAAACTGAGAAATTTGGGGGTTTGCAGCCCTTTTTGGGGGGTTTTACCTGTGGGCTGGAGCTCCAAGGGGAGGAAATGGAAGGAGAAGAATGAGGTGGGAATGTGCAAGGACAGGTCTTGGTTTTGTGGCACCAGCAGCCTGCACTGCTGAGCTCTGCTGGATAACCAGGCTGCTCCAGAGGGACATCACAGCTATCTGTGAGCTCTGCTGGGTAACCAGGCTGCTCCAGAAGGACATCACAGCTATCTGTGAGCTCTGCTGGGTAACCAGGCTGCTCCAGAGGGACATCACAGGTACCTGTGAGCTCTGCTGGGTAACCAGGCTGCTCCAGGACATCACAGGTACCTGTGAGCTCTGCTGGATAACCAGGCTGCTCCAGGACATCACATCTATCTGTGAGCTCTGCTGGATAACCAGACTGCTCCAGAAGGACATCACAGCTATCTGTGAGCTCTGCTGGGTAACCAGGCTGCTCCAGAAGGACATCACAGGTACCTGTGAGCTCTGCTGGATAACCAGGCTGCTCCAGAAGGACATCACAGCTATCTGTGAGCTCTGCTGGATAACCAGGCTGCTCCAGGACATCACAGCTATCTGTGAGCTCTGCTGGGTAACCAGGCTGCTCCAGAAGGACATCACAGGTACCTGTGAGCTCTGCTGGGTAACCAGGCTGCTCCAGAGGGACATCACAGGTACCTGTGAGCTCTGCTGGGTAACCAGACTGCTCCAGAGGGACATCACAGGTACCTGTGAGCTCTGCTGGGTAACCAGGCTGCTCCAAGGGACATCACAGCTATCTGTGAGCTCTGCTGGATAACCAGGCTGCTCCAGGACATCACAGGTACCTGTGAGCTCTGCTGGATAACCAGGCTGCTCCAAGGAACATCACAGCTATCTGTGAGCTCTGGTGGGTAACCAGGCTGCTCCAAAGGGACATCACAGCTATCTGTGAGCTCTGGTGGGTAACCAGGCTGCTCCAGAAGGACATCACAGCTACCTGTGAGCTCTGCTGGGTAACCAGGCTGCTCCAAGGGACATCACAGCTATCTGTGAGCTCTGCTGGGTAACCAGGCTGCTCCAGAAGGACATCACAGCTACCTGTGAGCTCTGGTGGGTAACCAGGCTGCTCCAGAAGGACATCACAGCTATCTGTGAGCTCTGGTGGGTAACCAGGCTGCTCCAGAAGGACATCACAGCTATCTGTGAGCTCTGCTGGGTAACCAGGCTGCTCCAGAAGGACGTCACAGCTACCTGTGAGCTCTGCTGGCTTCCAAATTCTCACTTCTGGCATAAACTTCAGCAGTCACCCCAAGCTGACTGCCTAAGTTTAGCTGCTCACCCTGTGAAATTAAATTCACTGCATTCAGCAGCATCCTGAAACATGATGTATGTGTTAACTCAGCTCAAAAAGAAAGAAAGAAAAAAAATATATCTATATTGACCCAGCAGTATAACATCTCCAACAGGAACTGTGGGCACAGGGATAATTATATTGAGATTTTGAGCCATGTGTTTTTGAACTAAACTAGTCAATGACTTCATAGATTTCCTTACTTTCTTCCCTCCTGCAAAGAATTATGTTCTGCTGCAGCTCTCTGCAATGCCAAGCTCCTTTACATTTCCAGCCCACGGGAGAGTTCACAGCATTACTAATTTTGTTCCTCCAGGCCAGCAGGTTTTAATTTAATAAGGGCTAACAGTGTGGATTTATTCCAGGATAATCCAGCAGCTTTTCCAAATGGGAGCACAGCATTTCCACGGGGCTGGGATGTTCACTGCCCTGCTGCTGCCTGGTGAGAGGAATGACAGATTTGTCTTTAGAAACAAGCTGTGGGTCTGCTGGTAGATAAAGCTAGCACTGAGAGATAAAAGAAACAATGGGGGGAAACCCTAAATTCCATAAGAATTAAAAATTAAAAGGCAGGGTTATACATTAGAGGGAAATCTTTGGTATCAGGTGTTCTGGGAAGTCAGAACCTCTCAAGTACCTCAGAAATGGGGAAAGAGAGAAGCAAAAATGTGGCTGGGAAATTGGGATAAAAAGGAGGCTGCATCCTCCAAAAATCTGGGAGACCCCAGGGGATGCCCCATGGGCTCTCCCTTGATTGGAATAAAGTTCCAGGACTGCTCTGTCTCCTTTTTTGAAAAGGAGCTCCTGGAAGAAAAAAACCCCTTTTTTCTCCTCTCCCCCACCACTCATTATTCATTTTAAACATTAACCTTTTAGGGAAGTAGAAAACAATCACACATGCTGGAAAGAAAAATTGGTTTGGTCTTTTCTGTAATGGCTTTCTCAGCTCCCAGAAAACGTGAAAGTTAATTTTTAAAAACAAAGGCAGAGCTGGGAAGGGCTGGCAGCAAGAGGAACGTGAGGTGGGTTTTGTTCCTTTCTTCAGCTGCAGAAGGATGAGCTCAAACTCAGCACTTGATTAATGTGAAGAAAACAGGAAACTTTTCCCCGTGGGGAGCAGAGTAAACTAAACCTATGAGGTGACAGAAAACAGTGATTTCATTTTCAGGTTCCTTTTTAATGAGGTAAGGTTTTTATTGGGGTAAGTAATGGGCACCCTCTTTGCTCTTGGTGTTGTCAGAGCACTGCTCCAGTCATCTTTTGCATATTTAGCAGCAGAAAGGAGGAGAAAAGGGTGGGATTTATAGGAGATGCCATTAATTGCTGCTCACCCTTCTGTTCTGATGGCAGAAAGTGATGCATTTGTAAGAGGTGTGCACCACAGGCACAGTAAACAGGCAACAAGCCCGGAACGCTCACAGTGCTGCAAAGAAAATTGTCAGCTAAAAACATCCCCCCACAAAGCTGGCAGGAGGAGTTTTATCAGAAGTCACATAAATTCAGTTTATGACCTTTGTTTATGTGTTTGTTCACTTGCACTGATACGGTCAGGGATTTTCAGTTGATCAGGGGAAGCTGTGGCATTCCAGGCTCGGGAGGTGCCTGGGAGCATTAAATGCCATCAGAGGAGGGATCAGGGGAGGGGAGGAAAATTTCAGCTGAAATCTGGCCCATGTGTCTTTCAGGAGAGAAACTTCATTTCAAATGGGTGGCAGGGTTTGAAAGGAAGTGCTGTGTGATGGTGTTCACAGGGGTCCAAGGATGAGGGAAGAGACGAGGATCTGACTCCGTGTTTCAGAAGGCTGATTTATTATTTTATGATATTATATAATATATAATATATATTATATTATAAATCATATACAATATAATATATTGGGATATATATGATGTAATATTATATTATATAGATTAAATATATATTATATATATAACACATTATATTATAAGATATTATAATATATTATAAATATAATATATAATATATTATATAATATTATATAATAATTATATATATTATAATATATAATATATATAATTATATATATTATAATATATTATAATATATTATATATATTATAATATTATATAATATAATATATTTATATAATATATTATAATATATAGTATATTTCATATTATATATTATAATATATATTGTAATATATAATATATTATATATATTAAATATATATGTATTATATATATATATATAATATTTAATATATTACATTAAAACTATACTAAAAGAATAGAAGAAAGGATTTCATCAGAAGGCCAGCAAGGAAGAGAAAAAGAATGGAATGATAACAAAAGCTCCTGACTCAGAGTCCGAGCCAGCTGGACTGTGATTGGCCATTAATTAGAAACAACCACATGAGACCAATCCCAGATGCACCTGTTGCATTCCACAGCAGCAGATAATCATTGTTTGCATTTTGTTCCTGAGGCCTCTCGGCTTCTCAGGAGGAAAAATCCCAAGGAAAGGATTTTTCAGAAAATGTGTCTGTGACAGTGCTGAGCACCTGGCAATGCTCCTGCGGGTGGTGCAGAGAAACCCTGAGACTTGGTTAGAATTTAATTGTGGGGATTTGGGCTTGGTTTGCAAAGTCCTGGCTTGGAGAGGTTCCTGTGTGAGGGAACAGAGCCAGATCAGTTCAAAATAATCCCAGAATAAGTGCAATTTCCTCCAAAAGCTCTTAAATTACTCAGATACCTTTTAGGAGCAATTTAAGAGACTCCACCTGATGCTTTTGGGATGCTCTCAGAGAGGCTCACACAGCAAACCAGCAGCCCTGAAAGAAGTTTCACTCTTGCATTTTCTGTTTGATTTTTCTCTCTGCTTCTTCTGCTGTGAGGTTGGGCTACGAGAGAAAAAAAAAAAAACTCTGGAAAAATAAAATAAATTAAAAAAAAATTATTGATGCTTCCTGCTTTACACAGGACTGATTTAGAAATGCAGAAACTCAGCATGGAAAGAGTCATGAGTTTTCATTATTATTTTTTAGCCTTCTCTAAGTACCCTTTCTGTATTCTTTAGTATAGAATCATAAAATAATAAATTAGCCTTCTAAGAACACGGAGTCAGATTCATCATTCCTTCTTTTACCAGGGCACCCCACAAATACAATATCTCTCTCCAAGGGGATGCAAGAAGTCCAGGAAAAGCCCGGAGCTTGTTCCTTGAAGCGTTCCCATGCGCTGGCTAATTGAAAGGGGAGAGAAAAACCACCCAAAGCTTTGCAGCTGCACAGCAGAACTCTGTTCAAGAGGTGTAAGATGTTCAAAACTATTGCCTTCTCACAGCCACCTCCACGCTGAGTCTCTGCATTTCTAAATCAGTCCCGGGTTAAGCAGGAAGCATCAATAATAGGATTTTTTTTTAAAATTATTTTTCCAGAGTTTTTTTTTTTTTTTCCTCAGGGATTGTGTTCACAAAGCAACAAGATGAAGATCTGGGGCTAAAAGCTCCCACAGAAGAAAGGCACCGTGCTGGGTTTTGCCTTTATTGGAATATTTCCGTGTATTCAGGTAAAAGAATTTGATAAAAAGTTTAAAATCGTGCTTCAGCAGTTAGGCGGGACAAAAGAGTGCCAGCTCCTGAGATTTATAAATAAATAATAAACTTCCAGCAAAGTGTGAGGGGTGGTGCCTGTCCACAGGAGTGAGTCCTCCTCAGAGCATCTCCTCAATTTCCAGCAGTTTGGGGTTAATGTGCCACAAAACTTCTGTACCTGCTGTTCTTTTGGTTTAAAAATGCTGAAAAGAAAATAAACACTGATAAAAAAAAAAAATCAGGTAATTTTGGGTTCATTTTAATGCGAATTATAGCTAAGAGTGTAAAATGGATTTTCTGTTGTCCAGTGAATGCAAGAGGTTCAAATCTAAGAATATTCACATTATTAACTTCAGGTCACTGGAGGGGTCAAACCACACAGAAGAAATCTGTTAGATTCTTTTCCCTGCAGTAAGAGGCTGAAACATTTACCTCAGACCTGCATTTGACCCACGTTAGCCCTTAGTTAATTAATTACTGATTTGCTGGGATTTCCCCAGGAAAGAAGCAATAAAACTGATTTTCCATCACCTGAATCAGGTACAAGACAAGGGATTGCAAACCAGGTCACCAAACCTCAAATTTAATTCTGAATTCAAAGTTTTTTTCCCCCTGCAGTGGAGCTCTGGCTGTGAGATTCCACCCCCAGTGCTGCTCCTTTTTGCATTGTCAAAAATGATTTCCAACCTCGATAAACCAGAGTGCCCCTATTTATAAACCAAGTGCTCCAAATGGATCTCTGCAGGAAGCTCTGCAGCAAATACCTGTGTTCCCTTCAAAATAAAAATATCTAGAAAATATAGATAAAAAAAGTAAAACCACCTAAATAAAATTCTGAAAATAACAATAAAATAAAATTCAAAATAAAAAACAAAAAACCCTCTGAGGAATTGACAAAGGAACAAGTAACTACAGGAAGTTCCCTTCTCAATAGAGGGAGAGAAGGAAAAAGTCAACAACATTTTCTATCAGCAAACAGGGAAAGATGAGCAAGACTCCTAAATTCTGTGTAAAAACTTTTATAACCCCAAGCTCTTCTAGGGAAGAAAAAACACCTTGATGATACCAGCTAAACCCTTAATTAATTAATTACAGCTGATTTGCTGGGATTTCCCCATTTAAAGAAGCAATAAAACTGATTTTCCATCACCTGAAACAGGTATCAGATAAGAGATTTCAAACCAGGTCACCAAACCTCAAATTTAATTCTGAATTCAAAGGTTTTTTCCCCCTGCAGTGGAGCTCTGGCTGTGAGATTCCACCCCCAGTGCTGCTCCTTTTTGCATTGTCAAAAATGATTTCCAACCTCGATAAACCAGAGGGCCCCTATTTATAAACCCAGTGCTCCAAATGGATCTCTGCAGGAAGCTCTGCAGCAAATACCTGTGTTCCCTTCAAAATAAAAATATCTAGAAAATATAGATAAAAAAAGTATAAACCACCTAAATGAAATTTTGAAAATAACAATAAAATAAAATTCTAAATAAAAAACAAAAAACCAAAAAACCTCTGAGGAATTGACAAAGGAACAAGTAACTACAGGAAGTTCCCTTCTCAATAGAGGGAGAGAAGGAAAAAGTCAACAACATTTTCTATCAGCAAACAGGGAAAGATGAATAAGACTCCAAAATTCTGTGTAAAAACTTTTCTAACCTCAAGCTCTTCTAAGGAAGAAAAAACACCTTGATGATACCAGCTAAACCCTTAATTAATTAATTACAGCTGATTTGCTGGGATTTCCCCATTTAAAGAAGCAGTAAAACTGATTTTCCATCACCTGAAACAGGTACCAGATAAGAGATTTCAAACCAGGTCACCAAACCTCAAATTTAATTCTGAATTCAAAGTTTTTTTTCCCCTTGCAGTGGAGCTCTGGCTGTGAGATTCCACCCCCAGTGCTGCTCCTTTTTGCATTGTCAAAAATGATTTCCAACCTCAATAAACCAGAGGGCCCCTATTTATAAACCCAGTGCTCCAAATGGATCTCTGCAGGAAGCTCTGCAGCAAATACCTGTGTTCCCTTCAAAATAAAAATATCTATAAAATATTGATAAATAAAAAATAAAAATACCAAAATAAAATGTTAAAAAAAACCCAAAATAAAACAATAACATAATAAAAATAAAATTTAAAAATAATACCTCTAGCTGAGGAATTGATAAAGGAATAAGTAACTACAGGAAATTCCCTTTCACAGTAGAGGAATAAAAGGAAATAAACAACATTTTCCAGCAGCAAACAGGAAAAGGTGAGCAAGGCTCCTAAATTCTCTGTAAAAACCTTTATAATTTCTGGAACAAAAACCTTGAGGTTGTTACCATGGGAGGATATTTTTACAGCTCTGAACTGTTGTCTGGAATTGTGCAATTTTGGGAGAAAAAATAAAGTGGAATTTTTAAGCTTTCTGTTAAAAGCCAGGTTTCCAAAAGTGCCCCAGGGCAGGGAAATGTCACAGCCTGATGAAGCAGAGCACCAATCCTGGCACTGTCCCACTCTAAGTGGGGTTTTATTTAAGATGTCTCTGAATTCAGAGCAAATTGTGACAGTGGAATAACACATCACACTTCAGGAAGGTAAAAATCTCTTGAGGTTTTTGTCTCAAAACCCAAAAAACCCCCCCAAAAATCCCTAAAAACAAAACAAACAAACCAAAAAATAGAAAACAAAAAACCCCAAAACCACCAAAGAACCAAGCAAAAACCCCAAACCAAACAAAAAACAAACAGCAAAACCAAAACAAAAATAAAAGAAAAAATCAAACACAAAAAACCCCTCAAAACAAACAAAAACACCCACATAAAAGCAAATCTGAGCAAATTTACATCAAGTTTAAACCAAGTTCTTTACCTGAAAATGGAGACAATCACATTTTGTGATCATTTTACTCAGGTGTGTGGTGAATTTTGAAGGTGCACAAGGAAAAGCAGATTCATCCTGAATTTTTAATGAGCTGTAATGGATGGATGAAGCGTTGTCAGCTGAGGGATGATGGCAGAAGGAGAAGTGGCATGGAAGGAACGAAAGGAATCAGCTGAACTCCTCTCCAAGCAGAGAATCCGCCTCAAAAATGCTCTCAGCACCTCAGAGCATCCCTTTTCCACTCTCAGGAAACCTGAGCTGCTTTATTTCCCCAAGATTCCAATTTATGATTCAGAGCTCTCTTCTTCAGGGCCTCCTCTCCATCAAGATACAAAATCTGGATTTAAAAAACCCCACAAACCAGCTTTGCCTTAAAAAAGACCCCACAGAACATCACTGCCTCAAAAAAACCCCTCAAAAAAATAAAAAAGCCAAAAAACCAAACAAACCAACCATAAAACCTAAACAAATAAGTTCAAAGAGTCAATATTTGAAACAAACAAATAAAAACATTCCTGCCTTAAAAAAAATAAAAAAGACTGAGTCAATAAAGGAAACCTGAGCTGCATTATTTCCCCAAGTTTCAGAGCTCTCTTCTTCAGGGCCTTGTCTCCATCAAGATATGAAATCCAGATAAAAAAACCAAAATAACACAGAAGATCTCTGCCTTAAAAAAGACCCCAAAAACATAAAAAAAAAAAAAAAACAAAAACCCAAACAAACAAAGTCCAAACCAACCATAAAACCTAAACAAATAAAATCAAAGAGTCAATATTTGAAACAAACAAAGACCTTCCTGCCTTAAAAAAACCAAAAACAAAAAACCAACCAAACCTGAGTCAATAAAGGAAACCTGAGCTGCATTATTTCCCCAAGTTTCAGAGCTCTCTTCTCTTCTTCAGGGCCTCATCTCCATCAAGATATGAAATCTGGATTAAAAAAGACCCCACAGAACAGATCTGCCTCAAAAAAGACCCAAAAAACAAAACAAAAACAAAACTCCAAACAAACTCCAAACCCTAAAACCTAAACAAATTCAAAGAGTCAATATTTGAAACGAACAAATAAAGACCTTCCTGCCTTAAAAAAGAAGAAAAATAAAAAAGACTGAGTTAATAAAGGAAACCTGAGCTGCATTATTTCCCCAAGTTTCAGAGCTCTCTTCTTCACAGCCTCGTCTCCATCAAGATATGAAATCCAGATTAAAAAACAAAAAAACACAGACGATCTCTGCCTTAAAAAAGACCCCCCCCAAAAAAAAAAAAAAACCAAACAAAGTCCAAACCAACCATAAAACCTAAACAAATAAATCAAAGAGTCAATATTTGAAACAAACAAACAAAGACCTTCCTGCCTTAAAAAAAACAAAAAACCAAAAAACCAACCAAACCTGAGTCAATAAAGAAAACCTGAGCTGCATTATTTCCCCAAGTTTCAGAGCTCTCTTCTTCAGGGCCTCATCTCCATCAAGATATGAAATCCAGATTAAAAAACAAAAAAACCACAGACGATCTCTGCCTTAAAAAAGACCCCCCCCCCGCAAAAAAAAAAACCAACCAAACAAAGTCCAAACCAACCATAAAACCTAAACAAATAAAATCAAAGAGTCAATATTTGAAACAAACAAACAAAGACCTTCCTGCCTTACAAAAAAAAACAAAACCAAAAACCCAACCAAACAAAAAACAAACAACCAAACCTGAGTCAATAAAGAAAACCTGAGCTGCATTATTTCCCCAAGTTTCAGAGCTCTCTTCTTCAGGGCCTCATCTCCATCAAGATATGAAATCTGGATTTTAAAAAGACCCCACAGAACATCTCTGCCTCAAAAAAAAAAAAAAAGCAAAAAACAAACAAAAAAACCCCAAACAAACTGCAAAGCAAACATAAAACCTAAACAAATAAATTCCAAGAGTCAATATTTGAAACACAGACCTTCCTGCCTTAAAAAATAAAAGACTGAACAGATAAAGAGTGGAACTTCCACACCTCGCTGACTTTAGCAACAGCAAAAAAAAGTTTTGCTGCCTGTAAAAGTGAACATTTCAGTGTTTTAGGGGTGCATTTCTGCTTTTAAAAACTTCCTGGGACTTTATTTGAAGAACCTGGGGATGGCAGGAGGCAAATATTATCCTCAGAGGTCGTGAGCACCCAAGGAATTATTTTTTGCACAGGCAGAGGCAGCAGAGCAGATGGTGCTTGTGAGCACAAGGTGGAAAGCAGCTGCTTCCCTGCTTATTTATTTCTTGGCTGGCACAGCCAACATCTTTGGATTGAGGTAGAGGTGTGGAAGGGGATGTGCTGAAGTGATATTTTTGTCCTAATTCTGTTCAGAAGAGCTCCAAGGCGTGCTCTAAGCTTGTTAAGGGGATTTTAGTAGGATGCAGTGATCAACAAGATAAAGGCACTTGGCTGTCCCTGGTCACCTCAGGAGAGCTGGGGATGGACCTACTGTGCCTTTTTGGGGCTGCCTAAAAACAGAGGCCAGACAAAATTAGAATAAAAAGAAATAAAAAGAGAATAAAAAGCAGATCTATTTATTGAAGGGTCTTCAGGGACATTTAGGGTAGACAAAACCCACCCAAAAATGGACAATGGGTCACGGGTTTCACACTTTTATAAGTTTGGTCCATTTGCATTTTGGGGGTGAATCTGCCAATTCCAGCTTCAGCTAATGAAGTCATTGACCCCAAGTTTGCTGCCCCCAACTCCCTTTTGTTTCCATCTCTGAGGCCTGAGGCAGTGAGGGGTCCTTGATTGCCAGGCCTGGAGAGGAATTGTTGTGTCTGCCCCAAATGGGGAAGCAGCAGCTCCCACTGTGTGTGGGGTTTGGAGTTCTACACTAAAGAACTGCAGGGTTACAAATAGATGGAAAATAGAAAAGCTGAAATCCTAAGGCATCACTAAAAAGGGAATATCGAGGGAAGAAATTAAACTGGGGCTTCTGAGAAGGAAAGAGCTGAAAGAGAAGGAGAAGAATGAGGAGTTTCCTGCCTGTGGTCCAGCCAGGAATGGGATCAGGGCTGCCATCAGTGCCCCAGGGCAGAGACTGAGCAGCAGCCAGGGCAGGAACTACTCAGGTACCTCAGGAAGGTTCAGGAGCTGCTCAGGCACCTCAGGCAGGGCAGGAGGCAGTTCAGGAGCTCAGGCTGCTGCTCATGATCTTCCCCTGCCATTTCTCCCCCTCCTTGTTGCTCCAGGCCAGGCTGGCACCCCCAATGAGCTGGGCAGCTCCAGCACAGCCCTGCAGCCCCTCCTTGGCTCTGCCAGCTCCTCTTTTTGCCTCTCCCCTCTCCCAGAAGGGATTTTCAAGAGAGGAATCCCAGAAGGATTTTTGTCCCCAGCTGGAATCTTTAGCAGAACAAGGCTCAGCATTCTTAGGTCAGCTCTGAGACACCTGGAGGGGTCGCATGGATGGCACAGAGCTGCAGCAACCAAATTAAAGATTTTCCTGAGTCAGTCTGTGCAGGAGCAGCCTCAGCACAGCCAGGGCAGCACAGGGAGCCCTCCCAGTGCCCACTCCCCACATTGGTGGGCAGGCAATGCCAGCCCATCCCCTCCTTCCCTCCCTTATCCCACTTCAGCTGCAGCCAAGGCTTCATTGGAGGCAGTGAAAGTAGCTTTTATTG
Source organism: Diglossa brunneiventris (assembly GCA_019023105.1). Taxonomy (NCBI): domain Eukaryota; kingdom Metazoa; phylum Chordata; class Aves; order Passeriformes; family Thraupidae; genus Diglossa; species Diglossa brunneiventris. Next base: position 8,854,794 of record CM032376.1, read on the forward strand.
ACTTCCAGATCCAAAAGCACACAAAGCAAACACTTCCAGCAGCAAAACTGGAGCCCCTGGTTCACCAAGCCTCCCCACAGCACCCACCACCACCACTGTGCATTTGTAAGGAGCTACATTTTATAATCAATTAATTCAGGTGATAACACTGATGCTGCTCATCCTTCTCTTGGGTCATTAAGCAGAGCAAATTGCTACAAACAGGGGAAAGGAAATCAAATAATGATAGAAGCAGCAGGAAGATCCAAAGCTGCACCTCGCAGGGTTTCAAAAAGGAGTTTTAGAGACCAGTCCCAGTGAGAGCAGAGCCAGACAATCCTCGCAGGCCCTGAGGGAACAGAGCCGCTTCATTTCCCTGCTGCACCCCTCCACAGGGAATGCTTCTGTGCTCCATGGAGGTGTAAGGCAGGAATATCCAGCAGACAAGCACTTCAAAGATGACAAAAATAATCTCCTCTTATTGCATAGATGTATAGTCACCAGTCTTTTTTTCCTTGTTGCAGGTATCACACTGGGCACTTGATCCTTTTCCAGTCCACAGGAGCCTCACTCTTGGCTGGAGGCTGCTCCAGGCTTGGCTTTGGGTTTTTCTGCTGGGCTCCTGAGGTTCCTCAGCCACCTGCAGAGAGGGCTGGCCCTGCACTGCCTGCTGCTGGCTCTCCTATGTGGCCCTGAGCTGCTTTTCACCGTGGCCTGCTTGGTGTCCTCCTCTCCCATCTCCACTGCAGGCTGCAGGGGAACGTCCCCTTTTGTCACCTCTGTGTGCCCTCCAGCTGGCTCAGCTCTTTCCTGGCTCAGAGCAGGAGTTTTTCCATCTGGATTTACGGCAGGGGCGTCATCCCCAGCCTCCTGCAGCTCTGAGCCCCTCAGCACTCCCTGGGCCACATGTGAGGAGCACAAGGCCATTGCCCTTTGCCTTCCTCGCCCTGTGCCCTGCAGCCCTGCAGCAGCAGCACCCTGGGGTTCCTCCTTCTCAGGGGGGCTCCCACTGCCCCCAAACCCTTCACCCTGGGCTGTGGGGACATCGGGGACATCAGGCACAGCCGTTCCCTCCTCAGCTGGCAGCCTCTCAAACCTCCTGAACCTCCTGCAGTACCTCCTGTGACTGAGCTCGTTCCCCATGGCCGAGGTGCGCAGAGCAAAAAACGCTGCTCCCAAAAACGCTGCTCCCCAAAAACGCTGCTCCCCAAAAACGCTGCTCCCCAAAAACGCTGCTCCCCAAAAACGCTGCTCCCCAAAAACGCTGCTCCCGGGAGTCCAAGGGGCTTGGGCACCAACAGAGCCTTCAGGAGCGCACACAGATCCTCATTCCAGCCTCACACCGCTCCTGGGCCACCTGCAAGGGGGAAAATCCAACAGAACCCACTCCTCAGCTCTGTGCCACAGCAGAAAGTGCCCCTTGGGAATGAAGAGCAGAAAGTACTCCTCTAAAATCAGAATTTTATTTAATTTCTTGGCCCTGTGTCAGAGCAGAAGGTGCCCCTCCAAAATCAAATTCCCATTTCATTTCAGAGCTGCAGGTTTTATTGTTTTTAAGTCACTCTTAGCCTTTGGATGTCACTGAGAGCATTTAGGAAGTCACTCCCTCCCCAGGACTCTCAGCCCACACTGCACAGTTATAAGTTTATATTCCCAAAGTAAACACTATTTAGGGCTCCTCTTGTTTCCTAAACCATTTATTAATTCTACAAAGACGTTCACATTTAGTCAGGGAAGCCATTCAGAGGCCTAGTAAGATATGGAGGGGAGCAGAAAGGAAAGAAAAATAAAAATATCTCCTTCTTGAGAGGAGAGAAATACTCAGCTTTCAGCCCTTGGGTCATTATTTTACCAGTCATTAATTCACTTTTTAGAAACCACAGCTTCAAACTCAGACATTAAAAGGGGCAGCACATTCTGAATGCAGAGAAACATTTCCCTCAGGTTATGTTTGCAAAGGGCCCTTTTACAACTGCCAGGAACCAGATCAGCACTTTGCAGGGAAGGAGCAGGAGGAAGTTGGGTGGGAAAGGGACAGAGGGACCTGCACAGAGCCCCAGGAATTCCCTTTGGCATCTGCTATTGCTGGAAAGAGGCAGCCAAGTTAAAAACTCAGCATTCAGCAGGATAGAAGTGCCCCGTTTATAGCAGGGAAAACACAAAGCAAACTCGACTTAAACCACTGATCTGCAGCACCTTTAGTCCTGGCTCAGGGTGATAAAATTCTGCTCCTAAGCAGGGCAGCAACTGCAACCCATTTCCCTACACTCTCCCAGCCTGTCCCACTCCAAATCCTGGGCCAATTTTTATCCTTAAATATTTAAAATGGGGCAGAAGTGCCACACAACATGATCTGATTGCAGCTGGTGCTGCAGAGAGCTCAGGCAGCACAGTGAGTGAGAGGAACAGCAGAAAAGCAGATCTATAATTTAGGAATTACAGTTTTTAAAGTGGAGCTAATGGATCCAGAGCAGTTTTGCTGCACTGTTTGAGCTGCTTTTATGGGTAGAATCTGTAAAAATGTGTGATTCCATGGTGGTTAGGCACTCACTTATAACACTACATAAACTTAATCACTTAAAACTACAGAGTTTCAAGAAAACAAAAGCAAGAAAAATGAACCCATCCACTTCTACTGGAGAAGAAAAACCCAAATAAAATAAGAGAGATGCTCTTTGATATCAAAGCTGCAAAGAGGACAGGTAACAAATAAATGAATGTTTTGTGAGCAATTGCTGCATCAGCAGCAAGGATTTCGTGTAAATGAATATAGCCAGGAAATGTTTCATGGCATTTTGGTAGGGCAGTAAAATGCCAGGAGAGGAAAAGGAAATAATAACTTATTTTCTGTTACACTTCTATTTACTTGTCATCACTGCAAAAGTAGCTCAAAATATGACAAAAGACAGATTCTACTGTGCTGTCTCCAAAGAGGGTTTGCTTATAAAAATATATTTATTACCTGAAGATATCAGCTCATTTTTATATGTAGGAAAATTATTTCCTCTTCCTCATTTGACCATTTCATGCTGCAAATGTTTCATTTTTAGTCCCACCAGCAGAATTTAGTTCAAAGCCAAAGACACAAGACAGCATAATTACAGTTTTGCTGAAACCCTAAAGGCAGAGCTCTCCCCCACTAGAGAAGCCAAACAAGATCCACAAAAATGAAGCCACTCCTTCCAAAAAACCCCAAATTTGTGCCATGCAGCGCCCACACTCACTTGCAAAGGAAATTTCTCCAAGAAGTTGCCAGCAGAGCTTAGGAAGCAGCACCTGGACCTTAAATAGGGCAGGGCAGCAACACTGAATTGCTTCCACCCAAACCTAATGATTTAATTAATTACTGATCCCTTCCACAGCTGCCTGAAGGATTGGGAGTTGTTCTTGCTTCATGTTTGTGGAACATCACATGAAGTTTCACACCAGAGGGTTCTGTGTTTTTAGATATTATTTTCCTTTTTGTCCCTGATATATTTACAGAGAGCTGAAGGGAAATGTGGGGTCTCTTTAGGTATTTACACAAAAGTGAAGTGCTGTGGGGTATCTCTTTAAGTATTTACACAAAACTGAAGGGAAATGCTGTGGGATCTCTCTTTAGGTCTCTTTTTAGGTGTTTACACCAAGCTGAAGGGAAATGTTGTGGGGTCTCTTTAGGTATTTACACAAAATTGAAGGGAAATGTTGTGGGGTCTCTCTTTAGGTGTTTACACCGAGCTGAAGGGAAATGTTGTGGGGTGTCTCTTTGGGTATTTACACAAAATTGAAGGGAAATGTGAGGTCTCTATAGGTATTTACACAAAATTAAAGGGAAATGCTGCGGGGTCTCTCTTTGGGTGTTTACACAAAATTGAAGGGAAATATTGTGGGAAATGTCTCTCTCTGCACAGTGACAGCTGGGAGAGACTTCTGGCAAGAAGGGGACAAGGGGGAATGACTCCAAACTGACAGAACAGTTTAGAGGGGGCATTTAGGAAAAAAATCCTCCCCTGTGAGGATGGCAAGACCCCGGCACAGAGAAGCTGTGGCTGCCCCATCCCTGGAAGTGCCCAAGGCCAGGTTGGACAGGGCTTGGAGCACCCTGGGGTAGTGGAGAGATGATTTTTGAGGTCCTTTTCAACCCAAACCACCCTGGGATGCTGTGGCTGCAGAGCAGCAGCTGCGGGATAGAACTGAGGGAATTCTCTTGCAGCTGAGGTGCTGCAGGAACAGAACATCCTCCCTGTCCTCAGGAACAGCTCTGGGTGTTTTCATCTCCTGGGAGGTGCTGCAGGCACTTGGCAGCAAAGGAGGCAGAGCGCTGGGGGAGATTTGTGATCATCTTTTCTCTCTCTCTCTCTCTCTCAGGAAGGATGTTTTGAGTGGCTTTTGTTTTAGAACTTTTTTAACTTTCACATCGTGGTTGGGTCTGATTATCAGATCGCTGAAGATTTTGGGATTTTTCATCTGGGCTCCTTGGTTGTTGTGGAGAGAGGAGAGTATGAGGAAGGAAGGAAATAAATTCTTGTGTTCCAGAAAGCCAGGCAGGCATCCAACAACCAAAGCAATGCAAAATTGTTTTGTATCGAACAAGAATATTGACCTCTAGATAAAGGAAGTGTTTGGTTTTTGACCAGCTGTTTTCAGAACTTTTTATTTGTTGTGTAAGAGTTCAGGAGAAACAGATTTACTGTGATGAGGAGGGTGATTATTTATAAAGGTGCTTCAAAAGGAAGAGAAACTCTGGAGTTCCTAACAGCTCCAGCAGCTCCTAAACACCCCTGAGGTTTTTTTTTCTCAAGTGTAACAAATTCTTTTTTTTAAGGTTTCCTGCTGAATGACAGGAAATTTAATTATAAAAGTTCAAAGCAAGGATTCTTAGTGACAGGAGCTAAGATTTCCCAAACACCAAAAAATTAGATTGCACTCCAAGGCAGTTGTGTGACTGGGTGAAGCTGCTTCAGCCCCATTTGCAGTGATTCATGGTGGATTTTAGAAGGGAATTTGCTGCTCAACAGCTTAAGAGGGCAGCCTGGAGCCTGGGAATGGTGCTGGGTTAGAGCCACACCACTGCATTCTCAGAAATCCTCCCATCAGGACTTGCCCAAAAGGACAGAGCAGTCAGAGGTGGAATTTGCCTTCACTCACCAGGGAGAGAGTTTGGAGCAGTCAGGGATGTGCCCTGCTGGATGGTGCAGTGTTGGATTGTATTTGCTGAGTCTCCCAGACAAAGGAAGGAATGATGAATCAGACTCCATGTTCTCAGAAATAATTTATTATTTTATGATACTATACTATATTGAAGAATGCTAAACTAAACCATACTAAAGAATACAGAAAGGATACTCAGAGAAGGCTAAAAAGATAATAATGAAAACTCGTGACTCTTTCCAGAGTCCCAACACAGCTTGGCCCTGATTGGCCATTGAGTCAAAACAATTCACATGAAACCAATGAAATAACCAGCAGTTGGTAAACAATGTCCAAACACATTCCAAAGGAGCAAAACACAGGAGAAGCAAATGAGATAAGAATTGTTTTCCTTTTTCTCTGAGGCTTCGCAGCTTCCCAGGAGAAAAATCCTGGGCAAAGGGATTTTTCCAAAAATATGAATGTGACAAAGAAGGAAGAAGGACCAAGAAGAAGGAGCTTGGGACAACACCTCCATCTTGTTCCCATCTACACCACACTAAAAATCCCCAAACCTAAATTTCTCACCCAAGTGACATATTACACTACTCTCTATAATCTATTGTCACTGTGATATTTTATGAAAAATCCCTTCCCCAGGATTTCTTCTCCTGGCAAGATGAGAAGCCTCAGCTTCTCCATGTTTTGCTCCTCTGGAATGTGCTTTGGTGTATTCTTTACCCAGCATGTGAATTATTTTAATTTAATGACCAATCCCAGTTCAGCTGTGCCGGGACTCTGGTCAGTCATGGGTTTTTATTATCATTCTTTTCTAGCCTTCTGCTGTCTCCTTTCTCTTTCTTTAGTATAGTTTTAGTATATCATTATAATGTAATGTAATGCAATATAATATAATATAATATATATAATATAAATCAGCCTTCTGAGAACTTGGAGTCAATTCCCATCTCTCACCTCGTCCTGGGGACCCGCAACACCCTAACAACTGATGACCACCAACAATCTATTTCACACTTTTGTGGATTCCAGTGTATCTTGAAGTCTTGGAAGCTTTCTCCGTGAATGAGGGTCAAAGTCAGCGCTGCCCTGGGGGTCAGGGCACCCCAGAGCAGACACAGAAATATTCCCAGTACCCTGGGTTCCCACAGTGCAGGAGTTCTGCTGCTCCAGGACGGGCTTTCCCTGCTCTCAGGACAGGAAAAGGAGTTTCAAAGCATTGAGGTGTTTTCAGACCTTGCTCTAAATGAGTCACATTGGGAAGTTTAGTCTTTCATCTTTTTTTTTCTCTGGTCTACGCACAGCAAGCCCAGTTGGTGTTCCAAGATTTGCAAGGAAATCGCCAGGGGAGGAGCAGCTTTCATTCTGAGGCTATTGGTATCAATATTCAGCATTTTACCAAACACTTCACAAGCTGAAAAGGGCAAAACCATCAGTTCTGTCACTAGAGTCAATGCAAATATCAGAAATGAGGCAGTCTCCTCTGGCAAAGGCTTTTAAAACCATTAGAATTGCCAAAGCCAAACCTCCCCCTTGTGTAATTTTGAGTAGGTCAGACAAGGACAGAGCAAACCAGGAAAAACTGAGGGTAAAGCTTAGCTTTACAGAGCCTGGGCTTTACAGAACTTGGGGCACATCTGAAGCTTTACAGAACTTGGGGCACATCTGAAAACCCCAGATGAATGTGATGGAAAAAAAGCAGCAGAACTGAAATATTGTGAGAGGAATTTTAGCTGATTTTTTTTTTTTTCCTTATTTACCAAGGAACTTTTTACATTGCAAACACTCAAATTGGTGTAATTGAAGTCAGGGCACTGCAAAAACGTCTTCCCCAAAATTCCTGCAGCATTGCATGTGGGAGATTATTCCATAATTTTTTGAGAAAGGAAGGAAAAAACCACTCATTTTCCAGAGCATGAGAGAATGTTCCTAATTCAGATTGCAGCTTTGTTAATTAGATGTAAACACCAAAATTCCAGCAGAATTGAAGAGTTACACAGCCCCACTTTTGTTCCTGTAATTTGGTGATCGCCTGGCAGGTTTTGGGATGATGTCTGTGAGACTCCAGCCTGCAGAATTATTCTGCATTATTCCTCTTGGGGTGGAAATTGATCCCTGTCACCCCTTTCAGTGTGGCACAAGCAGTGCCATGTAATTATGTATTTATTGTCACTCTTGATTAGCCCCACACCTTCAGTCACAGAGGGAAGGAGCTGCTGTGGAATTTTAACAGAATTCCATGAACTCTGGGTTGCTTTTTTAAATCACAAGCACAAAACACAGTGCCAGTGGTTGAGCTGAACATCTGAGAGAGGGGCAGAGTGATGCACAGAGGTTTTTGCTGCTCTCTGCTTCTTTCCCCATGATTTCCTCAGGCCTCTGTGCTCTCCTGGCAAGGAGGAGCTGCCAACTCACTGATTTGTAAATCTAAATTCTATGACACAAGGACATAATCTCCAGCCTAACAGCAGAGCTTTGCCAGAGGCAGCCAAACCCAGAACCTTTGGGATCATGAGGAGCAGCCACAGAGCATCCTCTGAGTTATTTAAGGGCAAATGAGACAGTGCCATGGGCAGGCTCTCAATCAGATTGGGTCATAAGAAAACAAAAAATAAAATTAAGCAAGTCTGGCTTAAGCAGAGAGGTTTGGCAGCCTCATCCTTGGAGCCACGGGAAATCTCTTTAAGGGTGCACCGAACTCCTAATGTGATCAAGCACTTAAAGACAGTAAAACCAATCAGCCCTTAAATAGAAGCATTGCTCTCCACATCCTCATCTCCCACCTTCCTTCAATTCAACCATCCCCAGCTCCTGATTTGCCTTTATCTCAACATCCCCAGCTCCTGGTTTGCCTTTAACCATCATTTCTTGCCTCCTGTGAGTGCTGTTAGTGAGGGTGCACACAGAACACCAGAGCTGGAAATGCTTTCCTTAGGGAGGATCTTGCTCTCCCTTCACATTGGAGTTTTCCAGCTAATACAAATAATTATTTCCCTTTTTTAGATTTTTTTTTAAATCCCCATGAGTTCTAGCAGAATAATGTGGTGTAAAAACCTTTAGCTTGAAAGAAATCAGGCTGTATTATTTTCCTGATTCTCTGCAGCACCACATAATTCCTAAATTCAGTGAGAGCTGTGCCACCAGGCAGGTTTGATGGGAAAACTCCCTTCTGTTTAGCACTGTGTAATTAGAGATTAGCATTGGATATGCAGGTGCCAGAAATTTATTGATTATTTGCAGCAAAATGACCACAAGCAGCTTTTTTTTGTTGTTTACAGCTCTTTCCACAGGCCTCCAGTCTGAGCTCCTTGACCTCCACCCAGCCAGCACAAACCATAAAGAAAATGCCAAATTCTGTAAAGCCAATGCTGTAAATGAGTCACATTTGGAAGTTTAGTCTTTCATCTTTCATTTTATTGGGTCTAAGCACAGCAAGCCCAGTTGGTGTTCCAAGATTTGCAAGGAAATCACCAGGGGAGGAGCAGCTTTCGTTCTGAGGCCACTGGTATCAAAATTCAGCATTTTACCAAACACTTCACAAGCTGAAAAGGGTAAAAACATCAGTTCTGGCATTGGAATCAATGCAAATATCAGAAATGAATTATCAGAACATTATTAACCCAACATTTCATAGCAGCCAGTGTTAAAATGATTTAACATTTATTGATTCCAGTTGCAACAGACATCACACAATGCATTTCCAATAATGGTGACAAGCAAGTAGGGTGAGGGGACAAGTGTAATTAATAAATTAGACATCACTTAACCCTGTGCAGCCACACACAGGGAGATACCCATGAAGTGCACAGCCCTAGACAGAGTATAAATACATAAATAAATACATAAATACACTTTCTGTACTGTGAAACCGCCCCAGCAAAGGAAGGAGGGGAGCGCCACTTGCAGAGCACACAAATTTTAAGTTTAGCACCTTGGTTTTCAGTTTTTCAAAGCAGGTTCTGCCACCACCACCCTGATTCTGAGTCCTTTGGGGCACAAGCCCCATTTGGCAGGCTGGAGGCAGCAAGGTGGAGGCAGCAGGGTCAGCTCTGGCTGATGAAGGTGCTCCATGGCTGCTGCTCCACGTCCCACGTGCTCCTTCAGTGCTCCTCTGGCTCTCCCTCACTGCTAATTTGGATTTTCTGCTCCTCCTCATCCTGCTGGGTTCCTGGCAGGCAGGCTGGGCTCTCCTCTGCCATCTCTTCATCTTGCCCTGCCCCACCAGCAGCTCCTTCCACACCTTCAGGAGCTCCAATCTCACCTCGGCCTGGCTGGAGATCATGTGGGCCTTCAGTTTCTTGTTCCCCCTGCTCTTGTGCAGCTCCCTGCCCATCTGCCATGTCCTCTCCTGCCTCTGCAGCCTTCAGGGGCAGCTCTGGCTCCTCCAGGGGACACAAAGCAGCCGTGGTGTCACCTGCCTTCTGCACGGGCACTTCCCAAAGAGCCTTCCCCACACAGGTGTCCTCTGCAGCAGCCCCAGCCTCCTGCCCTGCACCCCTCAGCAGCTCAGATTCTGCAGCAGCCTGACCCTGGCCAGGCTCCCCATGGTCAGCGGACACGTGGACATCGACCTGCACCGTGGTCCAAGTGAGAGGTGTCACCCCCTGCTCCCCACAGCGGGGCTCAGGGGACAAAGAGCTGCCAGGGGGACACCGAGCAGCCTCACCCTCGCTGCTCTCCTGGGGATTTTGGGGTCCTTGTGCCTCTCCTGGGAGTTCCTGAGGTTCCAGCAGCTCTGGGTGAGGTTTGCCTTCGGGCTGCCGGCACAGCTCAGCCCTTTGTGTGTCTCTGGCAGCCACAGGGGCTGAGGCCTCGCTCTGCTGTGCCCTTGGAGAGGAGGCTGAGTCTCCTTCCTCCTCTCCAAATTCACTTCCAGAAGTTTCCAGCACCATTGTGGCAGCGGGGGGCTCGGGGCGTCTCGGGGTCCTGCGGATGCGCGCGGAGTGGAAATGGCTGTCCCCGGTCCAGGTGGCTGCATCACAGCACACCCGGGCAGCCCTCCTGCCCTTGGCCCTGAAAACCACCCTGGGGAACACACAGGGCCTCCTGTTCTTCCCAAAAACACCTCCCATGGCCGCAGGGAACACAGACACTCCAAGGGCTTCACCGCTGAGGGGCTGAGGAGGAGCAGGGAGCTCTGGCTCTGGAGGAGGAAGGGGCTTCACACCTGTGGAAATGGATATTTATTAGCCCACGCTCATTAGGGTGAGTTAATTACCCAATTGCCACCCAGGGGTATGAGCTGAACAGGTGGAATTGCACCAGGGGAGACACAGAGACCTTTTAAGAAATAACAGTCTGAAAAGAGGGGGAAAAGAGAGAATTTGTCAAAGCAGAGCACTCTGGAAAACAGTGGCAGGTCTCAGGAGCCACTCTTCACTCCACTCAAGGAAATGTTTAGACTTCCAGTAATAGATGGGAGCAGGAGGGAGGAGAAGCAAGGCAGGCAGGAAAAAATCACAGATAAATTTGAAATTCACAGGACAGAGCAGGGCTTATTCCTGAATTATAACATTAGGAGAGGGCTGCAAGAGACACAAGCAAAGTAAAAGGCAAGATAACATCTCCCAGCACAAAACTAATTCAAGAACTGAGAAGCAAGGTCTGCCTTAAACATTGAAATGAGCTAAACCCAACAAAATTACTTGTGCTCAAAGAGGCCCAGACTGTAAAAATGTGCATGAATTAAAGCAAGGAACCCATCCCATAAAAAAACAAGCAGCAAGGGAGCTGCCAGACCCACAGATCTCACACAGCCCCTGCTCACCAGCACAGCTCCACACCCCACTGGAGATCCCTCACCTGGGAGCCAAAACCTCACCTGGGCTTAAATAGGAGGGGGGGGTGGGTCACACTCAATCCCTTCCCCCCTTGACTCCCAACCTTAGTTCCAGCAGGTTCTGGAGTTCCCTTACTCTATTTTTATTTCCCCAGGCATTTCCAAGCCCTTGGGAACAGGATGTGGCTGTGCTCCTGTGCGCAGGTGATGGGTGGTGAACTTCACTTTGATAATTGCCTTTGGATGTTTAAAATAAAGCTCAAGATTTACACAGAGCAGCCATGGACAAGACAAACTGACCTCTGCTTGGAAGTGCTGATGCCAAGTGGCAGAAAAAGCAGACTGGGTTTGTGTGTAACTCACAAATGACAATACTGGCGTTGTAATCTCCCATTTTATTTGATATTGAGCAGTTAGGAGTGAAAAATTACCCCCCTTTCCCACTTGTGTGCTGTCTTCAGCTGGCTGAGTGGTGCAATTAGCAGTTTTACAGTGGCTGCAGATGATTTGAAGCGTCCCAGGCACAGCTGATCAGCCTCTGCTGGCACTGACATTCCCCAGCCCTGCTCGTGTTTGCTGGCTGGGAGGGAGCTCTAACGTGGAATTGGTCACAGGGGCAAAACACAAAAGCAAATATCCATTAAAAACAAACTAATCCCAGCCAGGAGCGTGAAGGCAGAGCCTAAATATCCACTGCCAGCAGCACCAGTGCTGTGGAATGGAAAAATAAAAATCAAAATGGATACATTCCAGGTTTCTTTTATTTACATAAAAACCCCCCAAATCTACAATTTTGGACGCCAGATCTGGTTCAGCATCCTCGGCTTTGCCGAGCTCCAGTGGCTCCCTGAGAGCAGAGAACAAAGGAGGAGCTCTTGGCGAGGTAAATCCGCGTGTGCAGCCAGAGCTGGGAGCAGAGCAGGACAATGTGGCCCTGCTGCCTCCTGATGTGCTCCAGCATCTGCTCTGCCCGATAACAGGCACGGCTCTGGGGGCTTGGTGGCACTGCAATGTCACAGTGCCATGCCTGGGAGGGCCTCACTCTGGGTCTGGTGTGCTTTCACTGCCTTTTTTTTTTAAGAAAAACGTCTTTTTAGGCTTCATTGGAACTGAAACTCAGAGGCAGAGCAGGATTTCTTTGACTTTTGGAAACTTCTCTGAACTCATCCATGATTTTCACATGTGACAAACACAGATGACAGCATGTGCAGAGTGTCACACAGAGTGGCAGAGACTCTGGTGGCTTTGGGGACATTGATGCCTTGCAAAACAGCACAACTGGAAGGAAATTGCATTGTGTGGGGGAATGTCAGGCACTGGAAGCTTGGCAAGTGGATTTCCAAATCCTGCAGATGTTGCAGGGATTTATTGCAGTGTTCTGTGCAATGAGGAGATGCTCAGCCATCAGCTCATCGTGGGGTCGTTGGGATAGTCCTGAGATTTAAAGTGTAGAATTTAAAATACAGATTTAAAGAATTTCTTACCCTTGAAACATATGAAAATGAACTATGAAATATTCTTGTTTAAAAAGCCCAACTGTGGCCCATTTGAAACAACCCAGAAAATCTCCTGCATGTGAGATACCACAAGAAATGGCAACATAACACACACAAGTGGAGGGAGGAAAATCCTCCTGTCAGAGCAATCACATCTCCTTCCTTTACCAGGCTTAGTCTTTGTTCCAAAAGCCTTTTCCAATCTCTGCTACTTTGATATATTTAAAAGGGCTGTTCTAAAAAAAAACATACACTTCTTTTTTTGACAAATAAAAGGAAATAATCACAGCTCCTCCAAAGAGCCCGGCTCAGCTGTCAGCCAGGACTGTGCTGCAGGATGGAATGCTGCACACCAGCACCATTACAGAGCCTTTCCCTGGCATCATTGCTGACAAGGAGCAGGCTGCAGGCAGCTCAGGGCATCACTCTTCATGTTTGGGGTTTTTATTGGAGATTTCAAGCTGTTACCTCTTTACAGAGCTGTTCCTTCCAAATGGCAAAGCCTCGTGGTGTGTTTGGTGTGGCATCAAACCCAGGGATGGTCACCCTGGTTCAGCACAGAGCTGGCATCACAACAGGAAGGCTGGTTGTCCATTTCGTGACCATTTTTGAGTTCATTGAGGGTCTGCCCCTAGCTCGGCTCTTGTGCTGCCCAAGGTGGATCTATTGAAGCCTCCTAATAAATCCCTACTTTACTCTTTAGCCCTGTCTAGTCTCTGTTCTAAGTCAGCCTTCTCAAGGCATCAACCACAGGGCTGAAAATCTTCTCCTCAAGGAACAGGAAAGGTTTTCCACCACTGGAGATGTGCAGCTTTCCTTTCCAACTTGACCTTGAGGAGCCACAGGCCCAAGACTCTCAGTGGTTAATTTGGTGTGGCATCAAACACAGGGATGATCTGCCATGGGACTGCCCTTATTCATCACAGAGGAGGAGGACACAACAGGGCTGAAAAATCTTCTCCTGATGGAACAGGAAGGGTTTTCCACCACTGGAGCTCTGCAGCTTTGCTTTTCCAACTCAGCCTTGGAAACTCTGTCTGCCCCATGTCCCCAGGCCCAGGACTCTCAGTGGTTAATTTGGTGTGGCATCAAATCCAGGGATGATCTGCCCTCATTCATCACAGGGTTGAAAATCATCTCCTCAAGGAACAGGAAGGGTTTTCCACCACTGAGCTCTGCAGCTTTGCTTTTCCAACTTGACCCTGGAAGCCCTGCCTGGCCCCACACCAAGATGCCACAGGCCCAGGACTCTCAATGGTTAAATAACATTTTCTGTAGCACAGCTCCTGCTCAGAATCCTCCTCAGCAGAATTAGACAGCCAGCTCGTGGTCACAAATGTGATTGAGGCTGATTTCCTTCAGGGTTACTTGTTCAAGCCTTTTCCCTGCCTGAATTTGGGACAAAGAGTGGCAGTGAACAGACCCAGATCCCTCCTAGACAGCAGCAGCAGCAGTTGGTAACTTCGGGAGAACAAACAAAAAGTGAAACAATTGAGTTCAAACAGGTGAGCTTTCAGTCAGCTGTGTGTGTGTTTATTTAACACCTTCCCACCTTTCAGGCCCAAGCAGCCCATGGTTTAACAGCACTGCAGACACTGAGCAATAATTGGAGTTTATTGGCTCAGAGAAAACTTTTGAAGTGCTCCAGGTACCTCCTTAGCCCCAGTAAGTGAAGGAAGAGTATCTGTTTTGCAAATTTTACACACAGGAGGCTTTGCCAGCCTAAGGGCATGTGGGGGAAGGATAGAAGTCAAGGTGTTAAAAAGCCCATCCTTTTCCCAAAGTGTTAAATTTCATCCCAACATCTCTGGTCAGCCTTCAGCTCTGTGCAAGATATCGAAGAAGCACCTGCAGAATATTTTGTCTTGCACTTTTCCCATCAGCATCCCATTCCTCAAGCACTCTGTAATGCCTAAAAAAAAAAATCTCCAATCCACCACTCTCCCTCACCCCACATACACCCCTGGGCACTTTGATTGTGGTCAAACCTTGCTCAAAAAGCTCCTTTAAAAGGAGTCAGTCCCTATTTCTCCTTTGGAGTGTAAAGAAAAGCACTCCACAGTTTTTGCCATAGTCTCTGTTCTCATTTATTCCCAGCAATTAAAACACACTCAGTTTGGGGTTTTGCCATGATCTTTAAAAGTGTATTTTATTGGTAGCACAGTGGGAGGAACATTAAAAGTCAGTAGATTTCATCTGCATACACTGACTTCTGCATTCTGATCAGGACTACATTTTAACTTTGCATAAATTACACAGGTCACACAAACACTTCCACTACTACAAGAGATACAAAGAACAAGCCAGAATTAGGATTTAATCATCTTCCTGTGAAAATCTTTTGTTCAACATTCACAACAAAGCAGGAAGCATCAACACAAGAGAATTATTCAGGGAGGTAGTTCAATATTTCATTATTCCAAGGAGAAGCGGCTGTTGGCCTCACAGAAAGCATCTGACTGCACACAATTAGAGAAGCAGTTTTCTATTCAGTTCCCAGACTCTTCAGACCAACCCATCACCAAACCTCACTGGGGGAATGCAGCATCAGCTCAGTGAGATCCTGGTTTGAGTCAATCAGCAAGGCACAATCTGAAAAACAGCTCCTGGGAAAGGCAAGGAACAGATCTGTGACTGAACAATAACTCAGGAGAACATCTGAAAAGCTCTGTAAAAATTCACAGATCTGCCTGGCAAGAGTTTCTGAAGTCTGGGACAGATTCTGCAAAATCCTGAGTCCAACAGCTGGGGCTGTAAGGGGTTAACCCCATCCTGTGGGCAGGTGCCTCATCCTTGTCCCTGCACAGATGTGACCCCTGAGGACCAAACATCTCAAACTTCCACTTTTTCAGCCTCTATTTCCCCAGTGCTCCCAAGCACTCGAGGCAGTGAGGGGGGCACGAGTGGGGTCTCAGCCTCTTGCTGTACAGGAACAAAAGCTGCTGGTTCTTCTGGAAGCTCCACTGCTGGCTGCATGATCCCATCCTGCAGCTCTGCCTCAGCTCCTGGGGTGCAGCCCTTGCTCCCCTCCTGTCCCAGCTCACACAGGGCTCCATCCTGGGGCTGCTGCAAGATCTCGCTCGGTCCTGTGAGCCCTGCACAGCTCCCCAGGGCCTGGGCAGGTGGCACAGTGCCCTGCACGCCCTCCTTGAGGAGCTCCAGCAGCTGGCTTGGTGCCTCCGGAGATCCCCACTGCGGGCACAGGGGCTGCCAGGACACAGCAGAAGAGCAGTAGAGCTCAGCCACCCCCTTTGCTATGACCTCTGAAGGGCTCTGCAGGGTCAGCAGGGACATGGCCTCCACCAGAAAGCTGAGCTCAGCCCTCTGGGCAGACTGGGGTCTTGGCTCAGCAGCTCCAGCCCTGTCTGTGCCCTCCGTGGGCTCAGGCCCTGCCACCTGCACAGCACACAGGGACAGGTCCCTGCCCACGAGAACCCCCAGGGTGTCTGCAGGAGGTTCTGTCCCGGCTTCACTGGAGAGCTCCGTGAGGCTGGGGATATTTCCCTCCTGCAGGGTTAGCCCAGCGCAGGGGCCTCCCTCACTGCCGGCCTGCTCCTCCCCGGCCCCCAGAGCTCCCACAGCAACACCAGCAGCAGCCTTCACCTCCTCTTCTGCCTCACCCGCTTTCTCCTGCTGGTTCAAACCTTCAACTTCTCCTTCATCCTCCTCATCGGCAGGGGCCACAAAGAAGTCCATGGGATTCCAGGCTGCCTCCCACCTGTGGGAATTTACGAAATCAGAGGGTTTTGGGAAAGCTGTAAAAGGCAGGCCTCAGAGGCAGTAGAGCTGTGATTAGAGCTCAGCAGCAGCCATGAGATAGGTCAGCAGAAAAATTATTTAAAAAGTAGAAAAGCAAGGACAGATAGAACAATGGTCTGTGTATTAACTCCCTAAGCTACAGAAAAGTTTATCTAGTAAGATATTAGGAAGGTTGAAGCTTCATAATGGAGCTCTGTGTGTTGTGTTTTAAGGCTTACAAGTAGGTTTTGTATTCAAAATAAGCAAGCATTGTTTAACCAAAGGTACGTGTGCTTATAGTGGTTGGATGGAGCTACTGTCAATGTGCTTTTGCTTTGTGTGATTGGTCAAAAAACTTATAAAGTTGTAACATTAAGTTCTTTGTCTGCTGCCTGGGATGTGAGCTGATGGCATCTTCCCATTGTCATAGCCATGGAATGAGACTGATGCTGAAAAATAAAACAGCTCAAGGCACGTTCCACAGCAGCCCGGTCCCGTTTGTGATTTGTAAATAGCCCCGTGCCAGCGTCACCCACCCTTCTGCAGCACAGCAGGGCTCTCCATTCTCCTCCAGAGCATCAGCTGAGGCCTGCTGCTCCTGGAGCAGCTCCTTGGAGCCCTGCTTGGGCACCTTCAGGGCTGGGGTGGGGGGCTGTGTGTCCAGGAACGTCCGTGTGTCCCTGGGGCTCTGCAGGATGGGCTTGGTCTCGCTGGGCTCTGGGTTTGCTGCCTCCTGCTCCCTGCACCTCTCACAGAGCACACAGCACAGCTGCTGGCTGAGGCTGCTGCCCATGCTGCCACCCCACTGCACCTGCAGGAAAAAATGGCATTTTATCACTTTTTAGTATGGATGTTTCCTCATCTCCCAGAGGTTTGGTGGTTTAGCTCCCACAGACACCCTCAGGCAGGAAAAATGGCATTTTATCACTTTTTATCATTGATATTTCCTCAAGTACCAGAGGTTTGGTGGCTTAGATGCCGTAGTCTACCCACAGGCACCTTCATGCAAGAAAAATGGCATTTTATCACTTTTTAGCACCTCTCACAGAGCACACAGCACAGCTGCTGGCTGAGGCTGCTGCCCATGCTGCCACCCCACTGCACCTGCAGGAAAAAATGGCATTTTTAGCATGGATGTTTCCTCAAGTACCAGAGGTTTGGTGGCTTAGACACCACAGATACCTTCAGGCAGGAAAAATGGCATTTTATCACTTTTTATCAATGATATTTCCTCAAGTACCAGAGGTTTGGTGGCTTAGATGCCGTAGTCTACCCACAGGCACCTTCATGCAAAAAAAATGGCATTTTATCACTTTTTAGCACCTCTCTCAGAGCACACAGCACAGCTGCTGGCTGAGGCTGCTGCCCATGCTGCCACCCCACTGCACCTGCAGGAAAAAATGGCATTTTTAGCATGGATGTTTCCTCAAGTACCAGAGGTTTGGTGGCTTAGACACCACAGATACCTTCAGGTAGGAAAAATGGCATTTTATCACTTTTTGGCATGGATGTTCCCTCATGTCCCAGAGGTTTGGTGGTTTGGACACCACAGACACCTTCAGGCAGGAAAAATGGCATTTTATCACTTTTTATCATTGATATTTCATCAGGTACCAGAGGTTTGGTGGTTCAGCTCCCACAGACACCTTCAAGCAGGAAAAATGGCATTTTATCACTTTTTATCATTGATATTTCCTCAGGTACCAGAGGTTTGGTGGTTCAGCTCCCACAGACACCTTCAGGCAGGGCCCTGCACCAAAACTCAGCCAAGGTTTGACCTTTGCTTCTTCCAGCATTACCAAACTGAGCTTCCCACACCTGGCAATGTTTTCACACCTTGGGCAAGTGGGACAAAACCACCACTGCCCAACCTGAGCAGCTCAAATGCAAGAGAGACTCAGACACCCAAACCCCAGCACTCAATGCAGGATTCCCACCAGCCACCAGGCAGGTTTGTTAATTAGCAGAGTTTGTTAATCAGCACCCAGGAGTAGCTGCTGTTAATTCTGACAAATAACAGCTCATGTGCAGCATTTTACAAGGGCAACTCCTTCAGCCTGAAGGGAAAACTGAGTTTAGACTTGCAACTGGAAAATAAACTTGTAACCCCACAAAATAACAACAAACCCACCCAAGCAAATGCTCCTTATTAATTACAATAAAAGACTTGAACTGCCCACAGAGGAAATTATTTTTTTTCTGGTTGGGCTGGGACAGAAAAAGGCAGTTTCAGTCTCCAGGCTCATCAGCACCCCTTCACAGAATAATCCATTAATTATGTTGTAGACCCAGGCCCAAATGTTTTGGAGCATCACATTTTCCAGGTTCAGAACAGCCCTCCAGCCTCTCCCCCAGCACTGTATTTACAAGAGCTGTTAGACACATTCAAATCTGAAAGCAGTAATATAAGATATGGGCCCTTAAACATCAAAATATTGTGGAAGCCCAAGCTTATTTTGGGTCACAACAGAACACATACCCCAAGAACCAGAATTCCCAATGGTCAGGTGGTTTCTTCCAAATTTCTACTTTTATATTTGTATTTCCTCTAAGAAAGTGACAAAAAACTCCAAGGGAAAGGGTTTTATGTTGTCCTCTGAACACTTAAAGGGAAATCAAACAAGGAACATCAGTTTTGAGTAACAGCTTCATCATTTGAATGAAAACTCAAATTAAATCTACTTACTATCATGTGAGGGCCCAAAGTGAGCTAAAAACCCAGGATAATCCCTGCACTTAATAATTTACATATTTTCCCACCACCATAACTAATCAAAAGAAAACTGGGGGGGAAAACTGGAGAGCTGGGTTAAAAATCATGGGTAAAAGTAGATACTTACCAGCTTAGAACAAAAGAAACCCCAGAACACAAGTAAAAACCTCCCAGGTGCCTCTTGGACCCCAAGCTCAACCTAAATACTGCCAAGGGGTCACACAAAACCCCTTCCCCCAGCTCCTGGAGCATCAATCCCCTGAAGCTTTAGTTCCTCCCCACTTTTTGGGACCAGCTGTTATGGTCCCATCCTTTATTTTACAGCTGAGAGTGTTTTACTGCTCCTTCTGTGCTGCTTTTTAGCAGCAAAGTAAAAATAAAAAGTAAAAATAAAAAGGCAGCTTCTGTTTTTGGCTGAGGAGTGACCACCAGAGATATCCTGGAATAATGCAGTGGTATAAAGCAGAGGGATATTCCAGGAGCTGGATGTGGATTTGGGATTTTCCATGGGTAATTTGGGAAAAAATCAACAATCCAGGCCAAATTCAGCACTGGGAATGAACCTGTTGCCGTGGGCAGTGCATTGCTATTTTAATATTAAAATTACACAAATAAATTCCATTAACACTAAATAATTGTTAAAATAGTAGACCTAAAAGGTGCTTTTTTACTTATGGTTCACCCTCAGTCTTGACTGACAGGGGAGGGATATGATCTCTGCTAACAAGGAATAAATATGAGGTAAGAGAAAGTATTTTTGGTAAGATTTTTTTTGCTTTTGACAGCTTCTGGCTGTTTCCACGGTTCTCACAGCCTGTGAGTCAGTCTTGGTTTACTTCATGAATTTCCTCATGACTTTATCACCTGTAAATATGATTGATTTGAGCCAAATTTGGTGAAAATGCCCCTTCAGGCTCAGTCAGGTAAAAAAGGCTTTCAGTCAGAGTTGGACAAACAGCAGACAAAGTTATTAAACCCAGAGAGGCCAGAGCTGCCTGCTCTAAACCTGTTCCCTCTGTTCTCCACCTTCCCTTTATCCTTCCAGAAATAGAAATAGAAATAGAAATAGAAATAGAAATAGAAATAGAAATAGAAATAGAAATAGAAATAGAAATACATATATATGCCTTCCATATTTAACACTTGTAAATATATATTAAATAACTTCTGTGTTTTCAGCAGAATAAATCACAAAACTTTGGATCACAGCATCCATCCTGCCCCTCCAGCCACCCCCTCCAGCTGCCTGCTGGAGACAGCTTTGTGTATTTTAGGAGCCAGAAAATGGAAGCAAAACACTTTTAACAAATTATTGCTTTAATATCAGCACTGCAGTTAAAATTGAACAGCCACACAATTATGCTGTATAATTAAAAAACCCAGCATGATAAAGCTTTTCCATGGCTGGATTGGAAAAAAATACAACAAAATGTCCTTTGGGAAGGGGACAGTGTGTTGGTGCACAATGGAATTCCTTGATTCAAGGAGAAGGAGCAGCTCCAAGCTCCTGTTTTTCAGCAAACTGTTTGAGGGACTTGCAGAAAAATTGGTGCAGAACTCCCCATGGGGTATCCAGAGCATCCAGGGAGTGATTGCTGCCCTGGAATTACAAGCACAGCTCCCAGGATGGGCAGTTTGATAGTGAGGATAATTTATTTTATATAAAAGTTCATGTTCTGTTGCACAAGCCTGGATGTTGTCAGGGTTTAAAATGGAGAGAGGGCTTTCCCTTTGTGGGGTGAGGAGCAGCACTGATGCCTTTTTGGGCTGCCTAGACAAAATTAAGAGAATTAAAAGCAGTTCTATTTATTGAAGGGCCTTCAGGTACATTTAGGGCAGACAAAACCCACCCAAAAATGGACAATGGGTCACAGGTTTCACACTTTTATAAGTTTGGTCCATTTGCATTTTGGGGGTGAATCTGCCAATTCCAGCTTCAGCTAATGAAGTCATTGACGCCAAGTTTGCTGCCCCCAACTCCCTTTTGTTTCCATCTCTGGGGCCTGAGGCAGTGAGGTGTCCTTGATTGCCAGGCCTGGAGAGGAATTGTTGTGTCTGCCCCAAATGGGGAAGCAGCAGCTCCCACTGTGTGTGGAGTTTGGAGTTCTACACTAAAGAACTGCAGGGTTACAAATGTGTGAAAAATATAATAATACACTATTATTAAATATAATTTATTATTATTGTTAGTAGTAGTAGTAGGAGTAGTAGTAGCATCATTAGTATTAGTATTAAATATAATATCATCTCTTTCAAATAGGTGGAAAATATAAAAGCTAAAATCCTGGAGAGGAATTGTTGTGTCTGCCCCAAATGGGGAAGCAGCAGCTCCCACTGTGTGTGGAGTTTGGAGTTCTACACTAAAGAACTGCAGGGTTACAAATAGATGGAAAATATAGAAACTGAAATCCTAAGGCATCAGTAGGAACTCCAACACACCAAAATTGTGTTTTGACAGGTGCTTAATGACACCAGGATTTCACCAGGCATTTCATTTCCCTTTATCATGTCCCTAGCAGGTGGCAGAGGAATGTTCACCACGTCTATCAAACCCAACTGCACATCATAATCTGCTGTTAATCACAGAGCAAATTCATTAGGCATTACACACCTCCCTTATTTTAGCATCTGGACATGTGACAAACAAAGCTCAGCCCACCAATTCCATTTTCCTGATCGTTATTTCCATCCAGTTTCTCTTCAGACTTCAGCACATGCAAGATGACATTGATGCCATTTAAAAATAAGTGCTTGTGACTTGAATTCAAATATTGTAACTTTGGTTTTTTGACCTGTTAACATAATAAAATAAACAAGAGAAGTCTCATTTTACATGTTTTAGTATTTGCATTTTTACAGCTTTGGAGGAAGACATGCACTGGGGGGACAAGGAGTAGAGAACAGCAGACATAAGAATCTCTTCAGACAATGAAAATTACAGGTTAAAAAGATATTTTTCTTCTCAAACCTTGAAGTAGATCCCCCAGCTAAGCAATGCGTGCTGGACTGAGAGGAAACAGGGTTAACAAACAGCTGAAACAGAAAAAAATAGGAAAAAAAAAAAAGAGACAATTTAGCAGCACAGCAAGTGCAATATGGAGTTTTTAAAGATGGGACTGCTTTGAACAGAAATGGAACTGGAGAGCCTGGGGTTCAAAACAGCTTTGAAGAGTCCACGTGGCAAATGCCTTTCAAGGCAGAATGTCAAAGTCTCACTGTGGAATTCTCAATTAGAGAGCAAGACCCCTTCACCTCATCACAGCCATTACCAAGGGCTTTGGTGTTCAGCCCCTGCACAGAGGAAATTGCAGGAGAGCTGCATTAGCCCAGCTTTTAGGCTGGGCTTTTAGGCTGGGCTTTTCTTTCCCTTTTCTTACCCAGTTCTTAGGTCTGGTTACAGCATTACAGAAAATAGAAAAAAAAGCAGCTTTGTGGTAACTGGTGGCTGAGACAGGTGGAAAACACTCAAACCACAATTCCAGCTGCAGTTTTCCTCAGGTCCTGCACTTGTTTTCAGGTCCTGAACCCACCCATGGCCTTCAGAAAACTGCATTTGCACTCTAAAATCTGTAGAGATTGAATCTGAAAATCTGTAGGTTGTCCTCATGCCTACAGCCAAGTCTCAGTAGCACAAGGCCTGATGCATTAAGAAGCTTCACTAATGGTGTGGAAAAATATCTGAAGCTCTATGTTCAGCTGCTCAGAGTTCTCCTATTGTCTCCCAAACGGCAGATACTCATTTAATACCCCATAACAGAGTCAGCTCAAATGTGCATCTGGCAGGAGCAGGCAGCTCCATCCCCAAGGACAGATCCAAGGGACACTGGGAATGCCACTTTGGAGCAGTCCCTGCCACATCCATCAGGTCCCACACGTCCCACTGCAGTAAAGCCACACAAAGTTCCTGTGGAACTCCCAGAAATTGGGAATTTTGTTGGACAGGTGTGGAAATTCAGATGTAGAGAGTTTGGTGACAGCTATGGGAGAATAAGCACCAGTCCTCCCCACTGGAAACGGAGCACAGGAAGGGCTTCAGATTGAAAAAAGGGAAATTTAGGAAGAAATTGCTCTCAGGGAGGGTGGTGAGGTTGCCCAGAGCAGCTGTGGCTGCCCCTGGATCCCTGGCAGTGTCCAAGGCCAGGCTGGACAGGGCTTGGAGCAGCCTGGGACAATGAAAGGTGTCCCTGCACTTGGAACAAGACGATTTTTAACATCCTTCCAACCCAACCCAACCCAACCCAACCCATCCTCTGCTTCTGTTCCATGAGTGCAGCCTGCCAGCAGAGTGCACAGTTTTATAGAAAAATTAATTCTGCCTCTTTGACTCCCAAACTTTGCTACTAAAATTCAGTGCAGGGACACCCTCCCCTGTGCCCAGGGCTGCTCAGGGGGCAGCACCAGGGCCACAAGAGGCCTTTCAGCCACTAAACCCCCTCAGTTTAAGAAGCCACATGCTGGTCAGAAGACAAATGGGACAATATCGAATTTGCTGGGAATGTCCCAACGAAGGAAGGAGAGAATGATGCATCTGACTCCACTGATATCAGAAGGCTAATTAATTACTTTATTATACTATATTATTCTATATTATATTACACTATGTTACATTACATCTAAACTGAATCTGCCAAGCACTCAACTCTGCACACACTGCACAGAATCTCGTGACTGTCCCAACAGTCCCGACATGTCACTGTCATATTTTCTGGAAAAATCCCTTCACCAGGATTTCTTCCTCTGGGAAGCTGAGAAGCCTCAGAAAAGAATGAAAACAACAATTATCTGATTGCTTCTCCTGTGTTTTGCTGCTTTGGAGTGTGGTTTGGACATTGTTTACCAACTGCTCATTGTTTGATCGGTTTCATGTGAATTGTTTGTATTTAGTGACCAATCAGGGTCAGGGACTCTGGAAGGAGTCACAAGTTTTTATTATCATTCTTTGTAGCCTTCTGTCTGTATCCTTTCTGTATTCTTTAGTATAGTTTTAGTATAGCATAATATAATAATAATATAATATAAATAATATAATATAATATAATAATATAATAATATAATATATATATAATATAATATAATATAATATAATATAATATAATATAATATAATATAATATAATATAATATATATAATATAATATAATGTAACATAATATAATATAACATAACATAATACAATACAATACAATACAATAATAAATTAGCCTTCTGAGAACATGAAGTCAGACTCAATTCATCCTTCATCCTGGGGACCCAGCAAATACCACACTGACACACACACACTTGGCCCTGATAGGTCAAGGAAACAAAACATCATCACTGTGGGTAAACAATCTCCGTATTGCATTCTACTTTTGCATAAACACGGGCACAGCAAATGAGATAAGAATATTCTTGGGAAGATTTGTGCCTTGCTTTTCTCTGTGAAGAGAAATGTGGGGCCACACACTTGGCCCTGACAGCCAAGGAACCAAAACACCATCTCTGTGGGAATGAAACAATCTCCATATTGCATTCTACTTTGGCACAGCAAATGAGGTAAGGATTGTTTTTCCTTTCTCTGAGGTTCAGAGAATGTGAAACCCAGAAATATTCTTGGGAAGAATTGTGCCTTGCTTTTCTCTGCGAAGAGAAATGTGGCTACAGCAAAACGCGCACAACAACGTGGGCATTTCATCCGGTGGACAAGTTAAAATCAGATTTCTAATATCTGGCAGCACAGCAATAATCACACTGCTCCTAACAGCCTCGCTGAATGCAGCAGGGCTGGGCCCATCATTGCAGAAGTGTCTCTGGAGGACAGTTGCAAGCCCCCATTACAATCATCCCCACAGAAGTGAGTGGTGCTGGCAGCAGCACAAATCAGCTCCAGCCAGAGGAGCTCCCAGAGCTGTTAGGGGAGCACACATCACACCCTGCTGCTGACAATAAAGGAGCTGCTCGCTGCACTCAGCCTTTTTATTATTTGTTTCCCCCTAATTACACTAATTTCCAGACAACACTGATGGCAGCCCAGCAGCATTTGTTCATTCACCAAAGCAGCTCTTGATGCCAGGTCAGGCTTAAAAATAGACTCCTATGTGTTGTGGAGCTCAGTTTGGAGATGATTTCTTGTCTAGAGCATGAGTGATTACATGGATGAATTTATCTTACAGCTCTCCAGCTTGCTTTTCCCTTCCCAACCCACTAAAACCTCATCTGTAATCACACAGTAGATTGCAGCAGGCCATTAGTTTAGAAAATAATCTGTTCATGCTGTTGAGCATCCAACTTCCGTGTGCATCAGGATGTTATAAATGTTTTATCCCATACCAAAGTACTGCTGAGCTCCTTGACATCCATCAGCACAGTTTGGGTTCTGTCCCTAATGCTCCTGGAGGGGCAAAACTCAAATTTTCAGCAAGGTGGATTCTCACAGTTAGAAATTAAATGAAATTTAAGATATTAAAGCCCTTTTGTGTGGGAAATTGATTTGTAGAGAGTTCTCAGAGCCTGACAGAAGGTTCACACATCTGTATGCAAACTTGGAGATAAGAAATGCTGACTTGGAAATGCCATGGAATGGGATAGATATTGTTGAGAGAGAAATAGAGCTAGAAAAAAGGTTCAAGGGATGGCCTTGCAAATAAGACTGGATACTTTGGAGAAGTAGAACTATAAAAGATGCATTGTAGTGGGATCCATGAGGGGTAATTTTAGACTATTGGCTTTAAGACATTCACAGGATGGTGTAGCAAAAGCTGATAGTCCAAGAAACATTTCTAGTATAATTGAAATACATCATTGTGTATTGTAATTAGGAAATACTTGGCTTCTGATTGTGATGGCGTGAATTATAACACCTGTATTGTCTCAACCTTCTCATGAGACTGAAAATAAAGTAAAAGTTTTTAAAACACCTCTCAGTTACTCATCTCTGAGTCAAGCCATGGAATGGGACAGATATTGTTGAGAGAGAAATGGTGCTGGAAACAAGTTTCAAAGAATGGCCTTGCAAATAAGACTGGATACTTTAGAGAAATAGAACCATGAGAGATGCGTTGTAGTGGGACTCACAAGGGGTAGTTTTAAACTATTGGCTTTAAGGCATTTGCAGCATGGTGTGGCAAAAGCTGGTAGGCCAAGAAACACTTCCAGAGTAATTAAAATACAATACTGTGTATTCTAATTAGGAAATACCTGGCTTCTGATTGTGATGGGGTAAATTATAACACCTGTATTGTCTCACCCTTCTCATGAGACTGAAAATAAAGTCAAAGTTTTTAAAACACCTCTCAGTTACCCATCTCTGAGTCAAGAAAAGAGTATTGTCCAACACTTTTGGGAGTTGAGAAGAGGTTAAAGTGCCTACACAGCCCCAGCCACAGCTAAACAGCCTGTGAGGTCACTGTGCTGTGACTGAAATTTAATTAAGAGGGGCTTCCACAGGGACAAAAAGGCTTCTGAGGTAAATGCAGCGTTCAAAGGGCACGGAGCCAGGAATTGGCAGCAGTGGTGTGTCAGATAAAAGCCTTATCCCAAAGTTCAGCCTCTCCTCCTCCAAGCAGCTGTCAAGTGTCTCTTGTACACCCAGCACAGCCAGGAGGGCTCTGAAGGAGCTCTCTGGAAAGGAGTTTATGGCAAACAGCTCCGTTCTGCCAGCCTCACACAGCACGGAACATATGCACCAGCTCTCACAGGGCAATTAAACACCAGCCCAGGCCTGGAAAAAGGTGTTTGACATCTTCCAGAGAGCCCCTGCAGCAGGGCTGGCTGCTCAGAGAGTGAGGTTGTGTGACTTGGTCTGCAGGCCAAGGTTAAAATTCGTCCCTGAATGAATAGTGCTGTGAAAATCCAACAGCTGCTCAGCCACAGGCAGAAAATCCCAGCCCATTGCTTTTCCTGTGCCTGATTTCTGCCACCCAGAACATTTTTTGTGTGTTTCCTAAAGGTTGAAAAATCCCAGCTTTTCCTGTGCCTGATTTCTGCCACCCAGAACATTTTTTGTGTGTTTCCTAAGGGTTGAAAAATCCCAGCTTTTCCTGTGCCTGAGTTCTGCCACTCTCCACTTTTTTTTATGTGTTTCCTAAAGGCCAAAAAATCCCAGGCTGTTGCTTTTCCTGTGCCTAATTCATGCCACTCTCCACTTTTATTGCGTGCTTTCTAAAGACTGAAAAATTCCAACCTGTTGCTTTCCCTGTGCCTAATTTGTGCCACCCAGCATATTCTTTTTCTGTTTCCTAAAGGTTGAAAAATCCCAGCTTTTCCTGTGCCTGATTCGTGCCATCCAGAACATTTTTTGTGTGTTTCCTAAAGGCCACAAAAATCCCAGCCGGTTGCTTTTCCTGTGCCTGATTCATCCCACTCTCCACCTTTTTTGTGTCCTTCCTAAAGACTGAAAAATCCCAGCTTTTCCTGTGCCTGATTCTTGCCACCCAGCACATTTTTTGTGTGCTTCTTAAAGGCCAAAAAATCCCAGCCTGCTGCTTCTCCTGTGCCTGATTTGTGCCACTCTCCACTTTTTTTTTGTGTGTTTTTTGAAATAGCTCTGCTCTGTGACCAAGCATTTGAAAATTGAAATGGTACCCATGGATCAGCCCCATCTTTATGGGTCGTTGTGAAATTGTCTTTCCCTCAACCATTGCATTCCAATTTCAGAGGGTAATAAAAATGAAGAAGAATCCTAAAAAAAAAAAAAAACTGGATAAACATATATGTGCTCTGGGCTCCAGTAGCACATCCAGCATAACATCCTGGTGTTAGATTTGAAATTTTCACTGGTTTTAGGACTAAATTCAGTTTGAGGCATTGCCATTGATGCTGAGTCAGAGCCTGCCAGCACTCCCTCACTTCTACCCAAGTGTAGGGAAGTGTACAAGAGATTCTGCAGATGATTCACACCAAAATCAGGGTAGCACTTGCCTCATAAAAACTGCAGCGAGCTCTCTGTGGAGCAAAGCCTGCCTTTATCTGGGCAAACAGAACTTGCAGCAACACAAACATCTTCTCAGGTAGCCCCTAATCTGACAGGGGATTACAGGAGCTGCTGATTTGCTTTGCTTTGTTTTTCCCTCTCTCCAGTTCTTGCCTCTGAGTTGCTCCACAAAATGCACAGCAGTTCATGAATGATTGATGGCCACGTTAAGCTTTGCAGAGCAAAACAGCAAACTGAATTATGCTGCTGGTTTTAAAAGAGCAAAGAAAACTCCTACAAATATCCCGATCCCTCTGAATCATTTTAATGTCGGAAATTTATTCTCAGCAGCCTGAAAAGTCTCAGATATTGATGAAAGGCAGGGATTTTTAAATACCTACACATCTCTGACTGGCTTTGTGCTGCAGGATTTCCCCTGAGTCGTGTCTTGAGATGAAAGTTCTTGTTCATAAGAAACACGTAACCAAACAGACTCTGTGTGAGCAGGTCCTGGGGATGAGGAGCAGCAGGGAACACACAGAAATAGAAATTAAATTAGAAGTATCAATTGAACAGCACCATGAAAATGCACCATAATGTACAGCCAGCCTGGGATTCACACCCCTGGAAGCAGCTTCAGGGAAGGGGTGAGAGAAAGGGGCAGCTCCTGTCACAGTGAGGGAGGAATTTTATTCCAGAAATTATTTTATTTATTATATTATTTAATTTTTTTCAAGTAAAAAAAAAAAACCCACTGCACCATGGGTGAAAACATGAGTGGTACCAAAGTTTGTGGTCAGGTGGAAAGAACATTTATCATAAAAAAAAGGTTGGGTTCTGCTTCCACAGAACCAAAAACCCCAAAGTTAACAAAGGAAGCTGAGCTGTCAGTTTCAAGTCAAGACTAAGTTTACTGCTGACTAAAACTAGGCTGGAATTCCGCCACTGGAGCTGTGTGTTAATGGCATTAAATCATCAGTCAAACAAAAAGTAGAAACCTTAAACATAAAAATCAACCTTAAGACAAAAAATATGCACTAACAAAAGAGGTTCAAAGCAGAAAATTAGCATTTGAATTGAGCATAGAGATTTTACTCTGGCTATAAAGGGTGTTATTTGGAGTTTTAAAGGGTAGTTGTGGGTGAGGAATGATGGAATTAAAAAACACTTGTGTTTCATCCACCAGCAGTTCAGATGCTGGGTTTCAAATGGAAGGAAGACAGAGAATTTTTGTGGATAAAGGAAAGAAAAGAGCAAAAAAGGAGACTCCAAGAAAGATTTGCTGACAGAGCAATGCCCAGAGTTATGGGATTGGAGAGACCCAACCCTGGTGATGAAGAAGAGGGATCTCAGTCTGTTCTGCAGGATTTTATGGCAGGGGAGGCACACAGGGCATACAACCCTGGTGATGAAGAAGAGGGATCTCAGTCTGTTCTGCAGGATTTTAAGGCACAGGCACACAGACAGACAAAACACCGAGCAGACATAAAGAGCTGCTTCCTGCTCTGTGAAAGCTCCTGAGGGCAGCACAGCTCTCCTGTGCTCCCAGCTGTCAAATCTCACCTTTTCCTGAGGCTTCGCCTCATCTGGAGCTGCTGCCATTATTGAAATTGAGTCTGAAAATGAGGAGATTAAAGCTCTGATGGGGAATGGATGGGTGACATTTCCTGGGGCTGCCAGGGATGCTCTACAGAAAGCATCACAGGAGGGGCCCAGGCACACAAAACCTCCCAATTAATGGAGCACAGGAGTAATTGCAAGAACAAAGCCATGCAGGAGTCTGGGCCATGACTTTCCCTTTCTTTTAGCAAGCCAAATGAAAGCTGCCTCAGGAGAAACAGGGACATAACCATCGAGCAATTTTGAAAAGAAAAGTTGGTGGAAATGAATGGAACTTCAAAAAGATAAAATACAATTTTTTCAAAGGCCTTCATTATTGTAGCAGAGAGAAGAAAGAGTGTTGGGTCAGTGGGAGTGCCAAGGATTGTGTGGAAGCAAAGGGAAAAATAAAGGCACAGAGCTAATAAAGGCAACTGATCAAAAGTTGTAACTCCCCCTGCTTGGGACAAAGCTTTTCCCCACTTAGCTGCAATTTTGGAACCAGCATCAACGACATCCATGGAACCACCACAAACTCAGGCTTGGCCCTTCAAAGGCTTCAGCTGGAGAGCCAAATTCAGCCCCCACAGAGCTCACAATTACCCACACACAGCCCTGCTCCAATATTCCAGTTCCTCATCTCAAGGAGGGATTTCATCCACAGCCTCATGGGCAGCACCACTGGTGTTTCCTGCAGACACATCTTTGAAATTATTGAAGAAATTCCTCTTCCTCTTCCTCTTCCTCTGCTTATTTTTTCTTTTTTTTTTTTCTTTTTTTGCCAAATCCAAGTGAAAGCATCCCAGACTTTCCAATTCAAGACATCAGAAATACATATGGTTTATAATCCCATCATTCCTCACCCACAACTACCCTTTAAAACTCCAAATAACACCCTTTATAGACAGAGTAAAATCTCTATGTTCAATTAAAATGTTAATTTTCTGTTTTGAACCTCATTTGTTAGTGTATTTTTTTTTTGTCTTAAGGTTGATTTTTATGTTAAAGGTGTTTTGAGGGAGTTTGGATGGGGTAAAATGTTGTGCTGAGGTATTTTAAAATGCCTGGGTTTGTGGTGTGGACTCTTATTGTTCAGGCGAGAAAATACATCTTCTAAAGCACTTTTAGTTGTATCAGATAAAATTCAGGATGTGGTTCCTGAGGTGAAATTCAGGATGTGTTTCTTGTTGGTGATTTTTATCTATTTCAGTGAAGCTGAGGAAAAAAAAAAAAAGTTTACTTGGTATAAATAAAGAAAGGGCATAACCACCAAGGAGAAAAAAATAAATAATTCTCCTATTCCCTCACTTGTAGAGTTGCTGGAAGTAAAATTTAATATAGAAAGCCAGAAAGGAGAAAGTGAAAGTTCAGCAAGATGAAATTTCATCAGGATAAGTGAGTTAGTCTCTTGTCTGGAAGATAATCAGTTTGGGGGCAGCTGTGGGAGCTGAGGCTGGGCACTGAAGTGGGGCTGACCCTGGCTGAGACCTGGGACAGGAGCTGAAATGGGCACACACCAGGACATGAGTGCTGGAAAAACGTGCTCAAAGTGGTTTTAGGGACTGCACCTGCCCAAAACTTGATTTGAAATGAGAGGAATGAGGGATTTGCCAGAGTTTGATGCTCCTGCTCACATGGAGATGAAGGAAGCACAAAGAGAAGTCCTGATGCTGATGGAACACATCCCCCTCCAAGCATTTCTGGGCTGGAGTTTTCTCTTCTCATGGCTGGCTCCAAGGATTTCTCTCCTCATGAGTTCTCCAAGGATTTCTCTCCTTGTGAAATCTCCAAGGATTTCTCTCCTTGTGAAATCTCCAAGGACTGGGTTCTCCAAGGATTTCTCTCCTTGTGAAATCTCCAAGGATTTCTCTCCTTGTGAAATCTCCAAGGATTTCTCTCCTCGTGGATTCTCCAAGGATTTCTCTCCTTGTGGGTTCTCCAAGGATTTCTCTCCTTGTGGGTTCTCCAAGGACTGGGTTCTCCAAGGATTTCTCTCCTTGTGAAATCTCCAAGGATTTCTCTCCTTGTGGGTTCTCCAAGGACTGGGTTCTCCAAGGATTTCTCTCCTTGTGAAATCTCCAAGGATTTCTCTCCTTGTGGGTTCTCCAAGGATTTCTCTCCTTGTGGATTCTCCAAGGATTTCTCTCCTTGTGGCTGGCTCCAAGGTTTTCTCTCCTTGTGGATTCTCCAAGGATTTCTTTCCTCATGGATTCTCCAAGGATTTCTCTCCTCGTGGCTGGCTCCAAGGTTTTCTCTCCTCATGGATTCTCCAAGGATTTCTCTCCTCATGGAGTCTCCAAGGATTTCTCTCCTTGTGGCTGGCTCCAAGGTTTTCTCTCCTTGTGGATTCTCCAAGGATTTCTCTCCTCGTGGATTCTCCAAGGATTTCTCTCCTCGTGGCTGGCCTGTTGAGAAGGGTATTTATGAAGTAATTAATTAGTCCTTCCTCACAGAAAGCAGCCAGAGTGCTGGCTCTTCAGGAGGGTGGTGGCTGAAGAGCTCAGTGACTATTGCAGGTAATAAAATATCTGTATTTTCAACCAAGAAACACTGATTAAATTGCACTGAGGGTCACAGTTAGATAAGTGCTGTGCTATTGATAGGAAAATTAAACCAGATGTAAACTGACTGTTCTGACCCCCAGAAATAAGCTGAAGTTACCTGGATTTCTGTCTGAAATGGATTAATTTGGAGTGGTATTGCAATGTAGCAGGACTTGTGGCAATTCAGAGCTGAAATGGTTTGCAATTGGCATATTCTTGTTGGAATTGGTGGTTTTTTTTGGTTTCTTAAAACATCGTGCCAGTTCTGTGGTCTGGTCTGCTCCAGAGCAGGCAGAGACTGAGAGAGCTCCTTTTCTCAAAAATCAGTGAGAGGAAGGAGGGATTTGTCTTTCCAAACCAGCTGTGGGGCTGCTGGTGGATAAAACCAGCACTGGGAGAGAAAAAAAAAACAATGGGAAAGATCCCAATGATTGATGAATGGAAAAAGAGATTTGATTTACAAACAAACTGTAGGTTGGCTGATAAATGAAACTGGATATTGAAAGATGAAAGAAACAATGGGGAAAACCCCTAAATTCCATAAGAATTAAAAATTAAAGGGAGGGTTATACATTAGAGGGGAATCTCTGGGATCAGGTGTTCTGGGAAGTCTGAACCTCTCAAGTACCTCAGAAATGGGGAAAGAGAGAAGGGAAATGTGGCTGGGAAATTGGGATAAAAAGGAGGCTGCGTCCTCCAAAAATTGGAGAGACCCCAGGGGATGCCCCATGGGCTCCCCCTTGATCGGAATAAAGTTCCAGGACTGCTCTGTCTCCTTTTTGGACATCAACCTCTGGTGTTTGTGGATGGATTTTCCTGACATCAGGAATCTGGTGGAGCTGCTCTTCCCTCTCAATCCATCCTCCCGTGGAAGTCCTGAGCTGAGTGTTCTGGGTAAATCCCATCAGAAATCCTGAGCTGTTCTCTCAGCCTCTCCAGGCTCCCTGTGCCACCATGATTTTCTGAAAAATCCCTTTGCTCAGGATTTCTTCTCCTGGGAAGATAAGAAGCCTCAGAGAAAAAGAAAAAGAACATTATCTCATTTGTTTCTCCTGTGTTTTGCTGCTCTGGAATGTGGTCTGGAGATTGTTTATGCAAATATGTGAATTGTTTTAGTTTAATGACCAATGATGGTCCAGCTGTGTCGAGGCTCTGAGGAATCACGAGTTTTTAATATTCATTCTTGTTAAGCCTTCAGATGTATCCTTTCTCTTTCTTTAGTATAGATATAATATATATAATATATAATATAATATAATATAATATAATATAATATAATATAATATAATTAATATAATATAATATAATAATATCAGCCTTCTAAGAACGTGGAGTCAAATTCCTCATCTCTCACCTTGTCCTGGGGACCCTCACAAACACCACATACCTGCATTGTTTTTCCAAGTTACAAATTGGGAAATTTTCAAAGGTGTGTGATAAACTCCTGCCCTTGGTTTTCCAGCTCAGAGCTGGAACACAGATCACCCAGAGCTTTTCAGGAGTTTTAAAGAAGTCCTGAGCTTGAAAGACAGGCTGAATGTAATTTTTTGCTCCTTTTGTGGCTGAAAATATAGCAAATATCTAATGCTTTTACAGACTGGAATTAAGGTTTAAGAGAGAAGGATGCAGATGTTGGATCATAGGCAAACACTTGGTACCCAGAATCATCTGTCACACGGGAATATTCAATATTTGGGACTCACACAGCTGTGGAAGTTCCTCCTGGGAAGCAAAAACACACAAAGGACACTTTCAGAAGGCTCAGAACAAGATTTCACAGGAATCCTTTAATTATTATTTTTTCTTGACCTTCCAAACGCCCCTTAAGACTCAGAACTCACTCAGTGACTTGATTTTAGAACCAGATTTTGGCTGAGGTCCTCCAAGCAACAGTGAAGAGCAATCTGTTCATATTTCAGGGCAGCAGCTGTGGCTGGAACTGCCTGCCTGAGATGGATGTTGCCCACTAGTGTGGCCTTTATTGGCAGGTTGTAATTGCCTTGTGAGGGGCAGGATTACAGTGCAGACCAACTTTTTCTCCTGCAGGCAGCTGAGAAGTAAATGCACATAATTGTGGAGGTTCCCCACCTAAAGCAGCCACGGTTTGAGTAAATGCAGAGTAATTTTGGTAATCTGTGAATAGAAATTGAGTTCTAGGCTGCCTTTGTGGTGCTGGGAGTACCACAACCCCGGGATGGATAATAAGAACCCTGAAGAGCTCGGGGAGGCTCATTGAGATGAGAGTGAGGGGAATGGGCTTGCCAGGAATGAGAATTAAGAGGTTGGTATTGTGTGAGTTACAAAGTGCTTTTCAGTGGGAAATCCCAGCCAGCTGAAGTTAGGGGTGTAAAAAGGTGTTTAAAGTGATTGTTGGCTTTTATTTCTCCTCTGACTTAGAATAAGGGGAAGTCTCTTTGTTTGTAGATACTTGGAGGAGGCTTTACTTATCCTTTAGAGAGCTGGGGGTTTGTTCTGCCTGTAAAGATCCTGACCACAGCCAGCTCTCCTGAAGGGAAACCCAGGTTATTTTACCTCCAATGGGAAATCCATGGCTGTTTCCAAGACTTTCTAAATTCTGTAGTCAGCTGGGAAGGAGGAATTTTTGCCTGATAAATTCATGTTGTATAGGCACAATTTGGGTTTGTACACGTTTACCTGTTGGGTGTCTGATTTCTTTTGCATTGCTTTGATAATATTGAGGAGTTTGAGACTTGCCTTAGTTTGGTGATACAGAATTTGTGCCTCCACAGGCTCTGATAATTTACAGGGCTTTTGATTGAGGTGTCTCGACTGTGTGAGGCGTGTTGTGGCAGATGGGAGGAATATAATTCACAGGAATTCAGTGCTTGACATGAAATACAGCAGAAATGCACTGAGTGTCCTCCTGCTGCTGCAGAGGAAATCACAGCCTGAATAAACTCATCTGTTTTTTTCCTGAGAAAGGAGAAACTCAGAGAGCTGGCTGGCAGTGAAGCACCTCAAGGGAGGAATGATCCCTTGTAGAATAAGAGGCAGAGTGTGAGGATGGAACCATCAGTTTCTCTTGAAATGGAGGAGTTTGCTGCTTGTTACTTGATGGGGACGTAAAAAAATGAATGCAGTCTGATATTCCCCATTCTGCCATTGAGACTCTGTGAATTTATCACCACTTGTCACCGAGAATGCTGAATTAAGTGCAGAGGGTGAGAGGTGGTTTTTCCCCAGTGCTCCCCAGGCTTCATTTAAATCAGGAATCTGAGGGTGGCTATTTACAAATGCCAATTTTTTCCTGTCTAGTGAGAGAACAAACTCCTTTAGGGAATGATTTGCATCAGCCCTTACTTAGCTGCTGCCTCTGCTGCACTTTGCAGCAATTGGCTTCCTTAGCTGAAGTTAGCCCTGAGTGCTCCCAGAGGTGCCAGGTCCATCACATTCCTGAAAGCACAGCGAGATCCGGGCAGGATCCTGCTGGAAAATGAGAATTCCTCTGTCCTAAAGCTGATGCTGCAGCTGTGTCTGAGGGGAAAGCACTGGGTGAGCATAAAGTGGGTTTCCCACCTTGGGAAAATTGCAATTCTCCCTGTTTATAAAAATACATTGACACTGTTTATAAAATACATTGAGCTTTTTATAAAAATATATTGATCCTGTTTATAAAATAAATCTATTGCCCATAATCCTGAGCTGTGCCTTATCTCCACTGGAGAAATCCGGGAATTAGTGGAGTTGCCACCTGACCTGGCAAGGGGCTGATCCCAAGGTTTATGTGGATGTGTGGGGATGACTGAACACCACTTCTATTTTGTGCTTTAATCAGGGCCGCCTGCATTTAAGCCTTTGTGTGTATTTCACCTGGAACACCCCAATTTTTCATTATCAGCATGGATTTGCCACTGAGGAGCAGAAATTTTTTACACCTGGGAGCTGAATGCTGATGGGGCTGGAAGAAGAAACAGTGAATGTGCCTTGCTGCAACTCTGAGGGTGTTTTTGGGGAGGAATTTGCTCTTTAATATTGCCAATGAACTTGTGAATCTCGGGCTCTTGGCAATATTGCCAATATTGGGGATGTGCTTTAATATTGCCAATGAACTTGTGAATCTCGGGCTCTTCATCTTGTTTTGTTATCTACAAGAGCCATTTAAAGCAGGAAGGTTTCTGGGCTGATTTATCTACTTTTGGCCCTTAAAAAACGACAGAAAAAGTTATTGCTGTAGCATGAGCTGTCAGTGGTGCTGAAATCAGAGGTCAGGAGCTAACGGGATAGCAGAGCAGGTTCGTGCAGATTTTATCCAGACAGCAGCAGTGGTGGCTGCTGGAACACCCTGCCAGGAATGCTGCAGGAATTCCCAGCTGGAACACCCTGCCGGGAATGCTGCAGGAATTCCTGCCTGGAACACCCTGCCGGGAATGCTGCAGGAATTCCCAGCTGGGACACCCTGCCAGGAATGCTGCAGGAATTCCTGCCTGGAACACCCTGCCGGGAATGCTGCAGGAATTCCCAGCTGGGACACCCTGCCAGGAATGCTGCAGGAATTCCTGCCTGGAACACCCTGCCGGGAATGCTGCAGGAATTCCCAGCTGGGACACCCTGCCAGGAATGCTGCAGGAATTCCTGCCTGGAACACCCTGCCAGGAATGCTGCAGGAATTCCCTGCCTGGAACACCCTGCCAGGAATGCTGCAGGAATTCCCAGCTGGGACACCCTGCCGGGAATGCTGCGGGAATTCCTGCCTGGAACACCCTGCCGGGAATGCTGCAGGAATTCCCTGTCTGGGACACCCTGCCGGGAATGCTGCAGGAATTCCTGCCTGGGACACCCTGCCGGGAATGCTGCGGGAATTCCTGCCTGGGACACCCTGCCGGGAATCCTGCAGGAATTCCTGCCTGGAACACCCTGCCAGGAATGCTGCAGGAATTCCTGCCTGGCACACCCTGCCAGGAATGCCGCAGGAATTCCCTGCCTGGAACACCCTGCCGGGAATGCTGCAGGAATTCCCAGGTGGCACACCCTGCTAGGAATGCTGCAGGAATTCCTGCCTGGGACACCCTGCCGGGAATGCTGCAGGAATTCCTGCCTGGAACACCCTGCCAGGAATGCTGCAGGGATTCCTGCCTGGAACACCCTGCCGGGAATGCTGCAGGAATTCCTGCCTGGGGAATGCTGCAGGAATTCCCAGCTGGCACACCCTGCCAGGAATGCTGCAGGAATTCCTGCCTGGGACACCCTGCCGGGAATGCTGCAGGAATTCCCAGCTGGAACATGCTGGGACAGCAGGGACTGGAGGGGCTGCCTGGAACAGAGGTTGGACAAGGTTAAGGGAATAAAATGGGTATTTATTAAAGGCTTTCAACAGGTACACACCCAGGACTTCTGCTGGTCAGACAGAGGCACGCTGCCCGCTCCCAGGGTGGTGTTATCTTTTTATACTAAAAACTACCTGTACAATATTTACAATTACTTCCCAATACCTATCACCTATGTCAGACAGTGAGCTTCTACTCTAAACCATCCAAAAGTGCCACCATCACAGCAGAAGATGGAGGCCAAGAAGAAGAAGGAGAAAGGCTGGACACACCCAGATCCCTCCATCTTGCCCCCTGAACCCCCATTCTAAAAAACCTCAAAAAAAATCTATTTTTCACCCCATGACAAACTAACTATTATTCTACTTCAACTCTCTTGACTTGTAATTCTTCGCATAAAGGTTGGTAATTGTTTTTTCCATGGGTCAAGATCAAAGGCACAGGGGTCTTGGGCTCTGTGCCAAGGTCTCTGAGCCCCCTGGCAGGGGCTTGAGCCCTGCAGGGCAGCCAGAGGAATTTCCTGGGTTCTGACAGTACACCTTGGGCAGGGCACCTTGCAGAGGCTACACCCGAGTTGGATGATGGTCACAAGATTTTTACACAATTATAAGTTTGGTCTATTTGCATATCAGGGGTTAATTCTTCAATTACAGCTTCAGGTAATGAAGTAATTTACCAGCAGTTTTCTCCCCTCTCAATTCACTTTTGTTTATACTTTTTGGGGCTTGAGGAAATTGGGTGTCCTTGGGTTCCAGGCCCAGAGGAATTGTTTTGTCTGACCAAAATGTGAAGAGTTTTTTATATATATATATAGGTACATAATACATATATATATATATATATAGTATTGGTTATATAGTATATAGTTATATGGTATATATAGTTATAGAGAGAGATATATTTTATATATAGACATATATAGATTTTATATATAGATATATAGAGATTTATATAGAGAGATATAGAGAGATCTATATAATATATAATAGAGTATATACTATATATAGTACATATATATGTATATATATGTATGTATATATATACATATGTATACATACACACATATATATACACAGTTTTATATATCTATATAAAAACAGTTATATATATATAAATATATACACTTTATGTGGAGTTTAGAGTTATGCACTAATGCAATGCAGGATTTGAAAAATATAAAACTAAAATCCTAAGGCATCACTGCTCTGAGGGCAGCCTCAGAGCATCCTTGGCAGAAGTGGGAGTGGGGAAGGTCTGCCAGGCACTGCTGATAACTCTGAGCTGGCTTCTGAGGGGAATAAAATGGCCCAGGCAATGCATGCAGGAATAATTTTATTTATATTGTTGAGGGAGCACGTTGGATGAGATGGGGCTGCTCCCACTGCTGTGAACTCGGTGTAAATTTAATCCTGGAGGTGCTGGTGCCTCACAGATGAGCAAACCTGAGCTGTTGCATCCTGACATGCCCCCTGCCAGCCCCTGCCAGCCCCCTGGAGCTCTGCCCACGGGATTGACGGGTGTTGGGACCCCAGGGCTGCTGTGGCTGTCCCTGAGCTGGCTCTGATGCCAGGCTGGCACTGCCCCTGTGCCTGAGCTGGGTGGAGAGGCCAAAAGGAAATACTCTCTAGCGGGAATAAAGCAATCACTCTAAAAGTGAGCAGGAGTCCCCAGCACTGCCTTCCTGCTGCACTTTAATTGCGTTGTACAACAGCCCATAATTTGCAATGTCTGTTTTCCTACTTGGCTTCTTTGTCTTCCAGCTCCTTTTTTGTCTTGTTTTATGGAACTGTAATGTGCTGTGATAGTTCACATCCCTTCTCCTGACCTCAGCTCATGACAGATAAATTCTTACAAGGATTTGCATGAGATGAAACCAGACAGAAATTACATTCCTCTGTGTTAACATGGCCCTTCCATAATTGAAATTAATTTGTGGTTACGGCTACAAGAGATTACAATTTTCTGGAAGTAACATAAAGGGATAGACAGCTTTGTATGAACAGAGCCTGCAATAATTATGTGTGAATGTCACAGAAGGGTTGGAGACTTTTCTCTGTGTGGCTTCAGATTTGTGCAGTGATTTCACATGGCCTCTGCTGGAGGATCTCAACATGAAAAAGGGAGGAGAAAAAAGTGAGGGTTTCACTGGTTTTGAAGGAATGTGCCATTTTCTGCTCTGCTGGAACACCTAAAATTTCTATTTGGGGCCTTGAATATGTTACTTTTACATCTGAAAGAATTAATTGATGGATAATTACAGGGCTAGGGAGTGAACACCTGAAAACACTGAAACTCTTTCTTCCCAGAACGTTCCCAAGAACAAACACTGTCAGCCAGTCTCCTTGTTAGCTCGGTCAAGTGGCCACAAGGAGTTTCCAGGCACGAACAAAACCCTGCAGATGCTCCACCTTCATTATTATTCACACAAACCTGCCTTTCCTCTGCTCAGCATTTCATGGTCCGATAAGCAGGACAGCACATCCTGGAAGGGAGCAGAGCCAGCCCAGCCCTCCATCCTTTCTGCTCGGCTGGAATTCCTATAAATAGACAGAGCAAGGCTCCTGGCTCCCTTGTTAGCATTTGGGTTTTTACCAGAGCTGCATGATGTGCTCCTTGGACCTTGAAGGGTTTATTCCACACTGGCTGTGAGCTTTGGGTGGCCTAAAATTCATGGATTGTCCCAGGGAAAAATCAGCCAAAGGTCTGTGGGTGTCCCTGCCTTGCACAGCAGGGAGAAGCCCCTTCTCATGGCATTTTATTTGCTGGGATGGTTCAATTTTCAGTGTGTTTGGGGTGGAATGGATTTCCTGTCCAGCCTGGTGGTAATTACATATCCTCTGAACAGACAGAGACATGGTTCTCCCAGGAAAATCCTGGGAGATTTTAAAATAAAATAAAATGGTCATAAAATGCCACCATCATAGCAGAAGATGGAGGCCAAGAAGAAGAAGGAGAAATATATAAATAAATAAAATAATGCCTTAGGTGAATCCTGGCTGGAGGTGTCCAGTTGTAAGCTTGGTTTAGGAGCTGAGGGCCTGGTGAAAGGCAAATCCCTGCTTTTTCCTTCTCAAATGATGCACAAACTCCTCCCACAGTCATCTCTGTGCCAATGGTTTCTCCAAGGAAAATCCTGAGAGAAAATAAATAAAATATGCCTTAGATGAGTCCTGGCTGGAGGTGTCCAGTTGTAAAGCTTGGTTTAGGAGCTGAGGGCCTGGTGAAAAGGCAAATCCCTGCTTTTTCCTTCTCAAATGATGGACAAACTCCTCCACAGTGATCTCTGTGCCAATCCATGCTATAGATCACTGTGTTTAAAGCTATTTACTGGAGATGATGTGACTCGTGTGCTCCAAACTTCCTCCCAGGATTGGAAAACACTGAAACCTCCCAGCTTTTAGCCAGGAAGGATCCATTCTCAGTCTCGAGTGCCTCTGACAGGCTGACAAGTGCTCAGTGCTTTTATATCGCTTATGGACAACATTCTGTGCAACTCAGCTGCTGGAAGGGCTCAGAGCTCTCTAGAACTGCTTTGATAATGTTGAAGGGTTTGAGCCTTGCCTTAGTTTGGTGATACAGAATTTGGTGCCCCCACAGGCTCTGATAATTTGCAGGGCTTTTGACTGAGGTGTCTTGACTGTGTCAGGTGGTTGTGGCAGATGGGACGAATATAACTCACAGAAATTCAGTGTTTGACACAAAATACAGCAGAAAATGCTCCATTTTTTTCCAAGCTCATACAACAATAACATCTTTAAAGGAATAGCTGTCCACAAACAACAGAGAACTGTGGCATTCACATTTTCTGGAAAATCCCTTTGCCCAGATTTTTCTCCTGGGAAGCCTCAAAGAAAAAGGAAACATAATTATCTGATTTGCTTCTACTGTGTTTTGCTACTTTGGAATGTGTTTGGACATTGTTTATTGTTTATTAATTTATCCATTAACATTGGATTGTTTTATTGAGTTGTTTTTACTCTTTGGCCAATCAGTGCCAAGCTGTGTTGGGACTCTGGAAAGAGTCACGAATTTTCATTATTCTCTTTTTTAGCCTTCTGTAAGTATCCTTTCTGTACTCTTTAGTATAATTTAGTATAGTATTCTTCAATATAATATAGTATCATAAAATAATAAATTAGCCTTCGGAGAACATGGAGTCAGATTCACCATTCCTCCCTTTGTCTGGGGTCCATACAAATACAGTAAACCAGGCTGTTGTAGGAGCAGAGCTCTGCTGCCTTCCCCCAGGATGAACCCCTGCCAGTGTGAAAATGCTTTTTTGTTCTCGCTGTCCAGCTGCTGCACTTGAGAAAGAAGCAAACACAGCTGGTTTTCTTTTTGTGCTCCCTGGGAAGTGAAACAGCTGGGAGGAGCTCCCTCTGGGCTGTTTCCACATGTTCCCATGGAAACCCCTGGCTCCAGCAGCTCCTCCAAAGGGCACAAGCTGTGGGTGCCTCTGAGTAATGATGTTCACACGTTGCTGAGCCTCATCCTTGGGCACCAGCACATCCCTCCTGGCAGTGGTTGCCTTGGTGATGGCGTTTGGGCAGGTTTGCAATGCAAAGCAGAGGTTTCTGCATCTCTTGAGCTGAAATCTTGGGGCCACAGGTTCCCCTCTGACTATTTCCTGCCCAATGGCAGTGCTCAGTGCCTGCAGAACTCCTGATGTGTTGAAACTTCTCTTTTTGAATGATGACTCCATTAAGGGTCCTGAAAAGTGAAGCACTCACTGGAAATTTGGTGTGGGTTGATTGAACGGTTTCTCTGCTGTCTTAAAAGGGTTAAGCCTTTGTTTTTGAGTACCTGAACCTTATTTGTCATTCCATGTCAAAAATATTGACAGAGAGCTGACTTCCCTTGATATTCAACAAATCTCTTCTCTTTTGATTCAATAAACTGCTTTTAATCTGTTGGTTTTCCTCTGTTTGGAGTTGTGTGGCTTTATGGGGCATCATAACGACAAAAAAAAGCACCAGCAAAGACTTTTGCAG
The DNA here is from genome assembly GCA_019023105.1 of Diglossa brunneiventris. Classification (NCBI taxonomy): domain Eukaryota; kingdom Metazoa; phylum Chordata; class Aves; order Passeriformes; family Thraupidae; genus Diglossa; species Diglossa brunneiventris. The sequence continues at coordinate 8,896,933 of CM032376.1, forward strand.
TTCACAGGAAATCTCATATAAACTCCGCTGTATTTGTAGCTTTCTATATAAAGTGCAACATCCAGTAAAATAAAAATAAATGGATGCTTGCTATGAATGCACTGAAGTGAAGGAGGAGAAGGGAAAAGGACATTTCTATCCAAGGAAACTGCAGCAATAATTTAGGGAGGCACAGAACATTGCTCAATGTTTTTTGAGCTGGCATCTTCATTTTAATGGCTAAAGGGCAGTCTGGTGTTTCTTATTCCATTTTTTTTCAGCGTGTTTGACGGTGATTCCACCTCCTCACTAGAGATCCTCTCGTTTCATGATGAGTTCTCTGGGAAGGAAAAGTGGGAGAGAGGGAGGGTGCAAAATCCTAAACCCCAGGTGTTGTCAGAGCTTTTTGGCTGTTTTATTTGCAGCATCCCCAGGTGACAGAGCTCCTGTGGCTGCTCCCACAAGGCCTGTGTCAATCCACCCTTGATTTCCTTGTGCAGTAGATATTCCTCCTTTTCATGGGTAAATAACCATGGGAGGAGGTGTAAAATCCAGGCCAGGGAAGGACAGGTTTGTTGGTTTTTTACAGGACTCTCACACAAAGGGAGGACTTTCTCCTTCTGCCTTCTCCTGGCTCTGAGAAAGCTCAGCTCTGGCAGGGCCCATTAATTTTAATTTAGTCCTCTCTCTGCTGCACTGCTATTGTGGTTTATGAGGATATTATGCTGGAACAGAGGCCTGTAAAACAGGATTTTAAGTTTGGAAAAGCCATGGTTGTCATACATATATGCACCCTGTAGTAGAAATGAGTGGGTATTTATAGCACAGCTAATATTAATTATTTTTATTGTGATGTCAGCCCTGCAGGTCAACTGAAGAGTAAGTTGCTGTGGAAGCCGAAATCTCCAGGCATTAAATTATATTAATATGAAATGTTGAAAAGTGGTTAATTTGTACTGCTGCTTTTGTTTAAATGTTTTCCTGTATAAAGCCGTATCTCCAGTGTGATACATTATTGTTAGGAGGATATAATTCAGTCCCATTACAGGGAAGCCCATGTGCTTTATGAAAGGGAGTCCAGCTCTGCCTAAAATAAGAACTACAGCAAAATAACACTTTTTAATGGCAAATTGCTGTTTTTAACTGCTAACCACATCTCTCTGTCGCTTGTGCTTTGTCAAGGTTATTGGCAGTATGAAAATCTTCCTGTTGCCTCCAAACTTCCACAATTCCTCCAAGGGATGTTTATCCCCCCTGCTTCATGAAAAAAAACCCTGTGAGGGAAGCTGACAGCAAAACTGGCTGTGATTGTGTGAAGCTTTGGGAGGAAAGCTTGAGAGGATCAGGGGAAAAGCCCTGCAGTGTTTGGAGGAGCTGTTTTGTACCCATCATGTGCTGGATCCTGTCACCCTGGTTTTTTTTAAGATTTCTAGGCCTTCTGATGTTGACATTCTTGTGGTGAACTTTCTCAGACACTTTCTGTAAATAACTGATCGCTTTGTCTTCGTTTATGGAGCAGGAGAAATTGATGGGCTGTTGTTTGACCAGTGTCATTGGAGAGGTGGCACTGTCCCCTCCAATCCGCTGTCACTTTTGGAAAACTATAAATGTTGGAGTCAGAAATAACTTCCTCTTTCTTCTTCACCTTGAGAAAAGGTGGTGTGCTTGTGTTCTTTCGTGTCCTATAGTGACAGGATCCTGCAGGGTGCGTGAGATGGGGGCTTTTGAGGTGTCTGTTCTGTTTAAGTGGGAGAAATTGCTTCCCCTTAAAATCTCCTCCTGAGCTGGTAATTGTGGTGGTGTTTGAGGGTCCCCAGGATGAGGGAAGAGATGAAAATCTTGACTCCATGTTTCAGAAGGTTGATTTATATTTTTATGGTAGTTTGCAGAGACCAGAACAGGCATCTTAATCAGTGAATCAGTTTTTGATCCAATCCTTAAATATTTTATCTTATGGACCCATGTTACAGTGTAAGCTTTCTTAGCCAATCATGTTATGACACACAAATTACAGCACTTCAGTCTAAACTCCTTATCTTTGTAATATATATTATATTAAAATTGCTATATACTATATTTATTATATTATATTATATTATTTATATTATATTATATTATATTATATTATATATATTATATTATATTATATTATTATATTTATTTATATTATATTAATATTATATATATAATAATATTATATTTATTATTGCTATACTATATATTATATTAAATTGCTATACTATACTATATATTAGATTAGATTAGATTAGATTAATATTATATATATAATAATATTATATTATTATTGCTAAACTGTATAATATATTAAAATTGCTATACTAAAACTATACTAAAGAATAGAAGAAGGATTTCATCAGAAGTCCAGCTAAGATGCTAATAAAATAGAAATTCTTCAGAAGGCTAGCAAAGAATGCGTAATAAAATCTTGTGACAGACCAGAGAGTCCAACACAGCTGGAGCATGATTGGTCATCAAGTAAAACAACCACATGGAGCCAGTCAAGATGCGCCTGTTGTTGAACCATCTCCAGACCACATTCCACAGCCATCAGATAATTATTGTTTACATTTCATTTCTGAGCCTCTCAGCTTCTCAGGAGAAAAAACCCAGCAAAGGTATTTTTCATAAAATATGTCAGTGACAGATAATTTCCTAAAAGCTCAAATTCTGGCATTGCCCTGCAATGAACCCCTCAGCTGCTCTGCCCTGGCTGCTCCACCAGAGCTGTGTCTCAGCTGATTGCAGGGGAATAGAGACTCCATTGATCTTTAAATAATCAGGGAATGATTCAGCTTTGATCTGCTGAAGAGGAGAGTGAATGGATGAATGTTTTCAAAATATCTGTGCCTGGAAAATGCCAAGGTGAAAGTCTCACAGCTTCGGAGCCTTTTCCAGCCTCCTGTGCTGAACGTGCAAGGTGAGGAACAGCTCCTGCTGGATTGTGACCTCATCTGGAGATCTTCAGTTTGGATCAGAGTGAGGACAAGGTTGGGGTTGCTTTCTCTACCTCAGCCTGAGAAAACACTCGAATCAGGAACACCAGAAACACTTCAGGAACACCAGAAATACTTCAGACCTGGCTTGTTTGCTTGTGGGCACAATGAAGAGCCAGGAACTTGAGGCAAGGCTTGGTCTGTGCTGTGCATTGCCTGAAGAGCTTCAGGAGCAGCTGATTGCTCTTCTTCTTGAAAAGGTTGCTGCCAGAGAGGCTGACTGATTTGAGAGGTTCATGCAGCCTGAAAATTGCAGCATCTCAAATCCCTGAAGCCTCCCTCCTGCAAAAACACAGGAAGATAATGAAACTTGATGAAGCGCAGGAGGAAGTTCCTCGTCAGCACACTGCAGCGGTGGGGAATCGGATTTTCACAGCTCACTAACCCCTTAAGTGTTTTTATAAATCCCAGAGATCTGCTCCAAGGATAAGGTGGCCCTGCTATCTGAGCAGACAGACTCTACCTGCTGTCATCTTTCTTAAAGCTGACCCTGCTCAGCAGGACCAATTACCCAGCTAACAAAGTGGAGACAAGTGACTCCTTGTGCCACCCCGTCCCAGAGCTGGAGGCGGTTCTGGTTGCCATGGCAGCATTGCTTGAGATCCTGATAACAGATAAAGTAACCAGAATAAGGGATGGAGGCTTTCCTCCTGCTTTTCTGCAGGGATTTTCCTGGTTATTCATGTTTGGAAAACACTTGGCATTCACACAACCCCACCAGAGAAGCGAACATCACCGGAAAAATTACCCAGTCGGTATTGCTCTGGTCCTCAGAGGAATAATTTCCAATGTAAGTTGTCTTTCCTCTGTAAGTTTACAGAGCAGTAACTAGATAAATCCTCAAAAGGCTCCATGTTCTTAAAGCTGAGCTCCATAGCTTAGAACTGACATGGAAACACTAATTCAGCAGGTTGTTTTTTCTCACTTCTAATGACTTAATTTATCTGTTTTGACAAATTTAGTGTGGCTACTGTACAGGTTCGCAAAGATATTAAGAAAGCTTAAAGACGTGAATTTAGAGACATTATCAAATAATTTTAGTAATTATTTGTCTGTAAAATTTGTCATGGTAATCTGGCAGGGTGAGAATGGGCTGCTCCAAGCACCTGGGGACACTTGCTGTGGTGAATTGGCAAGTTGGAAATGTGCTGGGTGCTGAGCCAGGTTGGTGGATGAGTTTCTGTGCTGCATGAGGGAGCTGACCATGAACATCCACAGGAAAAGCTCCTTTTTGCAGGGAAAACCACATCCCAGGCTT